>CM076967.1:44871081-44986081 GCA_039105355.1 Benthosema pterotum
GAAAAATGAAAAAAAAAGACAAAATCTGGGCAAAAGCGCAAGGCTATAGCCTTACGGTCTTGCACAGCATGCCGTTTTTCATCATTTTGAGCATTTTTGAGCATTTTCGAAAAATGTCGAAATTTTGAAAAAACGCAAAGGCTATAGCCTTACGGTTTTTCATCGTTTTGGTTTTTCGAAAAATGACAAAAATGACAAAATCTGGCAAAAGTGTAAGGCTATAGCCTTACGGTCTTGCACAGCATGCCGTTTTTCATCATTTTGAGCATTTTTGAGCATTTTCGAAAAATGTCAAAATTTTGAAAAAAAAAAAAAAAAAAAAAAAAAAACGCAAAGGCTATAGCCTTACGGTTTTTCATCGCTTTGAGGTTTTTCGAAAAATGACAAAAAATGACAAAATCTGGCAAAAGCGCAAGGCTATAGCCTTACGGTCTTGCACAGCATGCCGTTTTTCATCATTTTGAGCATTTTTGAGCATTTTCGAAAAATGTCGAAATTTTGAAAAAACGCAAAGGCTATAGCCTTACGGTTTTTCATCGTTTTGAGGTTTTTCGAAAAATGACAAAAAATGACAAAATCTGGCAAAAGCGCAAGGCTATAGCCTTACGGTCTTGCACAGCATGCCGTTTTTCATCAGTTTGAGCATTTTTGAGCATTTACGAAAAATGTCGAAATTTTGAAAAAATGCAAAGGCTATAGCCTTACGGTTTTTCATCGTTTTGAGGTTTTTCGAAAAATGACAAAAAATGACAAAATCTGGCAAAAGCGCAAGGCTATAGCCTTACGGTCTTGCACAGCATGCTGTTTTTCATCATTTTGAGCATTTTTGAGCATTTTCAAAAAATGTCGAAATTTTGAAAAAACGCAAAGGCTATAGCCTTACGGTTTTTCATCGTTTTGAGGTTTTGAAAAATGACAAAAAATGACAAAATCTGGCAAAAGCGCAAGGCTATAGCCTTACGGTCTTGCACAGCATGCCGTTTTTCATCATTTTGAGCATTTTCGAAAAATGTCGAAATTTTGAAAAAAACGCAAAGGCTATAGCCTTACGGTTTTTCATCGTTTTGAGGTTTTTCGAAAAATGAAAAAAAAAGACAAAATCTGGCAAAAGCGCAAGGCTATAGCCTTACGGTCTTGCACAGCATGCCGTTTTTCATCATTTTGAGCATTTTTGAGCATTTTCGAAAAATGTCGAAATTTTGAAAAACGCAAAGGCTATAGCCTTACGGTTTTTCATCGTTTTGAGGTTTTTCGAAAAATGAAAAAAAAAAAAGACAAAATCTGGCAAAAGCGCAAGGCTATAGCCTTACGGTCTTGCACAGCATGCCGTTTTTCATCATTTTGAGCATTTTTGAGCATTTTCGAAAAATGTCGAAATTTTGAAAAAACGCAAAGGCTATAGCCTTACGGTTTTTCATCGTTTTGAGGTTTTTCGAAAAATGACAAAAAATGACAAAATCTGGCAAAAGCGTAAGGCTATAGCCTTACGGTCTTGCACAGCATGCCGTTTTTTATCATTTTGAGCATTTTTGAGCATTTTCGAAAAATGTCAAATTTTGAAAAAAAAAAAAAAAAAAAAAAAAAAAAACGCAAAGGCTATAGCCTTACGGTTTTTCATCGTTTTGAGGTTTTTCGAAAAATGAAAAAAAATGACAAAATCTGGCAAAAGCGCAAGGCTATAGCCTTACGGTCTTGCACAGCATGCCGTTTTTCATCATTTTGAGCATTTTTGAGCATTTTCGAAAAATGTCGAAATTTTGAAAAAACGCAAAGGCTATAGCCTTACGGTTTTTCATCGTTTTGAGGTTTTTCGAAAAATGACAAAAATAACAAAATCTGGCAAAGACGCAAGGCTATAGCATTACGGTCTTGCACAGCATGCCGTTTTTCATCATTTTGAGCATTTTTGAGCATTTTCGAAAAATGTCGAAATTTTGAAAAAACGCAAAGGCTATAGCCTTACGGTTTTTCATCGTTTTGAGGTTTTTCGAAAAAATGAAAAAAATGACAAAATCTGGCAAAAGCGCAAGGCTATAGCCTTACGGTCTTGCACAGCATGCCGTTTTTCATCAGTTTGAGCATTTTTGAGCATTTACGAAAAATGTCGAAATTTTGAAAAAATGCAAAGGCTATAGCCTTACGGTTTTTCATCGTTTTGAGGTTTTCTGAAAAATGAAAAAAAAAAGACAAAATCTGGCAAAAGCGCAAGGCTATAGCCTTACGGTCTTGCACAGCATGCCGTTTTTCATCATTTTGAGCATTTTTGAGCATTTACGAAAAATGTCGAAATTTTGAAAAATGCAAAGGCTATAGCCTTACGGTTTTTCATCGTTTTGAGGTTTTTCGAAAAATGACAAAAAATGACAAAATCTGGCAAAAGTGCAAGGCTATAGCCTTACGGTCTTGCACAGCATGCCGTTTTTCATCATTTTGAGCATTTTTGAGCATTTTCGAAAAATGTCGAAATTTTGAAAAAAAAACAAACAAAAAAAAAAAAACGCAAAGGCTATAGCCTTACGGTTTTTCATCGTTTTGAGGTTTTTCGAAAAATGAAAAAAATGACAAAATCTGGCAAAAGTGCAAGGCTATAGCCTTACGGTCTTGCACAGCATGCCGTTTTTCATCATTTTGAGCATTTTTGAGCATTTTCGAAAAATGTCGAAATTTTGAAAAAACGCAAAGGCTATAGCCTTACGGTTTTTCATCGTTTTGAGGTTTTTCGAAAAATGACAAAAAATAACAAAATCTGGCAAAAACGCAAGGCTATAGCATTACGGTCTTGCACAGCATGCCGTTTTTCATCATTTTGAGCATTTTTGAGCATTTTCGAAAAATGTCGAAATTTTGAAAAAAACGCAAAGGCTATAGCCTTACGGTTTTTCATCGTTTTGAGGTTTTTCGAAAAATGACAAAAAATAACAAAATCTGGCAAAAACGCAAGGCTATAGCATTACGGTCTTGCACAGCATGCCGTTTTTCATCATTTTGAGCATTTTTGAGCATTTTCGAAAAATGTCGAAATTTTGAAAAAACGCAAAGGCTATAGCCTTACGGTTTTTCATCGTTTTGAGGTTTTTCGAAAAATGACAAAAAATGACAAAAAAATGACAAAATCTGGCAAAAGCGCAAGGCTATAGCCTTACGGTCTTGCACAGCATGCCGTTTTTCATCATTTTGAGCATTTTTGAGCATTTTCGAAAAATGTCGAAATTTTGAAAAAACGCAAAGGCTATAGCCTTACGGTTTTTCATCGTTTTGAGGTTTTTCGAAAAATGACAAAAAATAACAAAATCTGGCAAAAACGCAAGGCTATAGCATTACGGTCTTGCACAGCATGCCGTTTTTCATCATTTTGACTATTTTTGAGCATTTTCGAAAAATATCGAAATTTTGAAAAACCCTTGCACTTTTGCCAGATTTCGTCATTTTTCAAAAATCTTCAAAATGATGAAAAAACGTAAGGCTATAGCCTTGCGTTTTTTTTCTCGAAATTTCGACATTTTTTCGAAAATGCTCAATAATGCTCAAAACGGTGAAAAACAGCATGCTGAGCAAGACTGTAATGCTATACCATTGCGCTTTTGTCAGATTTCGTCATTTTTCGAAAATCTTCAAAATGATGAAAAAACGTAAGGCTATAGCCTTGCGTTTTTTTCTCGAAATTTCGACATTTTTTCGAAAATGCTCAAAAATGCTCAAAACGGTGAAAAACGGCATGCTGAGCAAGACTGTAATGCTATACCCTTGCGCTTTTGCCAGATTTCGTAATTTTTCGAAAATCTTCAAAATGATGAAAAAACGCAAAGGCTATAGCCTTACGGTTTTTCATCGTTTTGAGGTTTTTCGAAAAATGACAAAAAATGACAAAATCTGGCAAAAGCGCAAGGCTATAGCATTACGGTCTTGCACAGCATGCCGTTTTTCATCATTTTGAGCATTTTTGAGCATTTTCGAAAAATGTCGAAATTTTGAAAAAACGCAAAGGCTATAGCCTTACGGTTTTTCATCGTTTTGAGGTTTTTCGAAAAATGACAAAAAATAACAAAATCTGGCAAAAACGCAAGGCTATAGCATTACGGTCTTGCACAGCATGCCGTTTTTCATCATTTTGAGCATTTTTGAGCATTTTCGAAAAATGTCGAAATTTTGAAAAAACGCAAAGGCTATAGCCTTACGGTTTTTCATTGTTTTGAGGTTTTTCGAAAAATGACAAAAAATGACAAAATCTGGCAAAAGCGCAAGGCTATAGCCTTACGGTCTTGCACAGCATGCCGTTTTTCATCATTTTGAGCATTTTTGAGCATTTTCGAAAAATGTCGAAATTTTGAAAAAACGCAAAGGCTATAGCCTTACGGTTTTCATCGTTTTGAGGTTTTTCGAAAAATGACAAAAAATAACAAAATCTGGCAAAAACGCAAGGCTATAGCATTACGGTCTTGCACAGCATGCCGTTTTTCATCATTTTGAGCATTTTTGAGCATTTTCGAAAAATGTCGAAATTTTGAAAAAACGCAAAGGCTATAGCCTTACGGTTTTTCATCGTTTTGAGTTTTTTTTTCGAAAAATGACAAAAAATGACAAAATCTGGCAAAAGCGCAAGGCTATAGCATTACGGTCTTGCACAGCATGCTGTTTTTCATCATTTTGAGCATTTTTGAGCATTTTCGAAAAATGTCGAAATTTTGAAAAAACGCAAAGGCTATAGCCTTACGGTTTTTCATCGTTTTGAGGTTTTTCGAAAAATGACAAAATCTGGCAAAAACGCAAGGCTATAGTCTTACGGTCTTGCACAGCATGCCGTTTTTCATCATTTTGAGCATTTTTGAGCATTTTCGAAAAATGTCGAAATTTTGAAAAACCCTTGCACTTTTGCCAGATTTCGTCATTTTTCGAAAATCTTCAAAATGATGAAAAAACGTAAGGCTATAGCCTTGCGTTTTTTTTCTCGAAATTTCGACATTTTTTCGAAAACGCTCAAAAATGCTCAAAACGGTGAAAAAAAGCATGTTGAGCACTGTAATGTTATACCCTTGCGCTTTTGCCAGATTTCATCATTTTTCGAAAATCTACAAAATGATGAATAAACGTAAGGCTATAGCCTTGCGTTTTTTTTCTCGAAATTTCGACATTTTTTTGAAAATGCTCATAAATGCTCAAAACGGTGAAAAACGGCATGCTGAGCAAGACTGTAATGCTATACCCTTGCGCTTTTGCCAGATTTCGTCATTTTTCGAAAATCTTCAAAATGATGGAAAAGCCTAAGGCTATAGCCTTGCGTTTTTTTTTTTTTTCCTCAAAATTTCGACATTTTTTCGAAAATGCTCAAAAATGCTCAAAACGGTGAAAAACAGCATGCTGAGTAAGACTGTAATGCTATACCCTTGCGATTTTGCCAGATTTCGTCATTTTTTGAAAATCTTCAAAATGATGAAAAAACGTAAGGCTATAGCCTTGCGTTTTTTTCCGAAATTTCGACATTTTTTCGAAAATGCTCAAAAATGCTCAAAACGGTGAAAAACAGCATGTTGAGCAAGACTGTCATGCTATACCCTTGCGCTTTTGCCAGATTTCGTCATTTTCGAAAATCTTCAAAATGATGAAAAAACGTAAGGCTATAGCCTCTAGTACAGGGGTTTTCAACCTTTTTGACTCCAGGGACCACCATTTATTCAGCATTTGAGCCACGGACCACCATTTGGCAACACTTTAGCCCCAAAGACCTAAAACTAAAGAATTATTTTCGTTTTATTCACAATTCCAGGCTGGATTTTTCAAACAAAACATTGTAGATTTCTTAATTAAATAGTGCTAATTCAGATTAATATTTTAACTCTTGAGAGTGTAAAAATTAAACCAAATGACCCGCAAGGGTCCATTTGGTTTCATTTTCACACTCTCAAGAGTTACATCTGGTTAACCAACTTTCCATCATTTAGCCTGGGGACCACCTGGAACCCTCTCAAGGACCACTGGTGGTCCCCGGACCACCTGTTGAAAACCCCTGTTCTAGTATGTTGTCCAAGACCATGTACTATGATATCTATAATATATAATGTAAAATGTATTTAATGCGAGATCCTTGCGCTCTGTCATGGGGACCCTCATGGGATTGAAAAAACATCGTAGACTCCTGGCAATCTTTATTAAAGTAACAAATTATATTATTGTATAGTACATTACTGGATTATATGTGCCTTCCCACACAGCACTGCCAAGGACACCCATTTGAATAAACACAAGGTGTTCATGAAATGGAGATCAATGGAATGTGTTGATAGCAGCGCTATGGAGGTAACTGTACTACAATAAATACTCAGCCCTGTGTTTCCTTGGGGCCGGTGCATCGCCGGCCGGGGAGGGAGTCGGCCCTTTATAAACAAACACAGCTGCAGCGCGCGGCCAGCCGGGGTGCACACCAGGTCAACGTTGTGTAGGCTACACTAGGTCACACCACGGTATAGTGCCGTGGTTTTCCACCTTTTTGACACCAGGGAGGGACCACCATTTATTCAGCATTTGAGGCACGGACCACCATTTGATGACAATTTCACCCCAAAGACTTAAAACTAAAGAATTATTTTTTGTTTTGTCCACAATTCCAGGCTGGATTTTGACTTAATTAAGTGGTTCCAATTCAGATGATGAATATTTTAACTCTTGAGAGTGCAAAAACGAAACCAAATGGACCCGAAAGGGTCCATTTGGTTTTGTTTTTGCACTCTCAAGAGTTACATCTGGTTAACCAACTTTCCATCATTTAGCCTGAGGACCATCTGGAACCCTCTCAAGGACCACTCACTGGTGGTCCCTGGACCACTGGTTGAAAGCCACTGTTTTATGCCATTTCAGATCGGGATCTTCATGGCAAAATACAGATCGCGCTGCAGGGGCATCCTTGACAATCGTTTAGGAGGATTTTTAGAAAACATTTGTCTTAAAATGCATCAGACCTAAATGACCCCAGGCTGTGGGAGTCTCCAGACCCCACTTTGAGGAGCCACACTGTGATAGAGCAACATTTACATCCTGTTGTCTCAGCCACCAGACAGGGAACCGGTCAGTCAGTGACCTCTTACAGCTCTCTTGTGCCTCTTGGTTGTGTCCCACAGGGCTAATGACAAGCTTCCCCATTAACCTCTGGCACAGGACAACAGAGAGGATCATGGCCGCCGCTCCGATGGAGGGACACGCCGCCGTTTTACAACATAAACAAGCGCTCAAAGCGGTCCTGTGAGGCATGTGTGTGCTTGTGCGTGTTTGCGTGTGCGTGTGCGTGTGTGTGTGTGTGTGTGTGTGTGTGTGTGTGTGTGTGTGTGTGTGTGTGTGTGTGTGTGTGCGTGCGTGTGTGTGTGTGTGTGTGAGAGAGAGAGAGAGAGAGAAAGAGAGAGAGAAGATAGTTGGGACTGATGTACTGTATATAATCAATGGTTGTCACTGGACAGTAACAGCGACTTTGGGCTTGTTGTTTCTTGTAGTTTCTTAAAGATAAGGTGCCATGATTTTTGTATTTTTTTCCCCAATTCTATACTTTAACAGGTGACAGTATGTAAATAGACCCCTTGGAGTGTTCTTTATGTGCAATATATCTTCCCTTTGTATTTAGGGTTTCTTCCTGGGGGCTGAACCTTTCCAGTCAAACGTGCCAATAAAAAAAGTCAACATAGTGACATCACGTGTTCAGCCCCTCCCCTAACTCCTCCCCCTTTATCATGCAACTAAAGCTGTGGGTGTGGCTTCAGTTCAGGTGGGTCTCCACCCATCACCACCCACCAGGCAAACCAGGCATACTTAATGAACTGGTAGGGTGGAATCATAAAAATGACAGTTTAACAAACACTGTACACTTTTTGCAAAAAAAAAAAAAAAAAAAAAAAAAAAATCTTACTTTTCATATAACATTAATACCTGATGATCATGTTTTAGGGTAGAAAAAATTATGGCACTCTATCTTTAAGTTTATTGGAAATATTGGTAGTTCTGGGCTGCTGGGGGTCTTGTATATGAGTGTGCAATCTGGGACAATGGAGCTGGAGTTTACTGAGCTCGGAGGAGGAGACTTGATGCGGTGAATGAACACTCACCAAATAGATGATGAGAGTTGGTTCCTACAGAGTTCCACCTCTCAGTGAACCATCAGATAACGGTACGTACAAGCGTAATCTGAGGTCTGATCGGTGTAGCTGAAGATGTCGATTAAGATATGGCGTTTGAGGAACTCTGATGTGAAGTCAAACATCAAAGCAGAGAATCCAAGAGGAGGAGAAAGCACAGTTAGATGAAGATGCTTCACTAGTCAAAGTTGATCCGTCCGTCCGTTTGCTTAACACTCATTTACATCTACTATGATTACAAGTAGTGTATGGGGGCGTGCACAAAATAGGTTTGATTGGCATCCGCAGGTAAAGAAGGGAACATATGCAGCATCTCGAGCTTATAGAACAGTCTGCCCAAACTGCCATTGATTAGTTGCATTTTTTTTTACTAATCTTTCAAGACCAACAGTATATTTTGTTCTGTGACCATGTAAACACCAGACATCTCAGCGTAGCCTCTACTTTCATCCCAATAAAAATGTGTCACCCAGATCTTCTGTTCTTTAGTTACAGTATTAGCAGTGGGACAGACATACATGCCAACCTTTGAAAATGTTTTTGAGTAGCAAATTACCGGGGCGCGGCGGCGCAGCGGCCCGACAGCGCGGCAGCACGGCAGTGCAGCGCACATTGCAGCAAGGCACATTTGTATGCCAATATTAACTTCACATTCTCACTTAGAGGTATGTTTCAGTAGATTTTAGCCCAAAAGAAGTTGGGTGCCCCCAAACATTGAAATCCATGACACTGATACACTAGCGTTCAAAAGTTTGGGGTCACTTAGAAATGCCTGCATTTAGGAGGAAGGCATCCCACATCCAAAACCTTTGGAGTTGGACCGCATTCCATGAACACTACTATATTATATACCAGGGGTTTTCAACAGGTGGTCTGGGGACCACCAGTGGTCCTTGAGATGATTCCAGGTGGTCTCCAGGCTAAATGACGGAAGGTTGGGTAACCAGATGTAACTCTTGAGAGTGTAAAAATGAAACCAAATGGTTTCATTTTGACACTCTCAAGAGTTAAAATATTCATTATCGGAATTAGCACCACTTAATTAAGAAGTTTACACGGTTTTGTTGGCAAAATACAGCCTGGATTTGTGGACAAAATCAAAAGAATTCTTTAATTTTAGGTCTTTGGAGTGAAAATGTAATCAAATGGCGGATAAATGGTGAAAAGCATTCAACCTTGCAGTGTGTACTTGACTTGTACTGTAACTCTCATCTCTTGTTTATAAAAAAAAACATTCATTCATAACATGACTGGAGTTGTTGTAAGAACTGCCCCCCCCCCCACCACCACCACCACCACCATTAGGCCTATTTCTTTTCCCTTCCACCTCCACTATGATTAGATATACAGAAATGAATATTTGTCTAAATATGAAACCAAATGGACCCTTGCGGGTCCATTTGGTTTCATGTTTACACTTTCAAAGAGTTAAAGTAGCCTATTCATCATCTGAATTAGCCCAAGTCTACAGAACTGGAACATTAATGGTCCTTTTTAATCTGTAGGTTTGCCTGTTTTGTTTCCTAAATCCAGTCTGTTATTGTGGACAAAAGCATAAGAAATCTTTAGTTTTTGGGGTCTGTGGGGCTAAAAAAAAACTCCTCTAATGGTCGTCCGTGGCTCAAATACTGAATAAATAGTGGGCCCTGGTATCGAAAAAGTTGAAAACCCCTGGTAAAGTTTGGATGGTCATCATGGCGTCTTCACTATTCTATCCATCCATCTCGGTTTGGTTGTTTGTTCCGCGGTTAGAATTCGGAGCGACCGCCTCATTACGCTCACTACTTCTTCACTTCGGGTCGCTCCAATCTACTAGTCTCCTCGAGCCTCTCCCTCACGCGGTCCGCCGCCGTGCGACCGACCGAAAGACACAGGAGAAAAGAACATGCTCGAGCACCTCCTCGTCCTCGGAGCGGAGCCGAGCAGCGCGAGGCTGCGGCCGCCATAACGAGACAACATGAACGACCCCACTGGAGGCTCGAGCCAGAGCCATATAGTAAAATAATATTTTAATAGGAGACAACTCAGGCGATTAGCACTACGGATCACCGTGAGCCGCGGCCGACGCGACTGCACTGTTAGCTGGGTGCTATCTAAGCTAAGGCTCCCTTCCGATGGGGACGCAGACCAATCACGTCGCTAGAAACCAAGGTCTAAGGCAGAGCCATCTAGTAGAAGAGTTGCGACATCGAGGGGTCAGAAAACAGCCTGGTCACGTGGTCCACGTACTCGCGCGAGCCCATAGGCTTCAATGCATTCAGTAACTTCCGGCTGTCACTATTCATGTCACTATCCAACAGACGTTTATGTAGATGGACTGGCCCCATGAGGTGAACGGAGTTGGCGTACGCCAACAACGCCTACTACTACATGGGAAAAAACAGAGGGTTTGCGCTCTTTGCGTATTCTGCTGTGATTAATCGTAGCAGCGTAGTCAGAGGTCAATATGAGTAGCAGATACGCAAAATGCGTAATGGTTGGCGTCCTTGGACAGAGAGACAGAGAGAGAGAGAGAGAGAGAGAGAGAGAGAGAGAGAGAGAGAGAGAGAGAGAGAGAGAGAGAGAGAGAGAGAGAGAGAGAGACAGAGAGAGAGAGAGAGAGAGAGAGAGAGAGAGAGAGAGACAGAGAGAGAGAGGGGGGGGGGGGTTGAATATAGCTTATTTTTTAACCAAACACTGTCTCGGAACAGCTTAGCAGTGAAAGCACATTTTCATAAATCGCATAACATTAGTTTAGATGATCTGGGTTTATTTTTTGCTAACATCTGGATGTTATTTCCGGGAATGGTGTTCTCTTCTTCAGAAGTCCTCAGATCACTCACAGATTGTGAAAGAGCGCCATCTATCACAGTGCTTTTTACACCTTGTAGAAGTACATTGGAGTAGGTCATAGTAGTGATGTCAGCACTGACAGCCCCACTGATATAGACTACGGTTGTGATGTTTTTAATTTGTCCCAATGAAGAGAATGAAGAAATTGATGATGGCATTAATATGTCATTACACAGTTATGCAATATATCACTGAGTCCATTCCAGTGTTCAAAGCAGCAGCGTTACTTACTGTTCATACATGCTGTAAATTACTGTCACCACTTTCACTTTAATGATCTCCGATGGTCCAAAAATAAATGTCTGTAACATTTTGTCACAATGTCTTCTGTGTTGCACTGCATGTTTGCATGGTGACACCAAAGGCTGCAAAAAAGAAAGGTGTGCTCCTCATGCAGGGCTTGTGAGTCAGCAACAGTGTTGGGAATATTACTTTACCTTGTCAATATATTAATTATTACCTTCATTTTAAAGCAATATATTATATTACAATATTACGGTCTGAGCAAGTGTAATATATTAATATTACTATTACATATTACTTACAAAAAATCATTTTTTTTTTACAAAATATATAATGACATATTTAGTGTCACTATTAATCAAATATTGCGTAGACCAGTGGCATACCTACAATAAAGCAAGCACACTTGGCTATCTGGCCAAATCCATATGAAATCAACTTGAAAAAAACGTCACTCCTGAATAAATAATTTGATGACAAATGATAGAAAATAAGTAATTATTCAACTTTTGCAGTTGTCAATATGATTTCACAAGAGCATTTTCAATGAGACAGATTGACAGAAAGTAATATTGAAAGTAATGCAGTAATGCAGAAAGAAAAGTATAATATATTAGATTGTTTTAGTTAAGTAATATATTTATATCACAAGTTACTGCATTTTGGTAATATATTATGTAATATATTAAGTTACGTAGTGCACATGTCCCAACACTGGTCAGCAAGTATCTGCAGAGTGTGCGTGGGAGTGATGTGATATTCAAAGGTATTCAAAGAGAAAAATATTTTATGACATGGTTCAAATGCTATAGGGCCTTGTGCGTGTAGTTTCGGGGCTATCTGATGGCTGAATTTATGCTTCGTGGCAAAACGGAACAGAAAAACTACATCCAATCAACCATTCAAACAAATGATCTTTACACAATTTGAATACATTTTAATCACAAATATATAAGATTCATAGCTTAGCTGTTCAGTAGTGCTTAGTTGTAGTACGTTATAGTATGTAAATGTGTAATTTTAGTTGTAGTATTCTATAGTTGTATATATTTATGTGTCTGTTTAGCTGCTTAGTTGTAGTACGTTTAGTTTTAGCCACCTGTCTAGCTGTCTGTTTAACTTTCACTACTTGCCACTTTATAATTATACCTGGTTCTAGCTTAGCACCTTCACCTCACTTTATGCTGTTACCGCTGCACTTTACTGCTCTAGTCTGTTGCACTACATCACTTGTTGTTTCTTGTATTGTTTGTATTTGTTCTTTATCTTATTGCACTGTCTATTGTCTTATCGCACTGTGGAACAATGGAAACGTTATTTCATCCCTGTATACTGTATGTCCAGCTGACATACACTGGAGTGACAAATAAAAAACCTTGAACCTTGAATCAATTTTACGAATTTGCATCAGGTTTGGAGAGAGCGTGTAAATAGTAATACAAAATGTCCTGGTGGACGCTATCATGCCAGGCCGATGTGAAGCATTTGGGGCAGAGGTTTTTCCTTTCAGGCTAGATGGGTCCAACGCTGCCAGAGTTTAGCTGTACACAGGCCGGATTTGTTCCCAGCATGGATCCAATTCAGCGCAGGTTCTTTTGTTACGTTTTCTAAAAAGGTTACATCTTTGGACATAACACGTGTAATACACAATACCCGACGGCGACAATGAACAAGGGAAGAGAATCTGTGCATGTGGGACAGTGCTGAGAAAAACATGGCCTGAATATCACCTCTGTCCAAAACCATTATGCTTTTCAGGATTCAAATTCAGAAACAGCAAAAAAGTATCAGCACGGTATCACTTGAATTTAAACGTATCTGATACGCTTTGATGATGCTTTTGTGTGACGTGGCATTGAGATCAATAAAGGTGTATGTTTTTATGTGGACACCCCCACCAGCTCATTAAGTATGCTTGGTTTTCCTTGGTGGGTGGTGATGGGTGGAGATAAACCTGAACTGAAGCCACACCCACAGCTGTAGGTGTATGGTAAAGGAGGAGGAGTAAGGGGAGGACCTGATGTCATTACATTACATTATAGCCTTTGTCATTGGCACATCTGACTGGAAAGGTTTTAGCCTCCAGGAAGAAACCCTGAATACAAAGGGAAGGCATCATTACACATAAAAAAACAGACCAAGGGTTCTAATGAAGTACCATCACCTCTTAAACATGTACAAAATTGGAAAAAATACAAAAATCACAGCACCCCCTCGTTCGCATATACGGAGATAAGAGGTTTCCCGCGCCGACCGCACCTATTATGACATGCGAGCAGCTTGCGGTGGAGTGACGACGGACGGACCGACTGACTGACAGACAGCTGACATGTTTGACATGCCAGAAAGGAGACCTGAGACCTTTGAGGAACTGTTCATTTCCTGTTTTTTATGTGATCTGCATTCCCTCTCACTCTCTCTCTCACACACACACACACACGCACGCACACACACATGCGCGCACGCACACGCACACGCACACACACACACACACACACACACACACACACACACACACACACACACACACACACACACACACACACACACACACACACACACACACGCGCGCCCTATTTCATTACCGTACAGCAATGGATGGCAACATTCTCTTATTGAGTAAGAGCGCCACGTTTTCACACATTTTCAAAAACAGCAGACCCACAAGCTCACAGCGCGCCACTTGGTGGCGCGCTGTGAGCTTGTAGATCTGCTGTTTTTCATCAGCTATAGCATAACATAATGCTTAGGACACGTTCCCGCCCAAAATAGGTTAAAAATATATGTTTCTTACTCTTAAAACTGTACATTTACTTGAGAAACCTTTGAAATACAGGCCCCAGCTTCGTGGCATATATACATACAGTAAAAATTCACTTCCAACCGTACAACAGAACAGAAGACGTGGAGCGTTTCTTTTCCTTTTCCCCGCGCCCCGCGGCCACGCGCTGACCCCGCCGTGGCTCGGCCCCAGCGGGGGGGAAGTGCTTGGTGGGAATGGAGTCCATAACAGGAAGCCGGCGCTGGAAGCTCCTGAAAGGCCTTCACCTAACACCACTTCCTATCGTTAACATTTCAATGAGGATGGATGACAGTGTATTATGGCCTCCAGGAAAACCCCCAGCAGCAGCAGCAGCAGCTTATGCCGTGCATGAGCAGCACAACGCGGTCGTCGCTGCTGTCGGGGAGGAAACCTCTTATCTCCCCAAAGCGCGTTCTCCTTTTGTGTGTTTTGTTTTGTCAGTTGTTGTTTTTTTTGTACTATACCTTATCGTTCCGCGACGTCACACAAAAGCGTTAAAAGTAGCAGATCTGCAAGCTTAATTTGTATTGTTGACCAATTTCTAAAACATTAGCACATCCTTTGTTCATTTTTGATGCCCCCTATCATAGGGAACTATGTTTTTTTGTGTCCACATCACTAACGTAGTTCCATGTGATAGAGTAGCCTGCATGTTCCAGCCCATAGACCACTCCCTTGAGTTCTTGAGCAGCAGGGCTCAGAGTCTGGCAATCAGGCTAGTGATAGAGGGGTCAAAAATGAACAAAGGGGGTGATGATATTTTAAAAATATCAGCAAAAACCAACCAAAAAAATAAAATCAATCAGAAAAATCAACAATACAAATTATATTAGTTTTTTAGGATTAATTTGGGCTACTTTTACTGTGTGAAAAAACTGAAAATGACTGAAACTACTTAATATTCACCAACACCAGAGCAGAACACCCACCACGGGACTCTGGCCATCAATTCACAGCAGCAACCACTATGTTAATGAGTATTTCATACAGCTTAACATCTGAACTATCCCTTTAATGCTGCTGGACTTTGCGACCCTCTTCTTGCTTTGTGCCTGGGAATATATATATATTTTTTACTTTGTGCTACTTTTACTGTTTCATATTATAGGATTTGTTAAGCTTAACATTATATTTTAAAGTCTTACTTTAGGTGAATTATGCAGTTGGATGCTTCTAAACGTATATGCTAAATGCTCTTAAAGCTAATAATAAATAATAATACATTTTATTTATATGGCGCCTTTCAGGGCACTCAAGGTCGCCGTACAGTAGATTAAAAACAGAGAGAAAAACAAACAAACAGAATAAGCTACAGTACGTTTTGGTTTTGTACATGCTTGGATTGCAATTATAACTGGTTTAATAAGACATGTTACATGCCTGGACCGCCTCCATCAAATTTATTTAGAATGAGTTATCAAGGTAAATTTAAATATATATTTAAATATATATTTAAATTTAAATAGACAGTCGTCCTAAAGTTTGAATTAGAATCCCCAAAAAGGAACCATATTTTACCTAACAAAGACACTTTTGGACATAGGAGGTTTCCACCCTTCGGGGATGATATTCATCTCCTCTCGAAGGAGGAGGGAATTACAGTGGATGTCACAATGCTTATGAGAAACGGTGATGGATTTATGTGTATAAGAGCTTTTCCAAAACAAGGTAATAAAGTGCTTTACGGGTGAAAGAGGGTGAAAAGAGCAACAAATATACTGGTAATACAAGATTAGAGACGCGCAATAAAATGCGTAGGTGCCTTATAGGGGCATGCAGCACCTCGAGGCGCCGTAAGCTTGTTGATCAAGCTTACGGCGCATCATGACTCATGAGGCTATAGGGTTCGCAGGTGGTTAAATGGATCATTGAACCTAGATGCAAAATTGAACCTATAAAGATTCGTTGTACGCAAGGCGGACTGTTGTTTTTCTTGTGTTAATAATTCACTTTCAGCTTCATCCAGCTGACGGCTGCTCAGATGGTCATTATGACGAGCGTACAATGGGAAACCGTGTTTTATGAAGTAATAAATGGTAAATGGTGCATTTATATAGCGCCTTTATCCAAGGCGCTTTACATAGATTGTGCATCACATTCACCCATTCACACACACATTCATACACTGATGGCAGTGGAAACCATGCAAGGTACCTACTAGCACATCAGGAGCAATTAGGGGTTAAGTGTCTTGCTCAAGGACACATCGACACTAACTCTGCGGGAGCCCGGGATCGAACCGGCAACCTTGTGGTTACCATCCGGTTACTCTACCTCTGAGCCACTGCCGCCCCTAGTTTACCTCACGGTAGATCACTTTCTCGCCGGAAACAGACTCTTCGCAACTTGTATCGGCCAATCTGTATGTTTTGTTGCCATACATCTGCGGATGCGTACATACCGCAGGCACTGGCAAACGAAAGCATGTATGTACTGTATGTGTGCACGCGTGCGCGCATGCACGGGTAAAATATCAGTTGGCTTTCGGGAACTTGTGAGGGATTATGAAACATCAAAGTCAATAGAAATGTCACCACCATGGCTATCTTTGGAAATGCCAGCAACCCTTTGCATATCCGTACCTCACAACCAATACAATCCTGACACACGCGCTCGCACCAGGGGCGGATATAACATGTCCCATTTGGGGGGGGGGGGGGGGGGGGGGGGGGGGGGGGGGGCAAGAGAACATGTTAGAGGGGCAGGAGAAAATGCCGCACCCATACCATTTTCAGTTATAGGACTTTTCATTAGTCAAGTAAAGCATCAATAATAACATCAGTTGTTGTTGAAGTTGCAACAGACACGCAGCATGCATAAAGCTAAAGGTCTGACTCAGAGAGTTTTCTGTTTTCAATGATGAAATGCTGTTGGTTTACTGGGGCCAAAATTGCAGTTAGTATAGCAGTAGTAGGGTTTCAAATCATTTTAATTATAAGCAGTTTAATTTGAAATACATTTGAGATTTGGGTCGTTTGCATGCCATCATGTTTGGTGGGGCAGTCAGGTCATTTAGCAGCATTGCCCCCCCATGCCAATGCCTAGATCCGCCCCTGGCTCGCACATGCACAAGCACAGGTGTGCATGCACGTACACACACACACGCTTGCGTGCGTGCCCCTAGCAGAGGAGGTGATTACTGCAGCTCGGCTGAGTGTGTTCTTTTGATCTGCCAACATATTGGAAAGCACTTAAAGGCGAGTCCACCGCCAGCTGAGATGACATCACAGCCAGTCGGGGTCTCTCACCTTAAACCCAGGGGCTCCTCCATCCCCCCCAAAGCACTATCAATTAGTCTAACAGGATCATGTGAATACGCCCCGGCCTATAGGGCTCTGCAGTGATGTCAGAGTGCATGTTTCCGGAAGTGAATCCGCCATTATAATCTTTTCAAAAATGATTATATATAGAAAAAGCCAACTTGTTGTGACAAATCATGACAGCAAACACAATATTTTGGGCCGATTAGTAAGTAGAGATAGGAAACAACACTTTGTTTCATTTTTTTCTACTCACAAATTATTTGATTGTCCCAAAACATTGTGTTTGTTTGTCATGCATTATCACGGCCCGAGTTTTGCTTTGTCTGCGTTGTAATCGTCTTTATAGAAACCAATTTTGACACCACAGGAAAAAGCTAAAGTCAGTGGTCCACATTTAGTTATTCTTGTAAATAGGGCTAAAGATGCTATATTAAGACATTTTGGGTAGGGGTAGGACAAATTACTTTGATACGACAATAATAACCATTTGGTACTTGATTCCATAATGCCATTGTGATTTTTAAGTTTGCTTAGTATACTATATACTATATACTACTTAGTACTTTGCTTAGTATACTATATACAGTATTTTAAAACAATTCTAAACTGTATGGACAATCGTACACTTCAATGCAGTCATATAATGTAAAAATGTCACATGTGCAGGCCAGGAGGGTTAAGCCCCAAACACAGGACAGAGTTAGAGATGAAGAGTAGTGGAATTTCTAGGATTTTTATTTACTAAACTCCAAATACGAGGCAAACACACAAGAACTACTAGGTGCAAAACCCTAGTGACATAAAACAATGATCTGACAAAGAACTGAAACACCAGGGGAGTATAAATACACAGGGACACAGGTGAGCTTAACTGAAAATCAATCAGGATTGGCTGAGACACTAACAGGACAAGGTGCAGACACTAGGCTAATCAGAGTTCTGGGGAGTCAACACAAGTAACATGAGCAACACAGGAAGGACTAACGAAGGACGAAGGACGATCTGCAAAGTAAAAGTGTAAAAACTGAGGAATACCACACACAAAACATCATGACATGTCACAGACTGTGACAAAAAAGACAGAAAGAAATGAATTAAAAAATGAAGAATTTGGCCATTCAAAATTCATATATTATCGCAAATAAAAATTGCATTATATTATATTTTTCGTGTCAAGAACCACAAAATATTGGCGCCCCATTGGCCTATAGTGTAGTATAGTTCCAGGTGCATATAGGCCTATAGGTCAGTGTCTTGCATGTTCAAGTCCCGCTCATGATGACCTTTACCGCATGTCTCTCCACTAACTACTATCAATAAAGACAAAAATCCAAAAACAAATCTTTTAAAAAGATAACCCCCAAATATTGATAATGATGTACCATATTTGGTCGCAGACCTTCATGTGAAGGTATTCTGTGTGTCCTCTCCACATGTCAGAGATAGAGGAGAAGGAGGATGGGGGGATACACCACAACATTCCACCCCTGGAGGGTAGTGGACACAGAAACGGATACCTCGCGGAGGGCCGGACGGATAGGGGGGCTTTGAAGAGAGCTATTGATTCTTCTGTTTGGTATATATACGCCCCTGTCCTCCTCCTCTTCTTCTTCTGTTTAGTCCCCCCACCCCACCCCACCACCCCACAAAGAGGAAGCGGGGGCGACCCCCTGACCCGTGGGCTCACTCATCTCCGTCCACACTGGTAACAGGAGACCATACCGCCGTGGGGGGAGGAGAGGGGAGGAGGATCTATACCTGCCCCGGCCGACAACACCGCCCCCGGGGGGCTATCATCAGCCCCGAGACGTAACCCATCTCCAAGACCCCCACCCACCCACCCAAACCCCTTTCATGAGGACACCAAGAAGAGAATTGCCTATTATTTGTTTCCATATATGTTTTAGAGAGTATTTATTTAAAGACATTTAATCCTCGGACAAAGCCAACAAAGAAACTAACTAGCCTAGCCGCCGAGTCTGAGAGAAAAACACCAGCTGAAGTCTTCGTATTGATTAGGTGTTACCGTGTGGTGGTAACAGCTACAAAGATACTTGTTTAATTTTCAACAGAAGCCAGCGACATGAAGACACAGCGGTGCTCAAACTGTTTTGCCTCACTAACTCAATACCTCAAAGTTAATAGCTGCAATGTTATGGTGGTTTGGAGCGTTTTCTAATAAGTTACACTACGCTGGTTACATGCATGGGGAACGTTATTATATTGCAGTGATCTATATTAGTAGCGAGCAAGCATGAACACTGCACCACGAAGGCTCCTGTTACCTCCCTGAGTGAAATAGGAAATTGTAAGAATGCTGGCTTTGTTTAAACTTCCCGCACGCACACACACACAAACACACACACGCACCAGTGCTTCCAGGTATCAGGACACATGGAGCTCCTTTGCTGAAACTTGAACAGCTAGCCTTAATTAAAAAAGTTATGTGGCATCATATACACCCCCCCACACACACCCGCACCCGCGCGCACACACACACCCCCGCGCACACACACACCCGCGCACACTCACACACACACACGCGTGCACACACACACACACCCGCGCACACACACACACACCCGCGCACACACACACACACCCGCGCACACACACACACACCCGCGCACACGCACACGCACACACACACACACACACACACACACACACACACACACACACACACACAGCAATAACTTCCTAGGCTGAACCTCCACACATAGGGCTCCATTTTCGTCACCGCTAAACCCCTTATCCCTTAACCACTTTGCCTTTTTAAACTATTAAAAAAGAACATTTTTCAATAGTTTAAATGGCCAGTCTACAAGCTCACAATGTGTCAATAGTTGGCACGTTGAACTATTCCATAATGTTTTTCAAAATAGTAAAAAAAAAAAAAAAAATGATAAGGGGTTTAGGATAAGGGGTTTAGATGGTAACGAAAATGGAGCCCATTTTGTTTACACAGACTCTCACCAATTGCAAACTTATCTCGGTATGGGCTTTCCACGCAAGGTTTAAGTCATGTCGATATTTTCGGAGTGTGTGTGTGTGTGTGTGTGCGTGCGTGCGTGTGTGTGTGGGTGTGTGTGTGTGTGTGTGCCTGTGTGTGTGTGTGCCTGTGTGTGTGTGTGTGTGTGTGTGTGTGTGTGTGTGTGTGTGTGTGTGTGTGTGTGTGTGTGTGTGTGCGTGTGTGTGTGCATGCGTGCGAGCGTAAGTTTTCGGAACGCATAATTGAATCCAGCAAGGGGGCGGGGGGGAGGAGGGGGGTTGGTTAGGGTGAGTTTATAAAAAAAATACCCAGTGTAGCTTGGTGTTTTATTCCTTTGACTTTTTTCGCCATAGCGCTGCATGCTGTACGGCGGCCGAGGCCAAAGCTCCACTTTTTCCTTGAAATTGAAAATGGAGGATGCAGCATGGGAAATGGTTTTAAGATGGTGGTCGCCAGGCATTCTAAATCATTAAAATCTCAAGCCTCAACATGTGTTTGCTGTAAAGGCGAGAGAGAGAGAGAGAGAGAGAGAGAGAGAGAGAGAGAGAAGAGAGAGAGAGAGAGGGAGGGAGTCAGACGTACAAACCCTTGTCCCAAATAACCACCCTAATGGTTTGTGCAGAAGATACAAAAAAGGAAAAGGCAACAGGGCAATAATACAGACTCGTACACCAGTTGTAGTTCTCAAACTTGGTTCGTGCCAATTTAGGGCCCCCTACCACGATAAAGTGTTTGGCGGCGGGCACCAACCCAATCTGAAAATGTTTTGTGACGGAGATGCCAAAAGTGTGCTCATGTGTTAAATGAGCTGTACACAATGAATGAAAATAAAACAATAATAAAATAGTACATGTACAAGTCAGCTTGTTTGAGACGCAAGTGGATAAATCAGGGAGTGTATATTTGCGTGGACGCAAATGGTAAAGGAGCAAGCGTTGTACACTGCAAACTATTACCTAGTATTTATAGAAACTCGTGGTATGGTGAGAATATCAGATCTACAAGAATACAGATCTACATGCTATTTTCACTTTAAATTAAATGAGGACCTGAAACCTTTATTCTTGAAAATCCTGGAAAGATCCAGGATCCAGAATCCCATGACCCATATTGACCCACAAATTGATCCTGAGTCCAACATGTGCTTTGGCTGTACACAAGAAAACTGTTCAATTCTTTGGGAGAGTGTACTAAAGTTCCAAAATGCAGTCGAGAGAGTATGAGAAATGTGAATAATGAGTGTGAGAGTATGAGAAACACAATAATTACACTGCAGGCAAAAAGCCTATACCTATTTGCAGCATTTGACGTCACACAGCTTTGCAGCACACCGACTTTCTTTGCATGCAAAACCTTATGGCAGAAATACTGCTGGTGTTGTTATTGCCCTGCAGCCTGCATGCACGCCGGCCACTTCCTGGGTGTTTAAAGTGGCAGAACGCTTGCTGTTTACTTTAGACGCCAGATAACAGCAGAGTGTAATTGCCCTCAGTCAAACGCTGCAGTCATTTAGGTCAGGACACTTCAGCGTCAATCGTGCATTCAATCCGTCACACCACTAATTGTTTGGGACCGCTGCGTGTGGTATACGGAGACGGCTAAAAACGGTGCTGGATGGTGATGCATTACTGTTCAAAGAAGATTATAGTATCCATGCACTGGGGCATGGAGAGTACAGTCTGTGCTGGAATGGGATTAACTGCATGTACAATTTTGAGGTTTTTGTTTCCAATCTACTTGTACACCACTACATCTCAGACTCAAATAGCTCATTTGAGCCTGAGATACTCAAATAACTTCTGTTATAGTTTGTAGATTATTAGATAAATATTATCTTGTTACATCAGTACATTTTGTACTGTATAGTAGGCCTACATTTTGATTATTATTATAAAACAAATAAATTTGCCTCTAGCTCACAATCGCACGTTGATACTTTTTGAGTAGCGCAGTCACTCCAAGGCCCAGTGTTGTCCCTTGTACACTTGCACACTAATCCCCATGTCCCTATGTTTAGTATGACAGCAGGAGGTGCTGTTTCACCAATGCAGCGTACACACAGCACCACTTGGTTCACACGCTGGATGTGACGTTTTACTATATAAACTTACTGTATGGAACACACCTTTCTGTATATTCTGCACCAGTATTTTTTACTTTCGGTACTTAAAGTCGATTTTGACTTTGCCAATACATTTTCATGCAAGTACATTTTGAACTCTAGAGATTTACGTGTAACAGAGCGTTATATAATACATGTTTGGAAACCTCTCAAAAGTGTGCTTGCCAGGGGCATAATCTCTGGTGTTTTCCCATTACTCACTCACACACACACACGCACGCACGCACGCACGCACGCACGCACGCACGCACACGCACACACGCACACCAACTCTTCCGGCTATGTTTCAAACTGATGATGATACCCCTCTCTCTCTCTCTCTCTCTCTGTGCTGTCAGGCTATGGGCCTCAGCCGTGACAGGTGATCATTAGCGGCGTGCCGCGCAGCTTGGAACACACACCCCAGGAAGCTTCACAGTGGCTCCTCCACATCTGCTGGGGCAGGTATACGGTACACACACTGTTGTTACGGGGTTTCCGAGATCTAATTTCGGGGGCAAATTATTTAGTCGTTACTCTTCCTCTGCGGTATGTGTGTGTCAGTCAATCAGTCGTGGCCCGTATGCACAGGCCCCTTCATCTCTGCTCGGCAACGACAACCTCGTTGTTCTTTTTCGGGAAGAAGTGCTAAAGACAGTTATTTTAAAAGTAAGGTGACATAAAAGTTTACGGGTGCATGCATGCGTTTGGTGCATTTTCACACTTTCAGAGTTCCGAAAGGAACAATTAGCACAGAGGATTTTACGGTGTACACTATAGCATTTTACCCTCACTGCTCTATAGGCTGGATCCATCCATCCATCCATCCATCCATCCATCCATCCAGAGTTTGAACAGAGGGAGAAAAAGCAAAAGAAACAGAGATGCAGAGATGTATTATTTTCTTCAAACAATTAATTGTTTTTTTTTTTTTTCAGGAGATAATACATGGCATTATTTAAAAAGTTCTCTTAATTTCATCACCTTTACGTCATCACCCATTCCAGACAATCAGAATATTTCAAGGGACAGTCGACGGTTGTCGACTTGCGCTCACTCTGTTCACGTAAGGACCAAGCCCTAATGCCAACACTTTTACACAACAACATAAATGATACAAACCAACGACTACACAACCCTTTGTTGCTCTCTCGAGAATGATGCTGGCATTTGTCACTCACTTTCTTTTTGCCCCCTAGATGCCCCACACGGACGCAGCCCACCAGGAATATGTCCGGTACAACCTGTGCTCAGTCCAACCCTGCAGGGCAAATCCCTCCGTCCGTCCGTCCGTCCCCTCCCTCCAGGGCCTGAGTATGAACATGACGCAGGCGCTCCACACTCCAAGTGCATACATGTGGCTGAGTGTGCGTGCACAGCACCCATCATTTTGTGCGTGCGTGTCTGCGTTTGCGCTTGTGTGTGTGTGTGCTTGTGTGTGTGCTGGCGTGAGTGTGTGTGTGTGTGTGACTATAGAGTCCCAGAGCCACTAGTAGCTAATTACAGCCCTCTCTCTCGTGGCCAATAAAGCCGTGCAGCGATCTGACATGAGGCCCTGTCACGGCTGCGGTGGGCCGCTGGCCGAGCAGCCGCTGCCTGGGAGCAGCGCGGCGGTGCGAGCCAAGCGGCGTTTATGACCCGTAGCGCTCTTATAATCCGCTACCTCGTTATTCACCATGGAGACGGAGGAAATTAAAACAAGCGGTGGGTCGCCAAGAGGAGATGAGCAAACATTCTCCGAAACGGGGGGAGGGTTGAGTGTAGGGGGGTCACCGCGTACGCTCTAATAACTAGCTAAATGAAAACCATGGACAGCCAAGCGCAGTAGCTATGGGAATACACACAGGCGAGTCCCAGGCCGGTCAAGTATACAAACGCAGCAACTCTAGAGTACACAGCAAATACTAGTAACTCATTCGCGTAGTGCCGAATCAATTCCTCCGATCACCCTGGAGCTACAACAAATCAAAAGGCCCCCATGCACGTGCAATTTATGCTCATGTATGGGATTCGAACACAAGAACATTTCTTGTGACCAGTGAATGAACGTGCGTTCAGTCATTGCTAATGCTACTGCACCTATAAATCAAATCAAATCTGTGCAGAGCATGTCAAGAAAACATTCATAGATATAGATATACAGGCAATAGAGCAACAATCGCCCTGAGCAGTCAGTCTTGGTCGAGAGGTAGAGGACTCGGAGAAATAAATAAACGAGCTGCATCAGCAATTCTTTATTCTAACCAAACTACATTGGCAGACCAAAAGGAAAACAAAACGTTGTCTAACTTTGATCTGACTTAAACTGGATCAAACACATTAACAGTTCAATTTAAAAGAACAATCGCTATTTCACAATACAAATGTTAACATTCAAACTCACTTTAAGTCCTGCCAAGTGGAAATTTTCTATTTCCCAAAAATCAAATGAATCAAAGACAATGCATTGCTCAAAAAGTGGAAGGGAAAAAAAAGTATATCGCTGACTGAACATTCAAGTCAGGATCAGCCAGGTTCCCCGTTGTCCAAAAGGTCTGAAGGCATTCAGAGCTAAACCCTCAGAAATGTTCCTTAACCAAACATTTCATCTTCCAGATGTCAAAGTTTTCCGGCCCCACTAGTCTGTGGTTTATCAATTTCTGATTATGGTTTAGTATTGACCTTAAGAGTCTCTTGCAAGCCACCACCACACACTCTTTTTATTAGTGTGGTTGCCTGAAAGGGCAACCAGACTATTGTAATTGTAACACTTTATCATTTTCTCTAGGTATCCCTTTTTTGGACCACTACTCATCCCACAGTTTTGACTGTACACACTTGAGCCATAATATCAAACTGACCGGAAAAACATTGTGTGGTTGTATTTTGCTGAGATATATGTCTTATAGTTTAATTGATATTGATAATTAGCGGAATATTTTTCCCCATTGAAATGAATGGGAACGCGCAAAAAGTCAAGTTCAACAATTTTTTCCCTCTGAGACCATACGGGCTATGGTTACAAAACTTGGGGAGGAGGTTGGGGATATTTTTTAAAAAAATATTTAGTTTTATTTTTTTATCGGTCAGCCTCATGGTGGCACTATAACAGCCCACTTTACATTTTGGCCCATAACTCTTGAACCGTAGGTCATAAATTTAAAATTATTTTTCCCAGGATTCCTTCATGACACATCTCTCCATGTAGGCCATTTCCAATGATAAATGCACCACATCACAGACATCTCCATATGCTATGGGCACAAAAGGGACACAGTCTACGTATTTACACGCACATTGACAGTGGGTGCAGGGCCATTGTGGCATTCATGGTAGTAGAGTAGGGCCCACACATCTGTCTTATGGCAAAGAATTACTTTATTGAAAAAAAAAGGACAACATTTCGATCTCACTAGATCTTCAACGGGCCTGATGAAGATCGTGAGATCTTCATCAGGTCCACATGGACAGTGAGTATGGCACAGTAGGGAATTGAACCCCATCCCGGTAAACCAAGAGCTCCATGCCTGTGCCTTGTTTGTTTTGTCTTGTTTTATTGAGTGATTCTTGAGGACAACTCCTGAAGAGACTGCTAATAATTGCTGTCATTTGTAAAAATAAAATAATAATAATAATAATAATAACTTATATAAAACAATGCAATGTGACAACTTTGTTTACAAAAATGTATCAAAAATATAAAAATTGTAAATGTATGCTATATTTGTGTCAATGCAAACCGTTTTTCCAGGCAAGGGGTGTATTTATTCATTCACTCCAGCAGTACATTAGTCAGGGGTTAAAATGGCCTGTCTTGGTTTTAAAGCCGACTCACCAACGACAAGGTGCAGGCCGCGAGCCGGAAACGCCCCACCCAGGGGTTGAGCATGGCGTACGTTAGGGGTGTAACGATATCAAAGTATATCGATTTTCATTTAAACTGAGTACAATTATGTTTAAACAAATCGTTTGACTTTGTACCCCATCGCATTGCAATGGAAAGAATCTGTATCGAATCACTACCAATACTACGTAGGTACTTGGGCACTGTATTTAGCAATTTTAAGAAGAAAAACACATGTGTCCGAGATAATTCCTTCAACAATACATTTGATTAGCTGCTGATTAGGCTGCTATTAGAATAAAAGATATAATTAAAATTAAAGCTCAGTGGTATCTTTAGACTTATTCTGATATGCACATGTCAAACTAAAAGGAACAATACTCATTCTGAATTTAAATAGGTCATTTAAAAATAAATTTTAGCCATATATTTTGTTCTTGATACTATAATCGTCAACAAATCAGTCTCTACAGTGCATGTGCAACTATCATCAGATTGTATAGGTAGGGAGATGGATTACTGCTCTTTAGTTTAGTTACACTCAACATTGGAAAAATGGTTAAAGTTGAAAAAGCATACTGTAAATAAGTCCATTGATTAGTTGCCGTTCCAAATAATTGATTGCTAAATGAGTTGAAAACGAATGTAATTATCCACTAATTATGATTAATCGATTCATCGTTGCAGCTCCCTTTAAAAAAAATCTTTAAAATCTGCACTATCCACATTTTTCACACATTTAATGTATTGCTAAATAGTTACTGTATCGATTTCAAATCATTGAATCATATAGCCATAACGAACCAATATCGGCCACGTATCGTGATTATCAAAACACGGATAAAACATATCGTTACACCTCCAGAGTACGCCACGCATACATAATATTACAGTCAACAGAATGAAGCATATCATTACAATCAACATGATACCATATACAAAGACATGTTACAAAATGAGTGAGACTTGAGTGTCTTCTTCATCAGATGTCCAGCTCAACACTGTGCAGACACGCCCTCATGTCTGATAGCTGATCTTCTGCGAGGTCAGTCAGTCCGGTGTGGCAGGTCTTCCTCCTGTGATGCGAGATACCTATCCGAGTGCACGCATAAGGAAAACAGAGTGAGTCCGTGTACAGAGTACACAGACTACGGAAGGAAGGAAAAATACTCTACTTGATGAACAGGCTGCGAATGCAACCGATTGAAGAAGAGTTGCCAGCTTGATGCTTCAACCTGACGGAGACCAATTATCTGAGGTGCACAACCGGATGAGGTTGAATAAAACCTCAAAGAAAGTGGAAAATGACTGAATGGAATCCGATTTAAATACCTGATCACAGAGTAAACGTACTCTGATAAGAGTATGAACATGAACCGATGTGAAATGCTAGAAATTCATGCTGTTAATTATACTTACCCGAGTGATAATGATAAGTGCCTTATCTGAAACCCTAGTGGAAAAAAATAACTGTACTTGGGATCCTTTTCAGTAAATTTGGAACTGCCAACGATGATTTGAGTTTAACTATACCTACCTGTGATTTCAAGCCAATGACGATTCGCATTCACAACAGTTCCTGTGGGTTTTGGCTAATAGACAGGAACATACAATGGATTATAAAAACTATGTATGTAACATGCTGTAAATGCAAATGTGAAATGGTGTCTTATAAATCTTAAAACATAAATAAAATAACAAAAATATCACCCTGAAGGTGAGAAGCGTGTGTTGGACCCTAACCAAATGGTCCCTAACATTGTACCAAATAGACCAAATGGACCCTAACATTGTACACTCTCTTCTTACATATGTACATGCATAGTAAATAGATTAGAAAACATGTAACATTGTGTCTTAAACCTATGACATACTTCAATTAAAAAAAAAATCAAAGTCAACCAATCAGTCCATCACATACATCCTGTACATGCATATTACAGTCAACATGAAGCCTAATATAGTAAGACACCCTGAGAGCGAGAAGCAGCGTCGCCCTGAGGGTGAATAGAGGGTATACAAATTGTACCAAAAGCCAACTTGTTACACCCTCTGAGGGACCTTGCCTAGAGCATCAGCTAAAGGCAAGGCCTTCGGTCATGGCAGACTGCTGGGCGAGCAAACATGGCTCTTTGTTATAGGGGTGGGGGTCAGATCAAAATATGTAAACAATTTTAGCCAAATATAACGCATGTCTTGAACTTACATGGTATGGAAAGTCATACCATGTCAGTGTCTTCGGCGTACAGGGCTTGAAGATCTGGCCATACATGGAGTCTGGTTTTGTGAGGTCATAACATATGGAATGTTAGAACCAGTAAGCTTCATACATGTAGATCTATTGGAGGGACAGTGTCGAGTCCACAGGGTTCGATGAGGGTAGTAGGGCCAGGACTTAACTTCTAGGCCTGTTGACAACTCCTACCAGGCAGCCGCACAAATAACTTTGGATTGGGGCCATCTGAATAGACAAGTATCAGCCAAAAGGAATACATGACAGAAGGACAGGTGGGGAGGATGAACATATGGAATGTCAGTAATGGTCAGCTTCATATATAAGGTTTGAGGTCAGGTAAGAGTTGCTGGCCAGCCCCATATGCAGATCCAGTCTCAGGTAATCCAGTCTTCTCCATAAATGGTCATCAATGGCTTGATGAATGTCAGTGTCGTGATCTGCAAATTATGGAGACGAACATCTATGGAGCATGTCACAAGGCGAGGCCACCAATGACCATAGGGTGGTGTGATGTGTCAAGGGCCATGACGGACTGACAGCCATATATGGTTGGTACAGGATTTGCAGGTTTTCAAAGTAATATCTTACCTACGGTAGCACAATAGGCAAACAAATATTACTTATTACAAAATGAAGGTGAGACTGTTCTTTCATGCATCATTGAAGTTCAAATTGATATGGTGCCACAATGCTCACGTCTCAGGTAGCCAATAAAAGGTAACAGGTTGTGATTGTGCAGTCTGCTCAATCATAAGTCTTGTATGCTAGGCCCCACTTCTTCATCTCTCTATGTCGTCCTCTGACAAGCCCTCCATCACCGTCTCCAGTCATGTCGGTTATCCATACATCTGGTCAGCTCATTTCTCCTCTGTACCAGCATCTTTCTTTTAGTACGTACACATAGGTGTGGGATGTCGTCTCAATCAATGCCTGTGTGTTGGTTCCCACAGTAAAGGTTTTCTAATTTCGTGCATCATTTGTGATGAGGTGCCACAACAACCTCATCACAGGTGGTTATTATGTGACTGGCAGTCTGCTCAAGCATACACTGTGTATGCCATCTCTACGTCGTCCACAGACAAGCCCTCCATTGCCGTCTGCAGTCATCTCGGTTATTGATACATCTGTCCATTCAGTACCACATTCTGGTGTAGCAGCCATCCAGGGATTTCTGTAGGGCTTGTGTTAGTGTCCAGCATTCACAGCCATAGAGGAGAACGAACTCCACGGTTAGAAAAGAAACTGATCTTGATGTGCCGGGTGAGGTTGGGTTTCCACATGGTGATTATGTGATTGACAGCCTGCTCAAGCATACACGGTGCTGCATGCCAGTGTATGCTCTCTTTGTGTCGACCCCAGACAACACCTCCATTGCGGTCTCCAGTCATCTCGGTTATCCATACATCAAGCTAGCTCATTTGTCCTCTCTGCACCAACATCTTTTTTTTAGTAAGTCTACAAAGGTAGGTGTGGGACGTCCTCTCAATTCATGCCTGTGTGTTGGTTCCCACAGTACAGACTTTTTGGCTGGGAGTTGTTGGTGTTTGGAGTGGTCAGCGAACATCATCTTCCTTAATGCCATCTTCTGATACATTTGATAATGACCCGTACGGCCCCTTGTTGCTGTGCTCGTCTTGGTTGATGTTCAGTCCCACATGTAGCATTCTGGTGTAGCAGCCATCCATGGATTTCTGTAGGGCTCATGTTAGTGTCCAGCATTCACAGCCATAGAGGAGAACGAAATCCACGGTTAGAAAAGAAACTGATCTTGATGTGCCGGGTGAGGTTGGGTTTCCACATGGTGATTATGTGATTGGCATTCTGCTCGTATGCCAGTGTATTCTCTCTCCGTCGTCCTCAGAAAATCCCTCCATCGCCATCTCGGTTATCCATACATCCGGCCAGCTCATTTGTCCTCTCTGCACCAGCATCTTTCTTTTAGTATGTCTACATAGGTAGGTGTTGGACGTCCTCTCGATTGATGCCCGTGTGTTGGTTCCCACAGTACAGGCTTTTTGGCTCAGAGTTCTTGGCGTTGGTGGCCAGCTAACCTCATACTCCTTAACGCCATCTTCTCGGATACATTTGGTAATGACCCGTACAGACCTTCGTTGCTGCGCTCATCCTGGTTGATGTCCATTCCCACACGTAGCATTCTGGTGTAGCAGCCATCCAAGAAATTTCTGTAGGTCTCGTGATAGTGTCCAGCATTCACAGCCATAGAGGAGAACAAACTCCACATTCAGAAAAGAAACTGATCTTGATATGCGGGGTACTTTCTGAAACTTTGGTGTTTCTTTTGTGCATCATTGGAGTCCAACTCGATATGTTGCCACAACACCCGCATCACAGGGGATTATGTGACTTGCAGTCTGCTCAAGCATACACTGTGCTGTATGCCAGTGTATGCTCCCTTTACGTCTACCTCAGGCAAGCCCTCCATCACCGTCTCCGGTCATCTCGGTTTTCCATACATCTGTCCATTCAGCCCCACACATGCATTCTGGTGTAGCAGCCATCCAGGGATTTCTGTAGGGCTTGTGTGAGTGCCCAGCATTCACAGCCATAGAGGAGAACAAACTCCACGGTCAGAGAAGAAACTGATTTTGATGTGCCAGGGGAGGTTGGGTTTCCACATGGTGATTATGTGATTGGCAGTCTGCTCAAGCATACACTGTGCTGTATGTCAGTGTATGTCCTCTTTACTTCGTCCTCCTTCGCCGTCTCCAGTCATCTCGGTTATTCATACATCTGGCCAGCTCATTTGTCCTCTCTGTACCAGCATCTTTTTAGTATGTCCACAAAGGGACGTCCTCTCAATTGATGCCTATGGTTGGTTCCCACAGTACAGGCTTTTTGGCTGGGAGTTCTTAGTGTGGTAGCAGTGGCCAGCTATCCTCATCGTCCTTAATGCCATCTTCTGATACTTTTCATAATAACTCGTACAGACCCTTGTTGCTGTTCTCGTCCTGGTTGATGTTAAGTCCCACACGTAGCATTCTGGTGTAGCAGCCATCCAAGGAATTTCTGTAGGGCTTGTGTTAGTGCCCAGCATTCACAGCCATAGAGGAGAATGAACTCCACGGTCAGAGAAGAAACTGATTTTGATGTGCCGGGGGAGGTTGGGTTTCCACATGGTGATTATGTGATTGGCATTCTGCTCAAGCATGCACCATGCTGCATGCCAGTGTATTCTCTTTACGTCAACCTCAGACAAGCCCTCTATCGCCGTCTCCAGTCATCTCAAGTTATCCATACATCTGTCCATTGAGTCCCACATCTGCATTCTGGTGTAGCAGCCATCCAGGGATTTCCGTAATGCTCGTGTTAGTGTCCAGCATTCACAGCCATAGAGGAGAAGGAACTCCACGGTCAGAAAAGAAACTAATCTTGATGCGCCGGGTGAGGTTGGGTTTCCACATGGTGATTATGTGATTGGCAGTCTGCTCAAGCATACACTGTGCTGTATGTCAGTGTATGTCCTCTTTATTTCATCCTCCATTGCCGTCTCCAGTCATCTCGCTTATCCATACACTGTGCTGTATGCCAGTGTATGCTCTTTTTGTCGACTCCAGACAAGCCCTTCATCGCCGTCTCTGGTCATCTTGGTTATCCATACATCTGGCCATCTCATTTGTCCTCTCTGCACCAGCATCTTTCTTTTAGTAGGTCTACAAAAGGTAGGTGTGGGACGTCCTCTCAAATCATGCCTGTATGTTGGTTCCCATGGTATAGACTTTTTGGTTGTGAGTTCTTGGTTTTGTGGGAGTGGTCAGCAAACATCATTCTTTTTAATGCCATCTTCTGATACATTTGGTAATGACCCATACAGACCCTTGTTGCTGTGCTTGTCCTAGTTAATGTTCAGTCCCACACGTAGCATTCTGGTGTAGCAACATTCACAGCCATAGAGAACGAACTCCACGGCCAGAAAAGAAACTGATCTTGATGTGAAGGAATTTGCCTCAATTTACATCCAGCTGGAAGGAGACCTCTGGGCAGTCAAGCCCTCCATCGACGTCTCCAGTCATCTGCTTATCCATACATCTGGTCAGTTGTTCTCTCTGCACCAGCATCTTTCTTTTAGTATGTCTATGAAGGTAGGTGTGGGACATCCTCTTGATCGATGCCTGTGTGTTGGTTCCCACAGTACAGGGTTTTTGGCTGGGAGTTCTTGGTGTCAGTGGCCAGCTAACCTCATCCTCCTCAATGCCATCTTCTGATACATTTGCTAATGAACCATACAGACCCTTGTTGCTGTGCTTGTCCTAGTTAATGTTCAGTCCCACATGTAGCATTCTGGTTTAGCAGCCATCCAACAAATTTCTATAGGGCTCATGTTAGTGTCCAGCATTCACAGCCATAGAGAACGAATTCCATTGTCAGATAAGCTGGCGGAGCTTTCTTATATTTGGGTGTCTTCTTTTGCGCATCATTGAAGTCCAACTTGATATGGTGTCACAACACCCTCGTCACAGGTGGTGATTCTGCGACTGGCAGTCTGCTCAAGCATACACTCAAGCATATGCTGTTACGTCGACCTCAGACAAGCCCTCCATCGCAGTCTCCAGTCATCTCGGTTATCCATACATCTGGCCATTCAGTCCCACGCGTGCATTCTGGTGTAGCAGCTACCCAGGTATTTATTTAGGGCCCATGTTAGTGTCCAGCATTCACATCCATAGAGAACAAACTCCATGGTCAGAAAAGAAACTGATCTTGATGTGCAGGGGGAGGTTGGGTTTCCACATGGTGATTGTGTGATTGGCAGTCTGCTCAAGCATACACTGTGCTCTATGTCAGTGTATAGTCCCTTTACGTCGACCCCAGACAAGCCCTCCATCGCCGTCTTCAGTCATCTCCGTTATCCATACATCTGGCCTGCTTATTTGTCCTCTCTGCACCACCTTTCTTTTAGTAAGTCTACAAAGGTAAGTGTGGGACGTTCTCTCAATTCATGCCTGTGTGTTGGTTCCCACAGTACAGACTTTTTGGCTGAGAGTTGTTGGTGTTTGGAGTGGTCAGCGAACATCATCCTCCGATACATTTGATAACCCGTACAGCCCCTTATTGCTGTGCTCGTCCTGGTTGATGTTCAGTCCCACATGTAGCATGCTGGTGTAGCAGCCATCCATGGATTTCTGTAGGGCTCATGTTGATTGTGCTGCATGCCAGTGTATGCTCTCTTTGCGTCAATCCCAGACAATCCCTCCATCGCTATCTCCAGTCATCTCAGTTATCCATACATCTGCCCAGCTAATTTTTGTCCTCTATGCACCAGCATCTTTCTTTTAGTACGTCTACAAAGGTTGTTGTGGGAGGTCTTCTTGATCGATGCCTGTGTGTTGGTATCCCACAGTACAGGGTTTTTGGCTGGGAGTTCTTGGTGTCGGCTGCCAGCTAACCTCATACTCCTTAACACCTTCTTCTCTGATACATTTGGTAATGACCTGTACAGACCCTTATTGCTGTGCTTGTTCTGGTTGATGTTCAGTCCCACACGTAGCATTCTGGTGTAGCAGCCATCCAGGATTTCTGTAGGGCTTGTGTTAGTGTCCAGCATTCACAGCCATAGAGGAGAACAAACTCCACGGTCAGAAAAGAAACTGATCTTGATATGCCGGGGGAGGTTCTGAAACTTTGGTGTCTTCTTTTTTGCATCATTGAAGTCCAACTCGATATGTTGCCACAACAACCGCATCACAGGGGATTATGTGACTTGCAGTCTGCTCAAGCATAGACTGTCCTGTATGCCAGTGTATGCTCTTCCCACATCAAGACAGACAAGCCCTCAGACAAGCCCTCCATCACCGTCTCCAGTCATCTCGGTTTTCCATACATCTGTCCATTCAGCCCCACACACGCATTCTGGTGTAGTAGCCATCCAGGGATTTCTGTAGGGCTTGTTTTAGTGTCCAGCATTCACAGCCATAGAGGAGAACGAACTCCACAGTCCGAAAAGAAACTGATCTTGATGTGCCGGGGGAGGTTGGGTTTCCACATGGTGATTATGTGATTGGCAGTCTGCTCAAGCATGCACTGTGCTGTATGTCAGTGTATGTCCTCTTTACTTCGTCCTCATTCGCCGTCTCCAGTCTTCTCAGTTATCCATACATCTGGCCAGCTCATTTGTCCTCTCTGCAACAGCATATTTCTTTTAGTATGTCCACAAAGGGGCGTCCTCTCAATTGATGCCCATGTGTTGGTTCCCACAGTACAGGATTTTTGGTGTAGCAGCCATCCAAGGAATTTCTGTAGGGCTTGTGTTAGTGTCCAGCATTCACAGCCATAGAGGAGAAAAAACTCCACGGTCAGGGAAAAAAAAACTGATCTTGACATGCCGGGGGGGATCATTCAGAAACTTTGGGTGTCTTCTTTTGTGCATCAATGAAGTCCAACGTGATATGGTGACACAACACCCTCCTTACAGGTGGTGATTATGTGACTGGCAGTCTGCTCAAGCATGCAGTGTGCTGTATGCCATTACATCGTCCTCAGACAAGTCTTCAATCGCCGTCTCCAGTCATCTCGGTTATCCATACACTGTGCTGTATGCCAGTGTATGCTCTTTGTGACGACCCCAGACAAGCCCTTCATAACCGTCTCTGTTCATCTTGGTTACCCATACATCTGGCCATCTCATTTGTCCTCTCTGCACCAGCATCTTTCTTTTAGTAGGTCTACAAAGGTAGGTTTTGGACGTCCTCTCGATTGATGCCTGTGTGTTGGTTCCCACAGTACAGACTTTTAGGCTGGGAGTTCTTAGTGTCGGTGTCAGTGGCCAGCTAACCTCATCCTTCTTAATGCCATCTTCTGATACATTTGGTAATGACCAATACTTACCCTTGTTGCTGTGCTTGTACTAGTTGATGTTTAGTCCCACACATAGCATTCTGGTGTAGCAGCCTTCCAAGGAATTTCTGTAGGGCTTTGTTAGTGTCCAGCATTCACAGCCATAGAGGAGAACAAACTCCACAGTCAGAAGCTGATCTTGATATGCCAGGGGAGCATTCTGAAACTTGGGTGTCTTCTTTTGTGCATCATTGATATGGTGCCACAACGCCCTGGTGATTATGTGATTGGAAGTCTGCTCAAGCATACACTGTGCTGTATGCCAGTGTATGCTCTCTTTACATCGACCCCAGGCAAGCCCTCCATCGCCGTCTCTAGTCATCTCGGTTATCCATACATCTGGCCAGCTCATTTGTCCCCTCCTCACCAGCATTTATTTTCGTAGGTCTACAAAAGGTAGGTGTGGGACGTCCTCTCAATTGACGCCTGTATTGGTTCGCACAGTACAGACTTTTTGGCTTCTTGGTGTTTGTTAGAGTGGTCAGCTAACCTCATACTCCTTAATGCCATCTTCTGATACATTTGGTAATGACCTATCCAGACCCTTGTTGCTGTGTTCGTCCTGGTTGATGTTCATTGATCTCCCAAATCTGCTGAGAAGACCACTGGATCGATATGTTGGTCATTCCTTTCACGGGCACCCATGAAAGTACCTTCCTCTCTTTGAGACCTTGGTCGGTTTGTAGTCCAGTTACTTTGATTCTTCAACGTCCTGAAGTTGTCAGGTGGATGTTCCAGTAACATGTTATAATCCATCTTCTCTGTATTTAGCCCAAGACCAACCTTGGCACACAACTCCACTCTTTGGAAATTGTACTTTTTCATTTTCGGGGTGCAGGCTGATGTCATCTACATGTCTGTCAGGACTACTGGGGATGCCTTCTTGGAGTGAGGAAAAGATACTACTCTCGTCTACTGATGGTCTTCCTCAGTGTATATAGGTTCTTGCTTTACTCCCAATGACGTTGGAGCATAGAGCAGCATAGAATTTCTTTAATTCTTAAGTTAAGCTAAGCTAAGCTACATCATGGCAGTAGAGAGAATCGGAGCAGCATTACTGTTAATCATGTTCCTATTAGAACAATGGTCGACAAGTCATCTCCATTTTCTCTCATCTCTGGCGACCCTTCTTGATCTTTCCACCTTCTGGCATCTAGTCCTTTGCCACACTTTGCCGGTCTCTCTCATCAGTCGGAGTACATGTCCAGACAATCTCTTGCTTCTTTCAGAAATGTCCGACATCATCCTCAAGATGGATCTGAGGCACCAGCTGAAGCTGTCTTCATCCATGTCTCCCGTCTTGGGACTGACATGTAGAGGCACAGGCGTAGCTATGCCTTTAGAGGACAAGATGATGCAGAGCGTTTGAACACTCCTACCACCAAATCTGTTTTGACGGCATTCTCCATGTCTCTTCTACTTGAGATGTTACTTCCACATAGGTGAAGTCACAACACCGAATCAGCTGATTCGGTCTGGCTTTAGCCAAGCTACTATGTCATATCGGCCTCGGGTGAGTGGTGGAAGGTGTTGGTCATGTCTGCTCTTGGTTCTTGGTTTATCTGTAAACCAACATTTTCTCCTGCCCATGCAGATTGTTGGTCATCTCTTGGTGAGTGCTGGTGATGACTTACCAAAGAAATTATATCTCCAAAATATTCTGGAACACCTCAGGATCCCCCAGGACTAAGTTTCTAATGTTTTGGAGAGGGACATCCGAGTTCTCCAGTGACTGAAACCCTTGACCCGATTAAGGAGAATACGTTTTCAGAGGTCTCCAGCTTTGGCAGTATTCCATCCGGCCGGCCAGCTTAGCACCTTTGCCCTCATCTTAGTGTGCATTTCGTCCTGGCAAGCTCACAGGCTAGTCGATGTCCAAGTTCCATAGAAATGCTGGTATAGTTTCCTCACATCAGTCTTCTTGTGAGCAAGTCTTCTTTTGTGTAACATCAGAGGTCCAACTTGGGTGTCGGAGCCATGACAGCATCTCTGGTCCCAGGTCGAAGAGGCCGGCCTCCGAGGGTGGTCTGTGTAAGGGTCAGGTGTTGTAAGGGTCGGCACTCGCAAGCCGCACTGTCCGCCAATCCCCACTTCTGCATCGTTGCCTTAAAGAGCCCAACACCAGTTCTTAACTGGTTCAAGGTGATCCATCGCAGGTTGTCTCCTCCAATGGCACCATCTCCTGGTTCCCGGATGTAAGGATGTATGCGGGAAGGTCCGGGTGACTCCCACTCCTGCTTCCATGCTGCTGCCAACCAGGCTTCCCTGGAGATGTCCTTAGAGGTGGAGTTGAGCATCTCCTGGGATGCCTTGTTGTAGGGGTGTCTAGACTTGAGTCTGCTAGGAAGTGCTGGAGTTATTGTGGTGTTGTGCAGGATGTGCCAGTCGTGGTTTTTCGCTTTCCTGGCCGGGGCAAGGGTGGCAGCGTCTCGTCGGAGGCCCATAGGGGCTATGCTTGCAAGGATTGGCAGCATGGACACAGCATTCCAAGTAGCATGACTGTACGGTTCTTCATTGGCAAGCATCATCTGTTGATGTGGTATTTGATCGACTATTTAATGTTATAGCTTCAACATATAAGCTCGGTCCTTGAGAGAAAGAGAGAAAAGAAAAGAAAAATGCTCATTATAACATTTGATGTAATAGAATAAAATATATACATACACCTTGCTGTGCGTATTTATTTATATTATTTTATCAACAATGTATAATGTAGACATTTATCCCTTATTCCATATAGCATAGGTAGTTACAGTCAGGGTTTTTAACTTAACAAAAAACTTTTAAAAATATCCGTTACTAATTAAATAAAAACTCCAAACAACTATATATCTACTACAATACTATATCTAAACTACATGTAACGGTATGAAAAAACTAAAACTAAGACTAAACTAAAACTAACTAAAACTAACAAAAATAAATAAATACTAGCAAATGCGCCCTAAAAACTAATTAAAACTAACTAAATTAAGAAGAAAAATGATAAATCAATAACTATAATAACCCTGGTTACAGTACCCTTTGTTCGCGCAAAAATATTCAAATTTTAAGGCGAGAAATGAAATCCGTCTTGAAGAAATGAAATGAGTCTTGAAGAAATGAAATGAATCTTGAAGAAATGAAATGAGTCTTGAAGAAATGAAATGAGTCTTGAAGAAATGAAATGAGTCTTGAAGAAATGAAATTCGTCACATTGTTCCATCATCATCCTACCTATGTAGCCCTACACTAACGAAATAAACTAGGATGATGAAACACATGCACTCACACACCACAAACACACAACTACAAGGTCCTAATAATAATGTTTGTCAGCTGAAAAGACGCAGAAAAAGGGATTAGACAAAAAACTACGACATTTTGAACAACCTGTGGGGAAGAAACAGACAAAAAAAACTACGACATTTTGAACAACCTGTGGGGAAGAAACAGACAAAAAAAAACTACCGACATTTCGGACAACCTGTGGGGAAGAAACAGACTAAAAAACTACCGACATTTCGGACAACCTGTGGGGAAGAAACAGACTAAATACTACCGACATTTCGGACAACCTGTGGGGAAGAAACAGACTAAAAAACTACCGACATTTCGGACAACCTGTGGGGAAGAAACAGACTAAAAAACTACCGACATTTCGGACAACCTGTGGGGAAGAAACAGACTAAAAAACTACCGACATTTCGGACAACCTGTGGGGAAGAAACAGCAGAGGGAAAAATACATCAACAACAACTTAGGCCCATCACAATTATTACATTATCATTGTAGTATTTGAAGTATTTGAGATAATCGCCACACTTTGGGGATAACAATCACAATCATGATTGTTTCCAGGGTGGAAAATAGTGGAGGTTGCAGAACTACGAGCTCAAAACCTGGTTTGATGTCGTAGATCCGATACTTTCACTATCCACACGTGCCTTTAATCTGCACAGTGATATGGTTAGTTGTTTGGGTGACATTTATTAGTCAACATTTTTTTTTACACAGCAAAGTTCCTAATTGTGACGGGCCTAATGGCTTACCTGCTGCCATTGGGGAATCCGAGACTAGATAGGTGCCACTATTGTCGTCCGGACTCAACCCAAACCGACGAAACAGCAAACGTTCCAGGATCAGCTCGTTCGTTCATGTACGGCAACACAGGCAGTCGCGACATCAGCCAGGAGGTGGTATCGTCATCCAGTTCAGTGAGGCCGCTGACTCCATGTGGTGATGTGAAGATTGGGCATTCATCTGTGGTTTTCACTCACACACTTTCACACATTCACAGATCAGTAGCAGACACTCCTATTATATGCAGATAGACTTGGGTCTTTGCTACTCCAGAGCAAAGTCTGTTGAAGTGGTAGGTCACACCCTGGCGGGTTGGTTGAGGGAGAGCCTTCCTCAATGTAGATTTTGACTTGGACCATTGCTTGTCCCAACAGTCAGTGATCCATGCAGGGTGTGGTGGGCTTGTGATGAGGAGTCTCCTAGCTTCCAAGACCAGTTAGGTACCTTAAAAAAAACAAAAACAAACAAAATATAATAAAATAACAAAAAAGTATCAGGAAGGGTGAAATCCAGTAACAACATACAACCTTGTTGCAAACAGGTCGTGACCACTTGCTTAGTGGCCGTGACCTGGTCTTCTGGTCGCGTTTGGTTATGAAACATCATGAAGTGAATCGTCCCACCACTACTATCGTATTTTCCGGACTATAAGGCGCACTTAAAAGCCTTTAATTTTCTCAAAAATCCACAGTGAGCCTTATAATCCAGTGCGCCTTATATATGGATTGGTTGACTGCAGTAGCTTCTATTCTATGTTAACTGTAGTAGCTTCTTTTCACTGTGCCTTATAATCCAGTGCGCCTTATATATGAAATCAGTTTTAAAAGGTGCGCCTTATAATCCGGTGCGCCTTATAATCCGGTGCGCCTTATAGTGCGGAAAATACGGTATATAATGCTTCTCCTCAGTCTATGCAGAAGAGCTGCCACTGGACTGGCCACTTAAAGTGAACAGGCTTTGCGAAACTGTCATACTCTATGGCAGTGGTCTGTGGACCACCAGAGGTCCTTGAGAGGGTTCCAGGTGGTCCCCAGCTAAGTTGGTTAACCAGATGTAACTCTCGAGAGTGTAAAAAATAAACCAAATGGACCCTTACGCATGTTTACATTCCCAAGAGTTAAAATATTCATAATCTTAATTAGCCCAAATAATTAAGAAGTCTACACATTGTAAAGGATAATTTGATCATTTGATTTTCTGCATGTTTGCCCGTTTTGTTTGCGAAAATCCAGCCTGGAATTTTAGACAAAATCAAAATAAGTCTATAGTTTTGGGTCTGTGGGATGAAAATGTCATCAAAAGGTGGTCCGTGGCTCAAATGCTGAATACATAGTGGTCCCTGGTGTTAAAAAGGTTGAAAACCACTGCGCTTATGGCTCTGGTTTCTACTGCAGTCACATGTAATCCAGGTACGTACCACGTGGGGGGCTTTCGGCATGCGGTTGCAGATAGCTTGTATGAACAGAGCATCGTCTCTCCGGTGGCACCCGGAGATAAGACCCTGAGTAGACACAAGCTATGTACTGATGAGCCCGTCCACGGTCCATCCAAGGTCAGGTGATTGAACTGTAGGACACATACACACATACCAACATTAGGGGTGGGCAAAAAAAAACAAAAAAAAAAACAGCCTGACTGACGTTATCAGGCTGCATTGATGTGTATGATTGAACTTTGTTATTTATATTGTTTAAAATGTTGTAGTTGATTGAACTTGTCATGGTCCATATTGTTTATTATTATTTTACTGTACCTTAGAGATGTTGTGTGGATATGTTAAAGAAATCATTAACCTGGTGAAACAACTTGATGACATCATATCAAGTTGTGTTTGTGTTGCGTTTGTTAATGATTTTTCGTTTATGACCCGTTTTCTGAGGGTGCACAATTTGCTTGTACACTCAGAAAAAAAAAATGAAAATGGGTGGAATTCCCCTTTAAAATGTTCTAATATAATAAAAACATTCATTTGTGGCAAAAATGTGATATATCAAATCACAGCATAATTAAGAATCGCAATATACTGTAAATTGAATCCTAAATATTAAGGTATCGTATTGTGAGATAAGTGAATCGTCCCAAAATCAAACTTAATCTGATTAAACCAGTCCAGGTGGTCCCCAGGTAAGTTGTTTAAACAGATAAAAAGTTGGTTAACCAGATGCAACTCCTGAGTGCATAAAAATGAAACCAAATGGACCCGCAAGGGTCCATTTGGTTTCATGTTTACGCTCTCAAGAGTTAAAATATTCATCATCTGAATTAAGTCTACACAACTAGAAGATTAATGGTCATTTTGATCAAATTGTTTTGTTTCCCAAATCAGCCTGGTATTGTTGTATTTACATTGAGATGAATGAGCCAGTCTGGAAAAGTGTCCGGGAGAATGCAAGGCTAACTGCAAGGTCTATTGTGACTGCAAGGTCTATAGAGCTGCGCAGTCCCGCCCCTCTTGTGACGTTGCCCTTAGTTCCAGAAATGGATTCCCCATTCCTTTTCCTCAGACTTTTCGCCCCAGACAGAGCCAACTCGGGTCTCAACAAATCAATCATGACGCACACACAATATTATCATACAATATCTAATTAGCAAGACAAAAAAAATGCAAAAACTCTTTTTGTTTCGTTTTTTCTTAGAAATTATTTGATTGTCCAAAAAGATTGTGCGGGTTGCAGGGGTTGACACTAAGGTCTCGGAGGCACTTGCCCATCGGGCAACTGCAAGTCAGGTTCTACTTGCCCTCCAGTCATGGTCACTTGCCCCCCAAAAATATATTGTAAGTTTTGTAGATGTAACCCTTGAGAACGTAAAAATGAAACCAAATGGACCCTTGCGGGTCCATTTGGTTTCATTTTTACACTCTCAAGAGTTAAAATTCATCATCTTAATTAGCCCAGGTCTACACAACTAGATAATGTAGGAGATTAGGTCATTTTGATGTGTATGTTAATTTGCCTGTTTTGTTTCCCAAATCCAGCCTGGAATTGTGGATAGCTAGAAAGCAGGGAAAGACACAGAGGCAGAGTGCAATGACTGCCTTCAAGACAAATTTATCTTGTGTTGTGTTATAGTGCACTAAGTTGCACACTTGCCCGATCGGGCAACCAGGTAGTAGTCTTCACTTGCCCCACCATTTTTTTTTACTTGCCCCGGGCAAGCGGGCAAGTGTTAGTGTCAAGCCCTGGGTTGTCATGATTTGTTGAGACCCGAGTTGGCTTTGTCCGCGGCGTAATCGTCTTCATGTAGATCATTTTCAAAAAAGTCTATGAGGAAAATGAATGGGGAATCCATTTCTGGAACAAGGGCGGCGTCACCAGGGGGCAGGACTGCTCAGCTCTATTGTGACCAAGCTAAAGGGTCAGGGCTTGACACTAACACTTGCCCGGGGCAAGTAAAAAAAATGGTGGGGCAAGTGAAGACTGCCCGATGGGGCAAGTGTGCAACTTGGTGCACTATAACAACACAAGATAATTTTTTCTTGAAGGCAGTCATTGCACTCTGCCTCTGTGTCTTTCCCTGCTTTCTAGCTATCCACGATTCCAGGCTGGATTTGGGAAACAAAACAGGCAAATTAACACCTCAAAATGACCATTAATCTTCTACAGTGTAGACCTGGGCTAATTAAGATGATGAATTTTAACTCTTGAGTGTAAAAATGAAACCAAATGGACCCGCAAGGGTCCATTTGGTTTCATTTTTACGTTCTCAAGAGTTACATCTGGTTAACCAACTTAGCTGTGGACCACCTGGAACCTGGGGGGCAAGTGATCATGACTGAGGGCAAGTAGAACCTGACTTGCACTTGCCCGATGGGCAAGTGCCTCGGAGACCTTAGTGTCAACCCCTGTAAAGGGTGTTCGTACCTTTCAGCAGGGGTCCCCGCCATGCTGACAGGTGTACGCGCGGGCCGGGCTGGCGAGGCCCACGGAAGGGGGCCTCTCCTTCCGGGCGTGCCTGAGCCGAGTGGATAGGGTCAGCCGAACCGACCCATCTCCCAAAGGCAGGGTCACCCTATACACCTGTCCAGGCGGGGACAGAGGAACCTCTCCAACCCTCTATACCGCTGGCGTTCTGATGAGGACTCCTGGAAAGGAGAGAAGATAAATAAATCAATATGTGCACATGTGTGCGTTTGTTTGTTTGTGTGTGGGTGTGTTAGGGCATCAACCAAAAAAAGAATCAATTCATTGATGTATTGATTTCCTTAAGACAGGTCAACTAGCACCAGCTAGAGTCGAAAGATGTTTTTTTGTGTGTTTGTATGTAGAAGAAGATTTCTGGGGAAAATTATCAAAAATACTTAATGATATACTCCCCCCATACTCAATGCTCTTTGGAATTTCAGACATTTAGTTATGACTTTCTATATTTCGTGTGTGTGTGTGTGGGGGGGGGCATTCATTACCCACGCGAGCTTAAGGATTAATCGTGGGTGGACGGAAAGCGTATGTTTGCTGTAAAATATATCAGTTTCTCATTAGCCAAGGCACATGACTGGGGGGTCCCCCCCACTAAAAGAGGGGTCCCTGAAAGCGGCTAAATAAAATACACTCGGAGCCCCCACCACACGAATAAAATGCACTCTGAACCCTCCACCCCACGAATAAAAATACACTCTGCGCCCCCACCACATAAATAAAAGCTCCAATGCAAGGCAGAATTATAGGAGCAGTGGAGCTATGGAGACTAGAGCAAGATCCATCCCCTTAAAAAATAAAAATAATCATCATCTAGAGTTGCAAATTGTAGCGAACTGGGGAAAGGGAGAAAAACATTTCCTTATGGTTACTGATTAGAAGAACACAGTAGACTAATTATTTGTTTACAAACATTGGGACTGGATTCAAGGGTGACTGTTTCACATAATCAATTCCCAACAGATCTCCATATTGTTTTGGGGAGCGTTGGTTATGGTTTCAGTTCATTCAACCTCCTCTTGTGTGTTGGCTAGAGAGGCAGGGGCGGATGTAACATTTCCCAATTTGGGGGAGGGGGGGGCAGGAGAAAACGGTATGGGTGCGGCTTCACCATTTTCGGTTACAGGACTTTTATTAAGCAAGTAAAGCATCAATAATAACATCAGTTGTTGTTGAAGTTGCAACAGACACGCAGCATGCATAAAGCTAAAGGTCTGACTCAGAGTTTTCTGTTTGAAATGCTGTTGGTTTAGTGGTGACACAGCTAGTTAGTAGCAGTAATAGTGTTTCAAATCATTTGAAATACACGCACTTTAATTTGAAATATTGTTCGGTATTGTTTTGTATGCCATCATGTTTGGTGGGGTAGTCAGGACATTTGGGGGGCCATTGCCCCCCCCCCCCCCCATGCCCATGCCTAGATCCGCCCCTGTACAGAGGTGCAACCTAGGAGACGTTTATAGGCCTACTTCGTTGTGCAACAGTATAGCGCACAGAGAACAGCTGATATACAAGATCAGTTCGCGTCATGGACGTGCCTGTTGTGATCTTAAACGTCTGCGTGCGCGACACCGTCGCACGACGCAGCATAGATTATATTTGATGAGTTGCAGGTGGGCATGCAGCGCACAAACCTTAGCCATCTAGTAGAAGAGTTGCGACATTGGGGGGGTCAGAAACTGAGTGCTCAAGCTGCTGTTCATGCAGCCTGAAAGAGGGTCAAGCTGGAGTTTAAAATACATTGATTTCAACAAGGGCTGCGCCGAACATGTCAGCCCTTTTAAAGTATTGTACAGTGTAACAAATAAATTACTACAAAATTATCTACAGTAAACCAAAGGTATTTGTCGCCATTTGTTGTCCCCATTCTCAATAGAAGTCCATGGCTGTAGCCTGTAGAAGTTCTACAGTAAAGAGCCGCCATTAGACTGGCCTCATGAAGTGAACCTGGTTTGCGCAACTCTGTCTATGGACCCTTACACGCCCAAGAGTTAAATTATATTTAAACTTCGGAATTGCTTAAATTGCAAGAATCTACACAATTAGAAAATACATTTTTGCAGATCTCTAAATTGTGGACAAAAAATTAAATCCTTAGTTTTTAGGCTACTAAACATCAAATGGTGGCTAATAACAGAATACAGGGATTAAAGTTCTCAGTACTGGGTACTGATTTCAGTCCTGAGGATTTCACAGGGGTCATTTAATTAGCTCAGTGTTTATTTGCAAAAGATCATTTTCAGTCTCAAGATTATTATTATTTTTTTTTTTTTGTTTACTTTAATCCCTGAGAATAAAAGTGGGCCCTGGTGTGAAAATGGTTGAAAACCACTGATCTAAAAGTATAGTGTTGCAGTGTGTATCTTCCACTCACCTTCATACTGGTAGGGGAGAGACAGACAGATCTCTCCCCACCTTGGTTAGGATTACACACAGTAATCCAATGCCATGCCTATACACAGGCCTACAACTGTTATATCACCATCTATGACTGTATGTTTACCGTCACACATGTTATATTAGCGCTAGTGTAAATGCCTGTTAAAAGTGGAGAGGTTTGATTTTTCCATGACTTCAGGCTACAGGCTGCTCATCCACACGACAGGACGAGATCAAACAGAGCTTCACGAGACTTCAGGACTCAAAGCGGCCGCTCTGCCAGTGTTGCCAACTGCCAAAATCCAAAATGCACTAGTGGCACTTCCAAAATGCACTAGAATGCGCTAGATGCTTGCCTGGAAGGGAATATGACCATTAAATGACCATTAATCTTCTACATTCTCTAGTTGTGTAGACTTGGGCTAATTCACATGATGAATATTTTAACTCTTGAGAGTGTAAAAATGAAACCAAATGGAGCGTAAAAATGAGAGCGTAAAAATGAAACCAAATGGACCCGCACGGGTCCATTTGGTTTCATTTTTACGCTCTCAAAGAGTTACATCTGGTTAACCAACTATCCATCATTTAGCCTGGGGACCACTGGTTGAAAGCCACTGTCATAGGAGGAAAAATGGTGAAAAATGAGGGTTTTATCTCTGGCGCCTGTCAATCAATTTCCCCCCCAACTCACCAGCCAAAAAGCACTAGATTTTCCGCCAGGAGTTTTCCACTAATTTTGGCGCTAGGGGGGTCTGAAAAGGAGCTAAATATAGTGACAAATGCGCCAAGTTGGCAACACTGAAAAGCGGCCGCTCTGCTCTGCTCCTGAGTATAGACAGAGTTACAAAAACTCCATTCACTTCATGGAGACAGTCCAATGGCGGCTCTTGTACATTGACTTCTATTTAGAATGGGACAACAGAACAGCCTCAGCTTTAATGATCTTAAATCCCTTTATTTTACATACACAACATAAACACTATAGCTCCAGAGTCTTACGTCGTTACTCTACAACAGGCTACTTTAAAACAGTTTTCATGTTGCACATATGCCCTAAATCAGCTCTTATTCGCGCTGCCCTCATTGAAAACAATGTATGTCAGTCCAACTCCAGTTTGTCCCTATTCAGGCTGCATGAACAGCAGCTCGAGCGCTCAGTTTCTGGCCCCTCAATGTCGCACCTCTTCTACTAGATGGCTCTGCTCTGCTCTGGGCAGGTTGGCTCCCCCAAGTCCTAATGCCCCACCCGTCACACACATACACTTCTATTGAGAATGGGGACTTTTAAAAGGGATAGTCCGGATTTTTTGAATTTAAGTTGTCCATTAATATAGTGGTTTCAACTGTATTAATTGTTTGCCAGAGTCCCGTGGTGGGAGTTCTGCTCTGGCTTTGGTGAATATTAAGTATTTCCGGTCATTTTGTGGGGGCCCTGGGGCCACACAGTAAAAGTAAATTAATCCAGAAAAAAAAAAAAAAACTAATTTGTATTGTTGGATTAAGATATTAGAACGTTCTTTGTTCACTCATTTTTGACCCTTCTATCACATGGAACTTTAGGGAACCCTACTATACTGTTATTGTGAATGTGAATGCTGTAAACTTTTTTTCTGTAAACCATTTTCTAATATTTATTTTGTAAACTTCCAGCCAATGAGAAACCACTGTACTAGATGACATAACTAAAGCATGTTTCAAAATTGGTAGGTCATTAGGGGGTACTGTATGTATCGGCTGAGAATGTGTATGTTGCGCTACTCCAGGGGTTTTCAACAGGTGGTCCGGGGACCACCAGTGGTCCTTGAGATGGTGCCAGGTGGTCCCCAGGCTAAATGATGGAAAATTGGGTAACCAGATGTAACTCTTGAGAATGTAAAAATGAAACCAAATGGACCCTTGCGGGTCCATTTGGTTTCATTTTTACACTCTCGAGAGTTAAAATATCCATCATCTGAAATTGCGCCACTTAATTAAGAAGTCTACACTGTTTTGTTTCCAAAATCGTGCCTGGAATAATTGGAATAACTGTGGACAAAACCAAAAGAATTCTTTAGTTTTAGGTCTTTGGGGATAAAACTTTCATCAAATGGTGGTCCGTGGCTCAAATACTGAATAAATGGTGGTCCCTGAGATGAAAAAGGTTGAAAACCGCTGCTCTACTCCACAGGGTTCAGTGAATGAAGCTAGAAAACCTAGACAGCGGTGGAGAGCTAAGCTTTAGGACTCACAGCAGCAGTGGTACCACAAGTGGTGAGGCCAGTGCAGCATCACGCCACCATTACGACATCAGTGGGGCTAGCACATACCTGGGCATTATGCGGCCCGGGGGCCAAATGCGGCCCTTTGGCTGACTCTGACCGGCCCGGGGACCACCAGTGGTCCTTGAGAGAGTTCCAAGTTAAATATGGAAAGTTGGTTAACCAGATGTAACTCATTGAGAGCGTATAAATGAAACCAAATGGACCCTTGCGGGTCCATTTGGTTTCATTTTTACACTCTCAAGAGTTAAAATATTCATCATCTGAATTAGCCCAAAGTCTACACATTCAATCAGAGAATGTAAGAGAATGGTCATTTCTGTTATCCTGTTTTGTTTCCCAAATCCAGCCTGGAATTGTGGACAAAAACAACTCTATGTGGACAAATCTTGAAGAAGGTTTTGGGGTCTGTTGGGCTAAAACGTCATCAAATGGTGGTCCGTGACTCAAATACTGAATGAATAGTGGGCCCTGGTGTCAAAATGGTTGGTCTTACTCTTACTTTTATCTTGAAATTAGATTAATATTATGCAGACTTTAGTTCAGCCTTTCGTCTTGGCCCTCCACAATATTTTAGGTATCTCATTTGGCCCCTTGGGAAAAATAATTGCCCACCCCTGGGCTAGCATCTCGCAGTCGCAGATTACAATATCATCAGGGTGACCACACTTTGCAATTGCAATTGCAAATTTGCATTAATTCGAGTCATTCCTAAAACGGAACAGCCCCGTGTCATCGCCTATTACTGTACATTACGTTACATTTTCTCTTACCTGTGCCAGGAGAGGAAATAACATTTCTTTGCACATTTATGCGTCAGTGTCACCCACTGTTTGCGGATTAAACGGTGTCATAAAGTATATGCAAATGTGCAGTCTCAAAGTTTAATGAGCACAGGGGATTTCACTGTGCGAGGAGAATATTTCAGCCAGAGTGTCTTTCCAAGGTAACCAGCCATGCAGTGAGGAGGGCTGTGGCATTTTATTTGCATATAGGTAACAGGTGAGCTATTCATAAATCAAGCTGCAATGGCAGCAGAGCAGCGCCAGAGAGCTGGTTGAACCCAAAGTAGGGGCGGATCTAGGCATGGGCATGGGGGGGGGGGGGTCCCTCAGTCTGCCCCACCAAACTTGACGGCATGCAAAACAACCCAAGATATTTCAAATTAAACTGCTTATATTTAAAATGATTTGAAACATTACTACTGCTACTAACTAACTAGAATTGTGGCACCACTAAACCAACAGCATTTCATCATTGAAAACAGAAAACTCTCTGAGTCAGACCTTTAGCTTTATGCATGCTGCGTGTCTGTTGCAACTTCAACAACAATTGATGTTATTGATGCTTACTTGATAAATGTCATGTAACTGAAAATGGTATGGGGGTGACTTCATCGCCCGTGGCACGAAGCAACACGGGCGATGAAGCCGCCCACATACCATTTTCTCCTGCCCCCACACCCCAATTGGGACATGTTACATCCGCCCCTGACCCAAAGTAACTAAGTACACAGGATTCAAGTAGGGTAGGCTTAAGAGGTTAGTTCAGATTTTTTGGAAAGCTGTAGGGAATATTTGCCATGGATATAGTGGTTGCAATAATTGATTGCCTAAGTCCTGTGGAGGAAATATGAAGTAGTTCCAGTAATTTGGTGAGGGTCACTGAGGGCCAGGAGGAAAGTACACTAAGTGAGCCCAGTGTCCATGACACCATGGAGGGACACTTTGAAATACTAAAGTATATAAAAACACAGAGGCTATTACCACCCATAAAAACACAGGAAAGTGTGCATTTTCTCCCAAACATCATTAAAAAAAAAAAACCTGGTTGTAAATTTATAGTCGTTAACTTTGGTCAATTTAAATATCACTTTTTTTTCTTTGGTTGTGATAATTTGGTTGTGATAAATGACTAGGGATAAGGGGTTTAGCATGTAACGAAAACGGAGCCCTTTAGTTTCAGTTTGGCCTACATCAAATCAGGAAAGAGGAGGGCCTCCTCCATCAGGATTGATCTGGGCGGTACACTGTCACAATCTACACTGTAGATTGTGTGCATGTGCATATCTTGTTACCAGGGTGGACCGTTTTTCTTTCCCCAAATTACCCAAATCACTGAATGCTCCTTTAGGCAAATGCTGTATATTAAACATCCATAAACTTGGCTGCCATACGACATTATTTCTGTAATCCAGACGATGGAGGGGATAGCGCCTTCATCATCAAAAATGGATATGCCTGAGTAAAGTACGTCCAAGTTGTATTTTCCATTTTCAAACGGATAAAATTTAATTTTGCACACGTTAATACAACACAACGCCCTTTGCTAAAACCCCACCCCATAGTCCAATCCAAATAGTTTAGCCACCGTTGCTAATACGCAAGACAAGCTTTCGTCACCTCAAAGCTGTCAGCGTTATATTTTGCATGGCTGTGTTGTTCAAAACATTACGCGGCCTCGTCTGGAAAGTTACACGGCTGACCCACCCAGGTGATGGCAATAAATACTAATGACCATAGTCTCCCCGCGCAACATGAAAGCTCCAGTCGGGTGGTCGTTAAAGTTGACGTTGGATACTGTTTCTCCATCTGTCATTTCCTCGTATTTCTAAGTTTATTTATAATGTCATGCACATTTTTCCAGTGCACAGCCTACTGCAGTCCTGCTTGACTTGAATTTAGAAGACATTTTGAGGCTTTCATTTTGCTACCGAAATGATTGATTATATTATATAGAGAAATCCATCATCGAACTTGCATCTCAACGGGTGAGGACAGCTTGCCCTGTCTCCTCTTGACTATTGGACGGATTGGACGGACTATTGGACAAATGGACCCTAGCGGGTCCATTTGGTTCCAATTGTACCCTCTCAGGAAAAAGGGGTCTGAAAGAAAAATCATTAACATGGTGAAATACATCTTGATGATGTCATCAGATGTATTTCACCATGTTAATGATTTTTTCAGACCTCTATTTGTAGAGGTCTGTAGAGGCGGGGGAACTTTTTTATCATGGCCACACAACATCTCTAAGGTATATTAATGACATATTAAAATGTTGAAAATGGCTGGAGTTCCCCTTTAAATGTAAAACGTCACCTCGCCCCTAGACACAGGCGTTGCATTTTTGCCCAGGTGGGCAGGAGAAAAGGAATGTGACATACAGTAGGTAGTGCAGCTTTAAGCACAGCACTTTTGAGTAACGTTGCTTCCCCGCCACCGCTGCCTCTATTGTTTGTATAAATGGTCTAATCTTGATATACAGTATCAGGGTAATTGGCTGGCTGAGTGAGTGCAGGGAGTACATTTGGAGCGGAGGTATTCCGGGTCTCAGGTTTCTGCATGCGGCGCGGCAGGCCAGGAGCCGGATGAATGAAAGGCCTTCCTGGCATTGTGACGGTGTCACGCGCCGAGAACAGCCGATCTACAAGCTCACGGCGTGTCACGCAGGCGACACGCCGTAAGCTTGAAGCTCGGCGGTTCTTGGAAGGCGCTGGCAGCGCTCTCTGAAACTGGCGTCGACCGACGGATAATAAATATTATGCGGCTTGAGTCATCTGGACGATGACACCAAAAATGGCACATGCACAGAGAAAACACATGCGTGTGTGTTTGTATTGCTATGTATTACTATGTCTGTGAGGACACTGATAAAGAATAACTCCAACATCTAAAGGCCTATTAACGCTATCCCTCACCTGAATCCTTTCCTTATCCTTATAACTCTTTTTAGTTTTTTACACTTTTTAGTATACAAGATGCATACATGCTCTTGTGAGGACAAGGAAAATGTTGATTTCCGACAACTATACAATAACAATTTCCAATTTAGTCGCATTTTGCAGATACATTTAATCCAGAGCGACTTCCTGTAACCAAGAACAAAATGGTATCATGAATCAGCTACAATCCTAACAGTGAAATATCTAAATAAAGAGTGACTATATGACTAAATGCTGTATAAGGTTGGTAGGTCACACAGGAGGGTTTGTTTCCGATCAGACTTACGAGATATGTTGGTGGGCGTCATACCCTTAGACCTTGGTTGTTTTGAATGCTAGCATCAGAGTTTTATACTTATATAGTTTTATACGGGCAGCAAGGGGGAGAAGTGAGAATTTTGCCTGGTTGAAGACAAGGAGAGCTGCAGCATTTTGGATCAGTTGGAGTGTGCTGGTATAGGACAGTTTGTGCGGGGATATTTAGCCCTCACAAGTATAGCGATGCAAGTACACAGCACACACGCACACTCACTCATATACTCGCACACACGCAAACGACCGGATACCCCGCTACAACCAATTCAGGATGCTTGAAGACAAACAGGGGGAAATGAGAAACCAAACAAAAACAAAGGGCTTTAATTTGACCAGAGTATAGCTATTTAATTGCTGACTAATGTGCAGTTTAAGGAAGAGCCAGTCTGTAAATGAGGACGGGCTGGTGGGTGTTTAAATAAACAGGTTGGGGGGAGATGGAGAGGGGGTGGGTGGGGGGGATTATGTGGATTTTGTCTCCTTTCCTTTGATTCAAATCTTCAAAGTCATTGTTCCTTTACAAAAGGAATGGAGACACATAACTACCTCCCTGTAGCAGCAGTGGCACCACACTGTATCCAGTGGCGGAACGTAATAACATACATTTACTCTAGTACTGTAAGTATGATTATGAGATGCTTATTTACGCTTTTTTTTTTCTTTCTTTCTTTTTTCTTTTTTTGTCATGTCATAATATTACTGTTTTCGGTACCAGGGACAACTACTTATTCTGAATTTGAGCCACGGACCACCATTCGATGACATTTTAGCCCCACAGACCCCCAAAACCATTAATCTTCTACATTCTCTAGTTGTGTAGACTTGAGCTACCGTAATTGTTGAATATGTTTTAACTCTTGAGAGTGTAAATATGAAACCTGCAAAAGTCCATTTGGTTTCATATTTACACTCTCAAAGAGTTACATCTGGTTAACCAACTGTCCATCATTTAGCCTGGGGACCACCTGGAACTCCTCTCTCAAGGACCACTGGTTGAAAACCACTGCATTTTAAGTGAAAGTTGTTACCGTCCAACACTGCTTCTGAGAGGGTACAGAGGAGAGACCCATCTGTATACCCTCTCTGGTCTGAAGCTCAAACCATCAGTGAGGATTTTTTACTGTGTGGGCGCTGAAGTTCTGGTGAACCGCCAAGAAGCCTGGCTAGCTGGCTGCTTCTCTCTCTCTCTCTCTCTCTCTCTCTCTCTCTCTCTCTCTCTCTCTCTCTCTCTCTCTCTCTCTCTCTCTCTCTCTCTCTCTCTCTCTCTTTCTCCCTCTCTCCCCCCTGATCCCCCCTCTCCCTTCCTGTTCTTGGAGGCTCTGTGCTTCGGGGTTCCTCCTCGGAGCCAGCTACAGAGGTAATGGCGGTGGCCTAATTTCTGGCCGAGATTCGGGAGTAACAGGAAACTCTATAGCTCTCCTCGGAGAGGTTGGTTATATTACTGGGACGACCACTAATAAAGGCTGGTGCCGGCTGGGGAGAGCCTATGTCTACTAGCTCTCCTCATCAGGGGCCGAAGTAACATTTCCCAATTTTGGGGGGGGGCGGGAGTTACAGGAATTTTAGGCAATTAAAGCATCAATAAGCAACAATAATAACATTTGCAACAAGTTGCAACAGGCACGCAGCATGCATAAAGCTAAAGGTCTGACTCAGAGAGTTTTCTGTTTTCAATGATGAAATGTTGTTTAGTGGTGACACAACTGTAGTTAGTTTTTAGCAGTAGTAGTGTTTCAAATCATTTTAAATATAGACACTTTAATTTGAAATATCTTGGTTGTTTTGCATACCACCGTGTTTGGTGGGGCAGACCGGGCATTTAGGGGGGCATTGCCCCCCCCCATGCCCATGCCTAGATCCGCCCCTGCTCCTCATGCACCCCCAACCCCCTCCACCTCTCTCTCTCTCTCTGAGAGATTCCGCTTTCCAGAAGTCTTTTCCAGAAGTCTTTATTCCTCACCCTTCCCAACATCGCAAAGAAATGGCCAACATATTTGAGACTGTTTTTGACTCATCAAAAAAAGCACCACCACCCTTCTAAAATACTAATGGAGGGGGAAAAAAGAGGATGAAAAAAAAAGAACATGGACTTGGACACACACGCACGCGTGCGCACACGCACCCACACACAACACAGCTACTCACACAAATGCATGAGCACATACACACACACACATGCACACGCGCACACACACACACACACACACACACACACACACACACACACACACACACACACACACACACACACACATACAAACCACCATCCGCTCCGTATAAATCAAAACAGTCACGCTGGTGCAGTCAGATTGTTCACTTCCAAAGCCAGCGTGAAGTTGCCAACGAGACTCTGGCGCAGAGAGCACACCAAGGAGCCCCTCGCAGAATGTTAACACGCCTCAGGACTGGAGAGCACATCATATGTAACCAGGGGCGGATCTAGGCATGGGTATGGGGGGGCAATGCCCCCCTAAATACCCAGTCTGCCCCCCCAAACTCTCTGAGTCAGACCTTTAGCTTTATGCATGCTGCGTGTCTGTTGCAACTTCAACAACAACTGATGTTATTGTTGATGCTTAATTGCCTAAGTCCTGTAACTGAAAATGGTATGGGTGCGACTTCATCGCCCGTGGCGCGAAGCGACACGGGCATACCATTTTCTCTTGCTCCTCCAACATGTTCTCCTGCCCCCCCCCCCCCCCCCCCCCCCAAACGGGACATGTTACATCCGCCCCCGGGTGTAAGCCAAACACTCAAATGTATTCACATGTTACATTCGCCCCTGCCTCACCCACCCCTACACAAACTGTTCCCGCTCAAATCCCCAACCTCACAGAGACTGATATTAGGCCCTCATACACGTACGATACCGCTGTGTGTTTTTGCATCAATATCAACCAGTAGTTCTGGTTCATAGCTCTATATGCTGCTTCTATGATTCTGCATTGCAGTAGCTGTTTGATCTCGCACAACCAGACCAGACCCGACCAGCCGTTCTTCTGCTGTGGATATCTCACCAAGGGTTTACCTACAATACAAACACGGCATGGGGGGCAGAAAACGTCTGTTTCTTACTGAAAAATCAAACCTCCATAGCGAATATTTCAGTGAAAAACACGTTCTGCCCCAAAAAGTGCCCCACAATGTGGTGGGGGAGTTCATGGTGCTTCCACTAAGGACAGTAGGCTTTCTAATGGTGAATAGACCCCTAACTTCTTGAGATAATCAAGCAGCATTGTTATAACGTTCTCTATTTTGACATATCACTTTTCTATTCAAAAGTGTTGTGGCAACCCAGGGGAGAATATTCACACTAAAATAATAAGCTCAAAGTCAGTGTCTGCATGTAACTTAAATTGTCTTACTAATTACTGTAGTTAGGGGTAGGGGAAAACGGGGTAAAAAAATCAACTTAGGATTTCTTCGATCTGGGGCTTTGGCTTCTTTCACTCACTAAAGTCCTGGGGGCAAAGCAGAGAGAGAGCTATAGTGACTAATATGATTCTGGTGGGGAAGCACAGCTTTCCCTTGTGGTGTGGGAGTTCAGTTGGCCTAGGAGGGAGAGAGGGAGGGGGAGAGAGACCAGGTGAGCCACGATGCACATACGTACATCCAGGTGGTAGTTAACTGTAGCAATCACTACAGTAATCACTCATGAGATGTCGCTCATACCAGTCTCCTCACGAGTGACTGCTGCTTCCTCACCCCTCCATAACTTCCACACTAACTCCCTACACAGTTTGGGCGTCGGCAAACCAACACAAGATATTTCAAATCAAATCAAAGTGCCCATATTTAAAATGATTTGAAACACTACTACTGCTACTAAATAACTACAGTTGTAACTTGTGGCACCACTAACCCAACAGCATTTCATCATTGAAAACAGAAAACTCTCTGAGTCAGACCTTTAGCTTAATGCATGCTGCGTGTCTGTTGCAACTTCAACAACTACTGATGTTATTATTGATGCTTTACTTGCCTAATAAAAGTCCTGTAACCGAAATGGTATGGGTGCAGCTTCATCCCCCCATACCATTTTCTCATGACCCCCCCCCCAATTGGGAAATGTCACATCCGCCTCTGGCCACCCCCCTCGTGAAGTCGCCCTTGCTCCGAAAATGATTTATGTAAAAACAAGTACACTCCTCCCTCCCAACACTTGCTGACCCCAGCCCTTACTGTAGGAGTACATACAATGATAATTACTGAATCACCCAGGCCAATTGTGTTGGTTATATATAGACGCTTGACAAAACCGGATGCAACGCGGTGGATTCAAACCCACAACCTCCGCGGCGGTGGTGAGCAGGCACTATACCACTGAGCCACCCAAAAACCACCCAAAAGCCACCCTGGTAGAACACTCGGCGGTTTATGTTTTAACGCTCTTGCAATGTGGGAATTCTTTTGACAAAAAAACATTCCGTTTGAGCTGAAGCAGTTTCTTGGCCTGCGCCTTGATGTTTATGCTCAGCATGTTGACGATAACATCGATCGTGCATGAGGGCTTTTGGGAAGGTTGAGTCCAGGATAGCAAGGTAAACAGTGAACGCAGCATCTGTCTAAACAACATGCAATCTAATCTTAATCGCATTCTCAACATGTGTACTACAGTAGAGAGGGGAAAAAACAAATCCAAGCACCAAAACATGACGACAAGTGACAAAGACACCGTTCATCTGGACTGAAGAGAGAGACAGCCAAATCAGCGTGCGACCGAGTGGTAACGGTCGCGTCCAATAGCTTATCGGCTCTTTCGTTACCGGTCGCTACTAAACCAACCCTAACCCTTAGCCTGAAACATAACCTCAGTAAAACCTATGCCTAAACCTAACCTCAACCCCCAGGATACCTGCGGCGACCGATAAGATACCTGCCACGACTGTTAGCATACCTGCGGTGGCAGGTGAAAAAAGGTTGTGAACGTTACTATCGGCCGGAAGTCATTGACTATCGGTTGCGACTCATTTCAGCCACGACTCTTTAGCCGTGGCGGTCGCAAGTTGATTTCACCCCTCCTGACTGAAGAGGTGAGTCTTCAGACTCACCTCTTCAGTCAGGAGGGGTGACCTTAAGCCTTGTATGTCCTAAACCACGTAGGCCTATATTATTTGTATTTGTAATTCTTCCCTGATAGAAATATTTAAAATAACAATTTAAAACCATAGTTGACACATACATACATATACAGTTTATTTATTTTTATTTTTATTTTTAGTTTTGGAGAACGAAATCGTATCTACAACAACAACAGATAAACATCGGCCACTGTCATCGCTTAATGTCAGTTTTATTTGCAGGTAGGCTATGTTGACTGATTAACGCAATATTATCCAACATCGGTACATATAAGGTGAAAATGGCATCCTACGTGACGTCGGATTGCAATGTATTGTCAACATGTAGGCCTAGATCTGATAATTTTACTACTTTTGTGTGACGCTCTGTATATGATGAAGTAGGACATTCATTCATTCATGAAAAAAGTTGAAATGTGGAGATGGAGAGATACGAGGATGTCAGCCGCCATGACCCTGCAGAAAGGACCCCAGATGCACCCCTGAGGAGTCTGCTGGCTTCTCTGCACCCCGGGTTGACGCTGGCACCCGTCCCGGTGGTGTTAAATCACACGCCTCTGACAGGACTAGTCTGTCGCCGACAGACATGGGATCGGGTCGGTGTACCGCAATAAGGACACGCTGACTTGTGTGCCCCCTTCTCTCCCTCCCCCTCCCCCCTCCCCTCAGCCCTAACTAGCTGAACAGATCCAGCCAACCCAGTCCAACACATGCATCGGTGAAACATATCCACGCCAGGGGCGGATCTAGGCATGGGGGGGGGGGGGTGTTGGGGCACTGCCCCCCTAATGCCCTGACTGCCCCATCAAACACAATGGCATGCAAAACAATAAGATATTTCAAATTGCTTATATTTAAAATATTTTGAAACACTATACTGCTACTAACTAACTACAGTTATCTCACCACTGAACCAACAGAATTTCATCATTGAAAACAGAAAACTCTCTGAGTCAGACCTTTAGCTTTATGCATATATGTCTGTTGCAACTTCAACAACAACAACTGATGTTATTATTGATGCTTTACTTGCCTAATAAAAGTCTTTTAACCGAAAATGGTATGGGTGGTATGGGACGCACCCATACCATTTTCACCTGCCCCCCCAATTGGGAAATTTTAGATCCGCCCCTGGCGGTAGATCCACATCTATTTCAACACAGAGCTAAAGACCCTGCTGTCACTTTGTAGCCTGTAGCGCCATGGATCTTCTCACATAATACATAATATCCTATATAAATATAGGCCACAGCAGGTTCCTCCTTCAGGCTCTTTGTCCAAAAGCCCTGAATTGATCCGCAGCTAAAACCTCAGAAATGAAGCCTCAGAGAGATGTTCCTGGTAGCTCACTTCTCGGAACTATTGGAACTATTGCTAACAAACATGCCCCTCCCCACAGCTACGCAGGGCAAATCATGTTAAAAGGATCCCTGGCTAATAAGACAAATATGCCTTAAAACACTATACTTGCCTTCTATAGCTAAAACATGCAGATAAAAACACCTTCAATACTTTATTTCTTTCATAAATAGAGAATCTTTCACTCAATAGGAGGTGCTCCGGTTGCAGGATGATGATGTCACATGAGCATGTTCATCATCTATTCTATAGAGCTAGATCACATGTGACATCATCATCCTGCGCCAGGAGCAGTTCCTGTTGTGTGAAATTTATGAAAGAATTAAGATGTCATTGGTGTTTTATTTGTTTATTTTAGTTATATATAGGGAAAGTATAATGTTTTAAGCAATGTTTGTCTTTTTAGTCAGTGATCCTTTTAAAGGTAATATAGGCAACTTTAGTGTCTACTGCCTAGGGTTTGTAAACAGATTTCAATCCTAACTCCACCTCACCTCCACTCTATTGGCTCATTATGTGCTGTGATTGGCTAAAACGCTGCCTCACCCCGCACGACTGCCTCCTGTTGTTGTTGTTGTTGTTTGCTGACAACGACAAAAGTTCTGGACCGCCTGCAGGGCAAAGCAAGTGTCTGCAGGGAAACAGCTGCAGCAGTAGAAGCAGTAGAGGAGAAAAAGGCAAAAATATAACTATTTTTTTCTTTATTTATTTTTTTCTTTTTGGCTAAAAGATGCCTATAATACTGTTAATAGAAATCCAATCCAAACATTTTGCATGGGGGTGCAGCGAGGCACATGCCACATGCAGGCTCTATCCCTCTTTCCTCTCCATTTTCACTGTAAATAAAGAAAGACACAATTAAGCCAAAAATAGATCTAAAAAGAAACATTTTGCATAGACTACGTTGTACACCACATACTGTACATACATACGCTACCTTGTAATCAACAAGTATTATCCTTGTCATATACTCGTGCCAAGACATGCAGCGGTGTCATGTACTGTACGTTTGTATATGCATTCACACACACACACACACACACACACACACACACACACACACACACACACACACACACACACACACACACACACACACACACACACACACACACACACACGAACACACACACACACGCACACACGCACAGACACCAAAGCATGTTGGATCAGAAAGCTATGTTACAGGAAAGCCTCTTTCAGCACGAACAACCCCCCGACCCCCCCCCCCCCCCCCCCCCCCCACACACACACACACACACACACACACACACACACACACACACACACACACACACACACACACACACACACACACACACACACACACACACACATCACCCCGAGCTTCATCCCTCCTCTATCGCCTCCGCCCTCCCCAACAACATGGTTCTCATTACGCCCCCTACCCCATCCCCCCACCCCCAACACACACACCACCGCTCTCTGTTGTAGAGTGTGTGTGTGTGTGTGTGTGTGTGTGTGTGTGTGTGTGTGTGTGTGTGTGTGTGTGTGTGTGTGTGTGTGTGTGTGTGTGTGTGTGTGTGTGTATTTATACCCCGGCCCTGTGTTTCCCATTAGACAGTGGTGGGAGAACCGAAGTGCTCGGATTTCTTTTTTTCTTTCTTTCTTTATTTCTTTCTCTCTTTTTTCGAACTTATAGGCTTATAAGTACAGCGAGCGATACCACAAAGTAGAAGAAATAAGAAATAGTCTTGTCAAGAAAAGGCCCATGTGAATAACAGTATCAGTATTAGCATTATATTGTAGGAGAGGTGTATAGGGCAACAGCAAGCTGAAATTTAACACATATCTCTCATCCCAGTTTTACTTATTAATCCTTTTTTTGTGAATGAACAGCCTAAAGCTGTGTTTCGATCTTCCTGCACAGCAAGCATAAGTAAAATGTGCTCAAAATACAGTACTTTGTAAACGCACAATACTTGTGGTCCCTGAGAAGATTCCAGGTGGTCCCCAGGTTAAATGATGGAAAGTTGGTTAGCCAGATGTAACTCTTTAAGAGCATGAACATGAAACCAAATGGACCCTTGCGGGTCCAGCCAGCCAGGCTGGATTTCGGATCCAGCCTGGCTGGAATTGTTGACAAAATCAAAAGAAATCTTTAGTTTTGGGGTCTGTGGGGCTAAAATGACATCAAATGGTGGTCCGTGGCTCAAATGCTGAATAAATAGTGGGCTCTGGTATGAAAAAGATTGAAAACCACTGCCTTTATGCCATAAACATTAGGAGGAATCATTCTATATGTGTTCCAATACAGTGAGTAAAACCCACCTCACATGGACTGACTCTCTCTTTTTTTAGTGAGAATGTACACACACACACACACACACACACACACACACACACACACACACACACACACACACACACACACACACCCCCACACACACACACACACACACACACACACACATGCACATGCAGCAAACACACAGCAGGGGCGGATATAACATGTCCCATTTGGGGGGGGGGGGGCAAGAGAACATGTTGGAGGGGCAAGAGAAAATGGTATGGGGGCGGCTTCATCGCCCCTGCCGCTTCGCGCCACGGGCGATGAAGTCGCACCCATACCATTTTCGGTTACAGGACTTTTATTAGTCAAGTGAAGCATCAATAATAACATCAGTTGTTGTTGAAGTTGCAACACGCCGACAAGCAGCATGCATAAAGCTAAAGGTCTGACTGAGAGAGTTTTCTGTTTTCAATGATGAAATGCTGTTAGTTTAGTGGTGACTATAAATGCACCATTTACCACACAGCTGAAGTTGGTTCTTAGCAGTATAGTGTTTGGAATCATTTTAAATATAAGCACTTTAATTTGAAATATCTTGTTGTTTTGCATGGCATCGTGTTTGAGGGGGCAGACCCCCTCCCCCCATGCCTAGATCCGCCCCTGGCACACAGTACGAGACGGCACTGCAGTAGTTCCTGGGGCTGCTCCTTGGCGCTAATGAGGGAGGCACGGAGTGTGCGCCCCGTTTACACAGGGAGCTAGCGGGGTGGTTGTTTGTTTGTGAGCGGGACACAGCCAGTTAGCGGGCTGGCGTAACCTCGTTTTCACCTCTGTGCTGTTTTCAAGATACTGTGGCGGATAATTGGTGATAGGTTGTTATAACACACACACAAACACACACGCATACACACACACAGGCATATACACACACACACGCACGCACGCACGCACGCACGCACGCACACACGCACACACACACACACACACACACACACACACACACACACACACACACACACACACACACACACACACACACACACACGTACACACACTGTTGGCTATAATGTACCACATTCACCAACCACAAGTCAACTAGATGCTGTCATGTAAACTTTTTTGTCTACTAAATCACAGTACAGAAAAGCATCAAAAGTAGTAGTTCTGCGAGCTCAAAGCTCAGCACAACACAACGCAACACGTTTCCAGTTTGTGGATCTGCCATGTTTACTACCATTTCATCTGAATCCTGATGAAACGGTGTGGACACAGGGAGAGGAGAATGGTATGGGGGCGGCTTCATCGGCCGTGTCGCTTCGTGCCACGGGCGACGAAGCCGCACCCATACCATTTTCAGTAGTGTTTCAAATACTTTTAAATATAAGCACTGAAAATATCTTGGGTTGTTTTGCATGCCATCATGTTTGGTGGGGCAGACTAGGCATGCCTATGCCTAGATCCGCCCCTGTGTGGACATGTGAGTTTTCCCTGCGGCAGAGATGATGCAATAAGGATGTCCAGCTGGTTAGAGTCTATGCAGCTGCTCCGAGGAGGCCTATGGCTCAGACACACTGTGGTCATTATGCTTTTTAAAGGGTGACCGGACCAGGACCCTTCGGCCTCGTTCCGACTGCAGGCCTAACCCCCGCCGTTCAGATCGCACCGTATTTACCACCAGGGGCGGATCTAGGCATGGGCATGCAGGGGAGCAGTGCCCCCCTAAATACCCAGTCTGCCCCCCCCCTCCCCCCAAACAAGATGCCATGCAAAACAACCCAAGACATTTCAAATTAAGGTGCTTATATTTAAAATGATTTGAAACACTACTACTGCTACTAACTAACTACAGCTGTGTCACCATAAACCAACAGCATTCATCATTGAAAACAGAAAACTCTCTGAGTCAGACCTTTAGCTTAATGCATGCTGTGTGTCTGTTGCAACTTCCAACCAGTTCCAACCAAAAATGGTATGGGTGCGGCTTCAACATTAAGCCGCCCCCATACCATTTTCTCTTGCTCCTCCAACAAGTTCTCTTGCCCCCCCAAATGGGACATGTTACATCAGCCCCTGTTTACCGCCGTCCCGTACTTAAAATCTGATTTGAATCGCATTCCTGAGCCTTGTTTGTTCCCTAGACGGGAAATAAAAGCAACACCACGTCAATCTGGATATAGCAAATCAGATTTGGAGCTGGATGTGGCCTTAAAATCCCTTATCCGTTTTCATCAGGGCCGACCATTACTTTTTAGCACGACGAGCAGTGACCGCTGACCGCAGCTTTCGAGAGAACTAATCCTGACAGACCTACCATATACGCCTGCTCGCAATTTTGTGTGAGGGGATTTTCTCACTTGAACTGAGTCAAGGGGTCCCTAGAGATGAAAAATCACCGAGGTGCTTGTCCGCCATAGTGCCACGAAGGGCGCAATGGCCGAATCAAATATGGCCGCCATCAGATATGATGAAAATCCAACTTTTGTGTATATACACATGCAATACATCTATCCTGACTAATTGGGGAGTGGGGAATCCATTTCTGATATTGTTATGACCATTTTGGTTGATTTTGACCTTGAAAGGTCATGGTCAAGGCCATTTTGCTATTCCGAAGACCATAACTAACCATTGTTAGGTGAAAAAACGGGTGCAATGGGTCTATTTCTACTAATTCTGACATTTATTAATTAATTGAATTAATATTCATTCATATTAATCACTTGTTTTTTAGTAGGCCTACATGTGCATAAGACATATAACAATTATAATCATCCCCTTTAAAATGTATTTAATTGGGTGTTAAATCAAATCAAATTGAAGGAATAAAAGTGATGCAAAATCAAACAGCAACTTCATTCAAAGTGAACAGACAGAACTTCAACAGAAGGCTCTGGCTGTGGCCCAAGTGAACCATTTTATTGCCATGTGTTCGTAGACAACCAAATCAGGTATAAATGGCAATAAGGTGTGACGAAGGCATGTTTGCTCCAGCAGTAGATATTCATCTGCTCAAGACAGAACATTCAAGAATCTCTTCCTTTGCATGGGCCCTTTCCACTGGACATGTGTTCTGCTCAGATGCCAAGGAAAACTGCTTAGAGTTTCTGGCCCTGGTGATGCAATGGTTGAGTGTGCCATGTTTGGACCTGGTCTGATAGAGTTGGTGTTAAACGGCAGCCATTATGTCCGGGCTCTCACTGGGATGCCGATGGTAGAGGATGTGATCAGGTCGCTCCAGTGGAATATGTTCTGGCAGAGCTGCATATCCAGTGCTAGCACAGGTACAGGCATTGCAAATCAACATTGCTCAGAGCAGTTTGAGGCCCTGATAAGACAAGTAGAGACATTGAATCAGGGTTTTGAGAAGGAATGTAAGGCTGTCAGAGCTCTGCCATATCTTTGGAGGTTGGTAATAAAATGCTGTGGTATACTATGGTGATCGATGGTGATCTTTGCATAAACTACCTGTGTCATGGCTCATAGTATCTTGTGCGAATCAAGGTGCTAGAGTTTACACATCCTGAGTTCTACTGGCACTTCTCAATCGGTCAGTGGGTTGTTCAGGTCAATGCTGGTTCATTACTGTAGTAGGTAACCTGAAGGTCGAGCAGAGCATTCAGTGAGTGATGAAGGGTCCTGAAGGTCACTATGTAGTAGGAGCCACACACACAATGCAAAAGCAGATGCAGAGTTTGAGCTCTTGCTTCATGAGATTCATGAAAATGTCCTCAACCTCCTCACCAACAACTACCCCCCAAAAATCCATCTCGAGCATGCACTGAGCACCACTTGTTACCTTACATTCAAAGTGGTGAAGCTGTTTGACTCAGCACCAGATTCCATACTCATTGACTGTCAATCTGCTCACAAAGCAGGTTGTATACAGAGAATTCTGCGCCTGCTCAACTGTCTAAAAATGGGGAGTGCCTGTAGTACCCATACAGACAGGAGAGGCTAGACTGAGACTAAGAGCAACCACAGAAGGCACCAACCACCATTTTGAAGAAGCAGAACTTAGTTTTTCCCAAAGACATGGCTGAAGCATATAGGAGCTATGGACATTGCTAAGGAGCAGGGCATAAACATCCAGCAAATACTTTCTCAAGACGTGCTCTCAACATCTTTGATGGTCAAAAATGTTCAAAGAGATTGAGCCTGGACTTGATCTCACCCAATGGAGTCTGCATCTAGTCATCTACTCTTGCCACTCATATTATGTCGAAAATGCGGCAGATGCCACTGGGACGGTTCTCAACGGTCAACACCCTCATCAGTGCTTCATCCTCCTTCTGCCGAGAGTCAGAATTCATTCACCTCATACTTGATTCGTACATTGAGAGGTCTCAAAATGAAGGGGAGCCCCTGCGACGTACAGACTCAACAGCAAGCATTGGCATGAACAGCAACACACCCATTCCGCAGCAACTTCACAAGTTCTGGGTGTCTGAGAACAAGCAAAATATCTATCTGTTAGTTTGGGATATGGTGTGCAGTCAGGTCTGTGGCAATACTATCACTGTCAGGTCTGTCGTCCATCTTCTTCTGTCGTATGTCCTTAGACCTTCAGCTCTGTTGCAGCAAGCCAGTCCAGTGTGTCATTGTCTAAGTCAATTAAGCCCTGATCACCATTTGGTGGTCGGTATACGGGGCAGTTGGTCAGCACGTGTTCAACAGTCTGTGAGGTCTCCCCACATTCGCAGTGGGCACTGTCTGCGAGGCCCCATTTCTGCATTGCAGTGCCAAAACGTCCGACACCTGTCCTGAGGCGGTTAAGGGTTGTCCACTCCTTGCGGGGCAGGTCCTGACCAGGAACGTCTGTTGGATCCCTGATGTAGTGGTGGAGCCTGGATGGTGCTGCTGCCTTCCACTGGTCGCTCCATCTTGCCTTCACCCACGATGACTTGGTTGTGTCGGCTGGTGTGGTGCGGAGTAGTTCCTGGGCTTGTGTGGCAAAAGGACGGCGGGACTTGAGGCGCATGTGCTGTGGTGTCTCCATGACGACGTTGTGGAGGAGGTGGGAATCACTCAACTGTGCCCTCCGAGCGAGTGCCAGTGTGGCTGCATCCCGCCTGATCCCCGCAGGGGCGATCCCAGCAAGGACTGGCAGGTGGTTGGTCGGGGTGGCCCGTAGGCATCCAGAGACAGTCCGTAGGGCGCTGTTCAGGGCAGCATCCAGTTTTTGGACGTGTGGGCTACGGCTCCAGACTGGGGCACAGTACTCGGCGGCAGGGAAGACCAGGGCCTCGGTGGAGATGCGCAGCGTCTTTGTGGAGGCTCCCCACGTGGTTCCGGCTAAACGCCGTATCAGGGCTGCGCGGGCCGTGGTCTTTCCTTTGACACTGCCTCACTGTCATGTCTGTCGTCCATGACAATGAGGTTCTCCTAGCAAAGGTGGCTGGTGGCAAGGACATCCATGACCTCTTGAACTGGATTGAGGAAGCTGACACGAGGCTAGTGGTGCATGTGGAGTGGGCTATTTGTGTTAAACAGTGTAAGAGAGTTGTGATAGTTTTCAATGATACACCTGTGCATTACTTCTACATTGCATCCCGTACTTCCAAGCACTGGGGATGAAGGAAGTCTGGCAGCAGTATGGCACTGGTGAAAAGCTACACATACTACCACTGCACCAAGCAGTCTTTTATCTTGGAACAACCCTAGCCAAGACCGTGATCAAGGCACATATCTTGACTGGACAGGGCCGCTGGATGATGTGGGAGGGAGTCGAGAAGAAGAAGCTGACAGGGAGTGAAGTCTGGGGCTTGGAATCCAACAGGATGAGTTTCATCGTTCAAGCAACGTTGTGCTGCCATCTCCCATAAACCTGCAACTATGGTTGGGAAGGACCCAGCATGTCTAGCCGATAAGCTTGAGCAGAAGAGGATTTCCATCAACGCCCTACCCACCAGCAGCCAGGGCATGCGCCATCACCCACCAACGTTCCTCCGGGAGGGGGGATCCTACCATCTAGTCTTTTAATTGATCCTGGAGATCACTGCATGAGCAAGTTGAGAGAAAATACTTGATTTTGTTTTATATTATTTGTATATGACTTTGTCACTCTTATTTAATCATTTCAGAACCCATATAGCAATGTATATGTATATTTGCTATATGTGTTGTGTATATCTTTTGTTCTAAATAATAACGTAATTGAGTAAAAATGATAATAGGGGACAAATGTGTTACTTTTAAATTATAGTTAAATATCAATATAAAAGATATCACACAGGAATCATTGCCAAAATTATATGGATTAGACCTATTGCACCAGTTGTTAATGTCATGGCCAAATCATGTCTTTGGAATAGCAAAATGGCCTTGACCATGACCGTTCAAGGTCAAAATCAACCAAAATTGTCATAACAATGTCAGAAATGGATTCCCCACCCCCCAATTAGTCAGGATAGAGGTATTGCATGTGTATATACACAAAAGTTGGATTTTCATCATATCCGATGGCGGCCATATTTGATTCGGCCATTGTGCCATTCGTGGCACTATGGCGGACAAGCACCTCGGTGATTTTTCATCTCTAGGGACCCCTTGACTCAGTTCAAGTGAGAAAATCCCCTCACACAAAATTGCGAGCAGGCGTATATGGTAGGTCCAGGATTAAACAGAACATGACAGAACAACACCCACGTCATACTCAAAAACAAGAAGTGTCCTTATTTTAATTGTGTATGATGAAAACCGGGACATTTTAGTCTCTTGGAGAGAGAAATTTGTTGGGAGACACAGCTTGAAGCCTCCACGTGCCAAGCCGTGATGTCTGGCCACTGGTGGAAGCGTCTAGTCAAGTGACTAGTTTGTCACACCAGCATTTTTCTCTCTCTCCCCCCGTCTAGTGTCTCCAGGCAGGGGCGGATGTAATATTTCCCAATTGGGGGGGCATGAGAAAATGATATGGGTGCACTAGCTTGAAGCCGCACCCATACCATTTTCAGTTAAAGGACTTTTATTAGGCAAGTAAAGCATCAATAATGATATCAGTTGTTGTTGAAGTTGCAACAAACACACAGCATGCATAAAGCTAAAGGTCTGACTCAGAGAGTTTTCTGTTTTCAATGATGAAATGCCTTTGGTGGTGCCACAGCTGTAGTTAGTTAGTAGCAGTAGCAGTAGTAGTGATTCAAATCATTTTAAATATAAGCACTTTAATTTGAAATATCTCGGGTTGTTTTGCATGCCATCATGTTTGGTGGGGCAGACTGGGTATTTAGGGGGGCATTGCCCCCCCATACCCATGCCTGGATCCGCCCCTGTCTCCAGGAGAAGAGAAGGCATGAAACTGTAGCCTCGCTCGCGTTATTCCCGTCTTTCTTTCTTTCTCTCTTCTCCTGGCGGCTTCTTATCTTTGCCGTTTTTCTTTCAAGAAACAGTCGAGGTTTGAAAAACAGACGGCTTCCATTAGGAAATTTCATGCTTGCATAGTTTCATTCAGCCTGGCCTCAAACACTCACAGCGGAGGACGGGAGGACGGATAATTGAATTTGATTTGTGTTTCTTCTCTTTCGACTTTCTCTCCACCCCGCCCCCCTCCCCTCCCCCTCTCCCTCCAGGGAGGCTGGGCCCTGTGCGTGTGTGTGTGTGTGTGTGTGTGTGTGTGTGTGTGTGTGTGTGTGTGTGTGTGTGTGTGTGTGTGTGTGTGTGTGTGTGTGTGTGTGTGTGTGTGTGTGCGTGCCACACGTTCTGCAAAAGAACCGCTGGATGTGTGTGTGGTGTGGGAGAATTCGTCTGCAGTTCGCTCTCAAAACTACAGCATGTATACGTACTGTAAGTACTGTATGTATATGTATGTATCCTAAGACTTAAGTATATTATACTTAGGCCTATACATACATACATACATACATACATACATACATACATACATACATACATACATACATACATACATACATACATACATACATACATACATACATACATACATACATACATACATACATACATACATACATACATACATACATACATACATACATACATACATAGGCCTACATACACTGTACGTACAGTATAATACGGTATATCATTGCCGCCCTGCACAAACCTTGTATCTCTAGTTCTCAAAACACATTGCAAGCTTGTAGATCTGCTGTTTTCACCGTTTCTGAAGGTCGGTTTCGAACGTGCAATTAAGGTTTGCATCCGACAGTAACAAAATTGTTATGTGAACTTAAGTTGACGGGCGTCGAGTGTCTGCATGCGAAGCCTTCACTAAGAATTTGTCTCCAAGTCTGTGGGTGGTTATTATGTCCTCTCCGCTTTTATATGGATGGGGTTAGGCGTTTAGCCTAGACTTTTAGAGGTTACATTTCAGGGTTATAGGGTTTAAGTCAGGGCTGCCCAAAAGTTAGATCGTGATCTACCAGTAGATTTTAGGCTCTTATACTGTAGATCTGTAGCTCTTGAGAGCGTTAAAATGAAACCAAATGGACCCTTACGGGTCCATTTGGTTTCATTTTACGCTCTCAAGAGTTAATTGTATTTAAATATCTGAATTACGTAATTTTCCAGAGTCCACACAATTAGAAGATGGAGAATGATTGTTATTTTGACCAACGTTTTGCCAGTTTCGCAATTGTGGACAAAAATGTGACAGTTCTTAGTTTTGGGTGCAAGAAACTAGACTCAACATCTCAGATTGTCAACTCAAATTCATTCATTATAAGTGAATTATTCTTAAACACGATAACACCATCACCACTATTTCAAAGCTCAAACTTGAAATGGATTTTCAGTAATGGAACAATCGCATTTTTGATGTGTAGATCTTGTTGAACCAGTCATTTTGAAAGTAGCTCTCAAGTCAAAAAAGTGTGGTTTAAGTTATACCTGATGTTAGTGTACTGGCGCCCCGGTATACCAAAACTAGCAGCTAAACACAACATGGCTCACACAATGCGTATAGTGAATTTGTAGATCTGCTATTTCCGGATTTAGTGTTTTAGGGTTAGAATTATACATTTAAATGCCATTGCTAAAACACAGATGTTTGTATCCCAAGTGTAGCAGATCTACAAGCTCACATCGTAAGGCCACGGTGAGTGGAGTATAGAAGCAAAGGTACTGAAAACGCCAGTAGGCCTATGTACTTTTGAGTACATGCACTTAGCTACTCTCCAGCGCTGCTAAAGCGTGAGCGTGACTCTGATTTAGGATGGTGTGCGTGAGGAAAGCTAAATGACAGGCCTCTCTTCTTCACAAACCCCAGGATCAGATTCTTCTTTATGGCTGCAGTGCTCTAACTATGTGGGAGGGGACATGTTGCTGTTTTTATCCCCCTGTCTTCCAGAAAGTATGTCAACAGTTTTTTTTTCTTCTTCTTCCTTTTTTTGGACAGCCCACATTTTAAAGCCCAGCGTTTTGTTTTGTACGCTCAGGGGGGAATGCATCGGGCATTCATGAGACTATGAGCTGGTTATGCACAGCACACGGCTATACTGTAGGCTATAGAGCATACAGGGTAATTTTTGTTCATTTGAATGCATTTAATTCAATTCAATGCTGCTGGGCATCGTACTCGCATGCGGTAACTAAAGCCCGCCCCAAAGGGTGTGGTATTGAGAAGGGTTCATTGGCCCCTACAGGTACATAAGAAATTGCCCCCTACATATATGAACCTCACTGAAACATACGGTATATGTAGTTATGACACATATATGCTCTATATACCCACATATATACGCATATATGTACCTGATTATTGCATGCAACATATATGATGCATATATTGGCATATACAGTATGCACATATTTTCTTTCCATGTGGGACAGTAATCTTGCTCAGTGCATTCACAATTACCGGTATATCCATACTATAAACCACGAAATGTCTGTCCGTCCGTCTGAATGAATGAATGAATGAATGAATGAATGTCTGAAACACAAATTACTCCGCGATGGCAACACCAATCGCTGTAAGTTTTCACACAGCCGTTCACCATAATATCATGAAGAGCGTGACGAAGCCCTTTTGCCAAATTAACACACCGTTGATTTATAATGAATTTATTTGTGCGTCCCATTAGCTTTATATGCGGGAAGCGACACGCCCCCTATCACACACGTCACACCGACCCAACATGGAATATCATTGCGGAGGCACGAGTGAGACGCGAGCGCAACGACTACAACGAATCGCTCACCCTCGCTCAACGCCTTGCATTGCCTGCTCTGTTGCTCAACCAATACAAGGAAAAAAACATCCTCGATTATCTGCCTCGCGCCGGGGGAAAGAGCTCTGTCGCCGGGGGAAAGTCCACTCATTCCCCCGTCTCTCTCTCTGCTCTGTGGCCGGGGAAAGAGCTCTGTGGCCGGGGGAAAAGTCCACTCATTCCCCCGTCTCTCTCTCTGCTCTGTGGCCGGGGGAAAGAGCTCTGTGGCCGGGGGAAAAGTCCACTCATTCCCCCGTCTCTCTCTCTGCTCTGTGGCCGGGGGAAAGAGCTCTGTGGCCGGGGGAAAGAGCTCTGTGGGCGGGGGAAAGAGCTCTGTGGCCGGGGGAAAAGTCCACTCATTCCCCCGTCTCTCTCTCTGCTCTGTGGCCGGGGGAAAGAGCTCTGTGGTCGGACGTCACACCGATCCAACATGGAATATCATTGCGGGGACACGAGTGAGACGCGAGCGCAACGACTACAACGAATCGCTGAATAGTAGAGAACGTGCATAATGCCTTAAACAGTGGTTCTCAACCAGTGATCCGCGTGGTCCCTGAGAGGATTCCAGGAGGTCCTCAGGCTACATGATGGAAATTTGCTTAACCAGATGTAACTCTTTGACAGTGTAAAACATCTGAATTAGCCCAAGTCTACACGACTACAGAATGTAGATTATTAGTCATTTTGATCGCGTGCGACGTGCGTGCGTGCGGGGGGCGGGGCACACGCCAAGTTGTGTGTTTGTGTGGGGGGATCGTGCGACACTGAGAGAGAGAGAGAGAGTGTGTGTGTGTGTGTGTGTGTGTGTGTGTGTGTGTGTGTGTGTGTGTGTGTGTGTGTGTGTGTGTGTGTGTGTGTGTGTGTGTGTGTGTGTGTTACTAAGACTCACCACCCTCCACTTTCTAAACCAGTGGTTTCATGATGTTCACACAAACACCTACTTTAATGCTACAAAAATACGTTGCATTAAAGTGTACCTTGCTTTGCTATGACTGCTTCCCCTTTTCCCATGATCAAGTATCCACAACTACAGCAGTACTTCATCAAAATACTTACATTATTGGTATTGATATTAGGCTAAATCACATTAACCACACTGTAGATCATTTGGTGTTCATATATTCACAACGGGTAAGGTCCTAGTATTTATTAAATAGCAGATATGCAAGCTCAACCACATCATCGTGTGAGCTTGTCAAAATATCTAAAGAATAGAATTTGCAGGAATTGCATATTTATTAATACCCTACAAATCAGCTACTAGTTGTACGTCAAGTTGTCACATCATTGTGGTGGAGTAAAAACAAAAGTACAGCACTGGCCTCATATAGAGCACAGAATATAACCTATCTCTGAATACTGGAGTACATGAACTTGGTTGACGTGTGAGGTATGGGTGGGACGGTTTCACACAACGGTGACGAGACACATTTAGGTCAGTGATTCCCAACCTGAGGTCCTCGCCCCTCTGGGGTGAACGCCAAAAACAACTCAGTCCTTCAATGTTTACAATGCTGGACTACCTCCAAACAGAGTTGTGAAAAATCACAACCTATACTTCATCATACTACACTACAGTGTCATGCAAAAGCATCAAAAGTAGTAGATCCATTGAAGCGTTTTGAGATTATAGGTGATGCTATGAGGTTTCCTGCCAATAGAGAGATGATAACCTGCCTGGTTGGTTGTCATATAGAGACATACTGTACAGTTTGACAAGAACAAGACTGATTTTGATTAGTTTTGAATAGCGGCATTATTCCAATGTGTGACAGGTGGTAATAATCGGGACATGGTAACAGGAGTAAATGCGACCGTTGTGTGTTCATATGTGTCCCAAGATTTTCCCTGGAGCCCCCCCTTACCCCCCTTTGTTAAGGGGGGCGCCAGGGAAAATCTCCTGTAAAATTATGAACTATTTTTAAACTATAAATAACATATTACAGTATATGTGTTTTATGTTCAATTCTAGTTATACACTGTAGAGGATAAGTAATGTATTTATCCATATGAGGCTTATTAGCCTGGGATCCTTTTAAAGTATGTCTGGTGGTCGCTCCCTCCCCTCGCCCCCTTCCCTCATGGTGCCCTAGGCAACTGCCTAGTCTGCCTAATGGCAAAAACGCCCCTGCATAACATCACTACAATGGCGACTGCATAAAGCCTGAGATTACTGAGATTACTGCCCTATAGGACTAATACACTCTACCTTGTTCTAGTTTAGGTCTGCGCCATGTCAATCACACGCATGTACGCACAGTCGCACACACGCACACACGCACACATACGCACACTCTCTCACACACACACACACACACACACACGCACACTCTCTCACACACACACACGGTGACCTTGACATTTCCCAGAAGGCCCCCTCTCTAACAGTATGAGTGTTTCTGACATTGTCTTTCATTGCTTCCTGGAATGACTCTAACTTTCATAAGACCACCCGCTCTCTACTCAAAAGCCTTTGATGATAAAATACAAACCGAGCAGCACAGACAGCAGCATCCATTCATACCACCAAACACTTCCACTTTGGTGCAGTATATATGTGGAACCTTTTTTCGGGGGTATTGCCTGACAAACACACATGATTTATTAAAAATCCGTACTACTGCAAATATACTGCAATAAGTACAGTCACTTGCGGATATGTTTCCCCATGTTGATGTATATTCAAAAAAATCATTTGAATATGGAACAGGATTTGTAAGTACATTCTTGGGAGTTGGCAGTGAGTGGGCTGTGCTATAATTAGGAATTGTTTGCTGCCTCGGGAAAACGGACCTCCAGTGCTGAGTCTCTCTCTCTCTCTCTCTCTCTCTCTCTCTCTCTCTCTCTCTCTCTCTCTCTCTCTCTCTCTCTCTCTCTCTCTCTCTCTCTCTCTCTCTCTCTCTCTCTCTCTCTCTCTCTCTCTCCAGCTCTGATTTCTATTTTAATGTTCAGCTTTTTTCGCATTCGAAAATCCCTCAAGGTCAGTAGAATGTTTGTGGCTCTCGTATAGCAGCAGGCATCCCAATTTAGATTCCAGCACTGCTGCCTCATACTGTGAACTTCACCTGTCTTTCTACACACCTTTGAACACCATATATAGTATGCCAGAAGGGCATGCAAAATGTAATACATGTAGCCTAATACGAAGGTAATACAAAACTAGATCAGCACTCGGCAGAGTGGGCAAACCATGGCCATGGCCATGGCCTACTTGTGCGTGAGCAGAGCGAGCTAATACTCATGACATTAGCCATAAAGGTCTCTCACTTACGTCACATCACGTCATCACCTAAAATGGCCAATCGGATTACTCCGAGGGACAGACCGCCGACCGAACACCGAGAACCGCGCACCAATCACCTTATACTTGCGCCGGCTCTGCTCATGCAAGTGAAGACATGGTGGGGACTTTTGTGCAGTCTTTAGGCGATTGAAGACCACAAATGCCAGGGCCAATTTTCTGTGCCGGTTCCTGTATATTTAACACACACACACGTGCACACACGTGCACACAATCAGTGCAATCAGTGCTGCACGGAGGGCATGTGAGATCACTATAGCCTACTCTTTTGCTTCTTGCTCTATTTTTTCCTGTTTTTTTTCCCTCGCTTTCTTGCACCAACACTCAGTGGATTACTCTACGCATTGTACTCTCATATCATTTGCATTACAATTTAGATAAGGGCTCCCACTAAAAAAAGAAAAATCCCCAAGCCTGTGCCCTTATTATTTTCTCTAGCTACAGTATAGTGTCAATCCGGATGAGAAGAAGCCGCACGTGCTGGGAGAAGTACACAGTACATGCTAGCGTTTGGCTCTCGCGGTGGGCGTGTTGTTCCTCCCAAAGGAATTGTTGTCAATTCCCCTCGCACAAATAATAATTAAGGTTTTATTTGTGATATTGTGCGACGGTGTTGCTATCAAGGACGTACGCGGCGGCGCTGCGGCGTATACAGTATAAAGCCGTCCTCCTGTGGGAGACGAGCGCGAGCTCCTAACGAGACGTCAATCACAGGAACGCCGCGCCTGGAGGGGTGGGGGGAGTTATCTGGTGCTTATCTTTGGCAGCTTCCACCCGTATCTCTGCACACTTCCACTCCCACCCCCAGCTCTCCCTCCCCTCCAGGGGCGGATCTAGGCATGGGCATGGGGGGGCAGTGCCCCCCCTAAATACCCAGTCTGCCCCCCCAAACACGATGGCATGCAAAACAACCCAAGATATTTCAAATTAAAGTGCTTATAGCCTATTTAAATGATGTGAAACACTACTACTGCTACTAACTAACTAACTACAGTTGTGTCACCACTAGCCTCGACACCCAGGCTTTCATTTTCGTTCGCCTTGCGCGAAAACGGAAAGCCTGGACTAACGCACGTTGGAAAGTGGCCTTCAAGTGGGAGTGAACCTTCCGGGGTGGGCGTCGCTCTAAATAATGTGACGTAGAACAGTAGTGGACGGGCGCGGGAGGGGCCGGGGATGACGACACGTTAGTGAGATCAAATCAGAGCGCAGCACTTCCGCCGTGTGGATCCCACGACACCCCCGCCCCCCAAGGCCAAAATCATTGAGGGCTAGACCAGGCTATCTCACCACTAAACCAACAGCATTTCATCATTGAAAACTGAAAACTCTCTGAGTCAGACCTTTAGCTTTATGCATGCTGCGTGTCTGTTGCAACTTCAACAACAACTAATGTTACTATTGATGCTTTAGGCTACTTGACTAATAAAAGTCGTGCAACTGAAAATGGTATGGGGACGGCTTCATCGCCCGTGGCGCGAAGCGACACGGGTGATGAAGCCGCCCCCATACCATTTTCTCTTGCCCCTCCAACATATTCTCTTGTCCCCCCAAATGGGACATGTTACATCCGACCCTGCTCCCCTCCCTCTCCCTGGCTTTCTCACTGACTCTCTTCATTTCTAGGCAGTGGTTGAAAGCAGAGTTGTAGTACAGAGTTACAACATCTCTGTTCGCTTCATGGGCCCATGCAGTCCAACGGCGGGATCTTCTATGTAGACTTCTAACGGTTTGTCCCCATTTGACGGCTTCAAATGGGGACAACCGTATGTTCACGGAATGCATTGGACCACGTGATCGGGCTGTTCTCCCACACACACACCCCAATATCGTAACTCTCACTTACTATGATACACAAATGTCTGTGAGTGAGTGAGTGAGTGAGTGAGTGAGTGAGTGAGTGAGTGAGTGAGTGAGTGAGTGAGTGAGTGAGTGAGTGAGTGAGTGAGTGAGTGAGTCACACATGTTCATCACACACTACATATTTGGGCATGCGAACTGCGTTCGCTTTCCACATGCACGTAAGACTACTTGGCTCTGGTAAAAAGAAAATGTGTATATTATATGTGTATATTATATATGTGTATATTAGTTTGGTTAATGTACAATTTTGAGGTAATTGGACTTTTTTAAACTTCTCCCCTATACATTTGAGGGGCAAATGTTTTACTTTTAACTTTTTACTTTCTATTATTACAAAACACTCAATACACAAGCGCACAAAGTGTTGTGTCGTGTGCTTGTACATCTGCTATAGATGTGCTACAGGCTACTCTTACTTGAGGAACTTTAAGTATATTTTAGTGCCAATAATTTTGGCAGCTCCGAAGCCCCAAGTTCTCCTAACCATATTTCTGCACACTTCCATCACTCTTTCTTTTTTCCCTCCAGTGTGCTGCCTCACATGAAACCACCAGCTCTCGACAGAGCCAAATCCACAATTTATTAAAATTCCATTACACTGCAGTTCTCTCATGGATACTGAACTTGCAGTTTAGCAAGACCGTTCTCACACTCGCTCAGGCAGCTTATGTGAGATTTTCGTACATAAAAAACATTGCCACCGTCCAATACTATTTGGCACTGATTAGTCCCCCTAATAAATCAGGGGATACCAAAAAGCCTAATCTACAAACTCACAGCAAGTGGGGTGTGCCTTGAGATTATGCCTTGCCCATTTGGCGTGCCTTGGGTTGGACATAACATTTGAAAACCACTGCGCGCAGCCCCCACCCCTCCCCGAGGTCTGCTGGAGAACTAATAAAAAACATATGGTAGCAGTAGCAACATTGCTGTTAAAATTAAACCGAAAGGGATGGAGCAGACCAAGCTAGTCCTAGCTATACTAGCTAATTCAACCAGTTTGGCTGGGCACACATGCTCACGCTTTTCTGCAGGTTTAAAGAAGTCAAAATTAACCACCTAAAAAATCTATAAACGGTTGGCTCTAATCTAGTGTATTTGCTTTGTTATTGTGGGGATAGCTTTAGCAGAAAATAGCAGATCTGCAAACTGCCGTTGGTTTCAATGAGAACATTGGTCTGTTGCCATTAGCATGTCCCTGCAAACAAAAACACGGTTACCATTGAAAAGCAAAGTCATTGAAAGCCAAGACATCCACAAATGGCTTCAAAGTTCACACCGTTCCATTCCCATTTAAATGCATTGGCAGAATGTTCTCATAGGTAGAATAAAAGTGAAGTTTGGCCATGTCCTTGGACTTCTAACCTTGTGATATTAATATTATAGTACAGGGGTTTTCAACAGATGGTCCGGGGACCACCAGTGGGCCTTGAGAAGGTTCCAGGTGGTCCCCAGCCTAAACGATTGGAAAGTTGGTTAACCAGATGTAACTCTTGAGAATGTAAAAATGAAACCAAATGGACCCGCAAGGGTCCATTTGGTTTCATTTTTACATTTTTACATTTGTTTCATTTTTACATTTGTTTTATTTTCACACTCTCAAGAGTTAAAATATTCATCATCTGAATTAGCACCACTTACAGTATTTAAGAAGTTTACACTGTTTTGTTGGCAAAACACAGCCGGGATTTGTGGACAAAATCAAAAGAATTCTTTCATTTTAGGTCTTTGGTGTGAAAATGTAATCAAATGGTGGTCCGTGGCTCAAATCTTGAATAAATGGTGGGCCCTGGTGTCAAAAAGGTTGAAAACCACTGTTATAGTAGCCTAGGCTACCTTTACTTAAATGGAACATGTGAGTATTCTTCCAACACTGCTATGGCGGACAGCTACTAGCCAGTTAGCTCTTTAGCAACCTCCTTTTACGACGTGCAGAAGAGCACCCTGAGGAGACACAGAGCGGAGTGGGAGGCCGTCTGACAAAGGCAGGCAGGTCTCCAAACGCCCACTAGCAATAAAAATTGTTAAGTGACAGTTTGACAGCGAAGGAACCACAGGTTTTCATAACACAGCCGGGTAAACATGTGACATCATTAAAAAAGGTGACCCCGGCATAGACTAATACTGCGTGTTTGACCCCAGAGGGTCACGCGTTTCCACATAGCATTACAGACCTTTCTAATCACTTTATACAGTCGCCTGGCACACAGGGGTTTTCAAAAAAGACGGAAATGCTTCGAAACTTCTGAATGCATTTGGATGTTATTTTTCTTTCTCTGGGGGGTGGGGGGTGGAGTCCCTGCAGGCACAAAGCCTTTCCAGATGGGGGGAGGGGGGTGCTTTACACAACTGGTTTGAGAGATTATCGATGTAGGGGAAGTGCATGCATAGAAAATAAATATGACTAACTTTTACAAATAAGGGTCTATAGACCTGCGCAGTGACGCCACCTCCCCTGTTCCAGAAACAAATTCCCCATTCATTTTTCTCATATATTCGAAAATAATTTATATAAAGACGATTACGCCGTGGACAAAGCCAACTCGGGTCGTGACGAATTATGATGACACACACAAACTTTTGGGACAATCAAATAATTTCTAAGATGAAAAACGAAACAAAAAGTCTGGTATCATGCCGTTTTCTACTTCTTGCTTAATAGATATTATATGACGATATTGTGTTTGTTGTCATGATTTGTCACGACCCGAGTTGGCTTTGGCCGCGGCGCAATCGTGTTTTTATTAACCATTTTCGAAAAGTCTATGAGGAAAATGAATGAGGAATCCACTAGTGGAACAGGGTTGGTGACGTCACTGCGCAGGTCTATATTGTAACCTTTACAATATAGATCAATGATGGAGAGTGATGGGATAAAAAATAGACCTTCACCATAAACACCCATACTTTTCAGAGTGTGCCATAGGCCGGCAGGCCGCTTCAAGGTCACAGCCCTCTGAATATTATGCCTGACAAAATAGATAACAGGCAGAGATCTCTCCAGCAACCGACACGCACGCTTGCTGTTCCTCCTGGGGCGCCCCGTGACACCTGATGTGGAACGAATCTCATTCGTGAAATAACAGGCCAGTATTATTCTGATTTTATGTGTTCAAATGTTGTTCCTATCTGTGAGTCAAGTAATAAACAATGCCAGAATTTGCTAAATTGGAAAGCTGCCTACAGTCTTATTGAGTACTGGTTTAACTGTATACTTCAGGTCCTGGTCTGGTACTGCTACTCTCTGGGTATACCCCACCGGTCTTTAGGTTGTTGAGCACCCAGACGGTCTGGGAACGACGCATTAGGTCTGTAGAGGCACCATGGTCCCTGGTGGCCCTTGTTGTTGGGGGTTTCATCCAGAGCAGGGTGGATGGGTCACAGCATAGGGTGACAGTAGGGTGACAACACAAAGCTTGATGGGTGCCATGCAGAATGCTTCCTGTTGAACCAGGAATACACTGAGTGAATATAACCTCCCTGTGAAGACAGGCCATCTGTCTAAAGCAGGCGTTTTCAACCTTTTTGACACCAGGGACGACCATTTATTCAGCATTTGAGCCACAGACCACCATTTGAGGACATTTTAGCCCCAAAGACCTAAAACTAAATAATTCTTTTGTTTGTTCCAGACTGGATTTTGCAAACAAAACAGTGTAGACTTTTGAATATTTTAACTCTTGAGAGTGTGAAAATGAAAATTTTTACGTTCTCAAGAGTTACATCAGGTTTCCATCATTTAGCCTGGGGACCAACTGGAACCCTCTCAAGGACCACTGGTGGTCCCCGGACCGCCTGTTGAAAACCCCTGGTCTAAAGCACGGGATGGAGCACTTGACGCAACATACTGATATTGATAATATTTGGAATGTATTGACGTCACTTCCGTTTAACCACGTGTTGGATAGAACATCTACACTTGAATGTATAACACGAGTTAAACCGTACTTGGCCCTAGCTGATCCTTTCTTTCTTAGCTTATGGTGGTGCGCACTGCATTCTGAGCTTGTAGTCCTGCTATTTTCGGTGAATGTTTCCCACAGAACAGGAATGCTGGGGTGTGAGAGGTTAAATGCCGAGTATAAAAGTTATTTTCAGTCTGCCGTAATGGAAACAAATTCTCTCTGTTTTTTTCCTCATTGTTTTTTTTTTAATAGCTAACATATAAAAGGGTAAATATTTTTGCCTTGGACTGTCTAGAACCGCTAGGAACTGGACCTGAGGTGACAAAACCAGGACCCTTAAATCTCTTAAATGCGAAAAAAAAAAAACTGATCTACAAGCTCACAACACATTGTCTGTTATTTTCAGTTCTTTTTCCCCGTCTGGTGTAGGATGCAGACCTATTTATTACTTTACCACTTAGTACACCTTGTGACTGCACCTTTCAACAGAAAACAACATTATGAACATCTATTTTAACTGTGGAAAAACGGGGACATTGGTAAACCAATTTTAAGAGACATTTGTCAGTACTCCGCAGGGACACCAACGTGACAGCGTCGGACAATCCTGGACGTCTGTCTGGTCACCGAGGTTTATGGCAGTGTTCTGGCAGTGTGTTCCCAAACTGGACCCAAGTTATTTTGGATGGCCCTCAGATGATTAGTGTAACAACCTGCCAATGAAATGCACTGTCTGGGCCTCAATTTCCCAGAACCCTTTGCACTCCAGTGCGATGGAATGTTTTTCTGATCAAAGCAATATCACTTATCCGTGTCCAATGGAAACTCCAATTGTAATTGTAATTGTAAAAACACGACTTAAACAATGAAAATGTATCTTGCGTAACTTTTGATTTGGGCGAGGGTATATGTTAATGTCCAACATTGTTTTCTCGCTCAACACTAAACAAAGCAACCTACAGTATAAATCTGCACTTAGAAAATTACAATTTTATTACTTTTAATACCTTTTTTAACACAAAAATGGCCAATTTGTCAAATAGGACTTAAGAAAGAGCCAACACTGTGAAGCTATTTTCACAACTGTAACGTAACTGTGGAACCGAGTCAAACCAAATGCAATGCCCACATTTCCGAGTGCTTGTCAGAGTGGGGGGTCTCCGGTTCAAAAAATATGATTATTTTGCGCGGTCACGGCCCTGAGAGGTTTGGAAAGTCTTTGCTTTCTGGAGTGCATTAGAAAAACAGGTTCCTGTCAGACCTGGGTAATAATACATAGCAGAGAGAACATAACACCATGAGACGGCCCATGTCCCACCATATCAACTTCGCTCTCCCCAGTTCACCAAACAAAGCCACGCAGTGTTTCACAGCACTCTTATGCATAGACGGGCCCATATCAATTTCACAGTTCAAAAGGCTACCGAAGGGGGGCCAAAAAGCTGCAATGTATTTACAAAAGCAAGGGGGCTAACAGCCGCGGGTGTGACCCGTACTATAAGGAGACAAGTGAACAATGACAATGGCAGCTGACCCATGTGTGACTGTGGGCAGGCTAGAGGTCAACGGACTATTTTAAGAGTGCCTGCATAGAACCAGTGTCTCTGGGGGATTTTAGAGAGCATTCCAGCACTGGTGGAGGAAGAGGTGCACTTTATTTTGTTCATTCTTTTTTTCCATGTCATCTTCAAATGCGTTCTATAGCTTAGAACTAATCAATTCTGTTAGCCCACTTAGGCCTGCATCTCGCTGACATCTTCATCAATGGTTATTCCAAACTGAGAGCCTTTTTTGCTTCCTGAAATATAAGCCAATATAAGCCATTGTTCTGTCCACTCCCTCTGTGTCTCAGAGGGAGTGGACAGAGAGTTAGAGAATTAGTTATAGGGCAGGCGGACCAAGTATATGCAGAGGGTTCGAAAATGTACCTTTAGTATTAGTAAACGTGGCAATATCTGTCTATCACTAGTGAAGTTTACTTTGCCAAAGGTACAAAAGTAGTCTCACCAGAGTACCAACGTAAAAGTACACAACTGTATCAAAACCTTTTCCCTTCTATTAAAATAGGTCTACGAGAGTGATACAACGGGGCCCGTTGCAAGCTTGGGGATCTGCACTTTTGCGAAAAGGCACAAGTAAAAGTGGTGAAAGAATGCATGTTTTGTATTTGTGGAGGAAACCCACAAGATTTGCCTCTTAAGGAGTGGAATAGAAGCATTTGAAAGTATAAGAAAAAGGCATGACTACTCATGTGAAGTTGAACGTGCCGTAGCCCTGTAGGAAAGAACTGTATCTGAGTAAATGTACTGTTACTTTCCAACGCTGGTTTAGAATGCATTCCAACAATGCAAGAAAAGACTCCCACCCACCACACGTTCAGCCAAAGTGCTGCATTTGATTAGCCAACGAAATATGGAGCGAGAAAACTGCAAAGTTTGTATTTTTTCAAATCAGGCCGTGCATATAAAAGGTAAAATAAAAAAAATAAAAAAGGAAACGTGACAAAAGCCACTTTTCTCTTTGTGTATTGGTTCCAGTTTCCTGCCCTGTGCTGGATTATTAAAAACAGCACACACATTAAAATGAGGCCCGGGATCAGCTGTCAACACTATTCATTTTGCCACAAAACACAAGACGCTTTTCTTTCTTTTTTTTTTTTTTTTAGAAAGCCACATGGACAGTTTGTGCAATGGTGGGATTTTTATTCTCATAAAGTAATCAGTGTGGGATATATAAGACTGCTTTTTTCTATAAATATAAAGGTTCTTTTTTTCATATATATAACAAATGCAAAGGAACAGATTCGAGAGGGAAAAAAAGCCATGACGGTATTGCAACAGAGCCATCAAAACATTTTGTGGACTAGATCAATGTGAAAAATGCACCATGAAGAAAAACTGGGCAAGAACTAGTATAGGTTGTGTGAGAGGAGTTCTGGAACAAAGTATAAATTCTTCTGGTCAAATATTACTCCGCTACAACAACTCAGTCGAATTTGTAACGTATCAAAGTATTCAAAACTTGTTTAACGTCAAGTGCGGTTCTGTACTGATACGTAGACATTCTCCAAATCAAGTCAAAGATGTTTCAGATGTGAATATCAAGAATAGTGAAAATAAAAACCAGGAAGGCATCTCAAAAACAAGATATACAAGCTCGTAAATCTGCCAATTTTCAAAAAGATCCTAGAATCAAAAGGATCAAAAGTAGGCCTATGCGTATTTGACTCTGAAATGTCGTGGAGTGAAATCCAAGTAAATATACTTTGTTACAATTCACTACAATCCTCAATGCAGCCCTGAAGGGGAATCTGTTGGAAATTCAATAACAAGGCGTTTTCTTGCATTAGTGCACAATGGAATAGGCACAGGCTAGTATCTGGGTACAGGTCTGGCCTGTTCTGTCCCCCAGCACCATCCGGCATATCTGATGGGGCTGAGTATTGTTTGGGATGGAGAGAAAGAGAAAGACAGAGAGAGAAAAAGACAGAAAGAAGGAGAGAGAAGGAGAGGGGAGAGGGGGATTGCTCACAGCCAGCCAGCCATCAGGACAATGCAATTATGCCGTAATTCAATTAGCACAGCAGTGATCATCACCGTTTGAGGCGATGACAAATTGCTCCGTCTACGTTAGTGTATCCCTTTCACAGCCATGCCCTACATAGTTCACTCTACAGGTTTGGAAAATCTGAGTCACCCAACGAGAGATGGTAAAATGTCAGTCAGACAGACAGACAGAGAGAAAAAAAAAGACGTTAAAACTTTCCTTCGTTTTCCCCCCTCTTTCTTTTAGTCAATCTGACAAGTATATAACACTACAGCCAGTTGGGTAACAGATTTAGATATAAGTCCCATTTAGGCCTATAATATAGTGTGACTGGGCTTATTTATGTTTTTATGTTCTTTAGCTAAGTATAGGGTTGCAGTTTAGTGTGTGAAGGAGGCTGGCTGCAGTCCATTAGGGTGCATGCTTGGTATTTCAGCTGTCTGTGCTAGTGAGCTTGTGCAGCTGATTCCTGTTTGTCCCCCAATTCTCAGCTTTGTTTTTTTTTCCTTTCGACAGGAGAAAATCAACAAAACATTTTGGTCGCCGACTGAATTAGCGGGCACTCAAGATGCCCAAGTTTCTTTTTGTGAAAATGTGAAAAATGTCGAGTGAAAATGTGAAAAATGTCGAGTGGGTGGATTTTAACTAACCAAGATACAATCCGGTCCACTGGATAGGGATTAAACAATGTGAACTATTCCGGCTCAAAAGGCTGGCTTAATTGTTGGCACGGTTAATGATTAAAACACTTTAACAGCCCCCCAGTCATCAATGCACAAACATCCACACAGACAAAACAAGCCTTTAGTTAAAGAGGAAAACTTGATTTTCATCCTAAATCCTGCTGCTCTGGTAGAGATTACTAATGTAGTGTGGCAACACATTTTGGTCTATTTCTGCACTTAAATGAGAGAAATAGACTTGACAATGACGCGAAACGAGGCTTTATGACGTCATAATAATGCGACATTAACAATTCTTAGAAAGACATAGAAGACAATAGCATTAATCTCCACACCAACCAGAGCAAAAGGATTTCGGTTGTCAAAATTTTTGCCCTTGTTTTAAATCTTGAGGGCGGGCAAACAGTTTGAATGGTTGCATGTCTGCACTCTCAAGAGTCAAATGAACACAAGAGGATTCTTGAGGCGGATTTATACTTTGTTATGTGCCGGTGCTGCGTGCCTTGAATAGCACATAACACAAGCTCACAATGTATCACACTGCTGACACACTGCGAGCTTGTAGATCTGCCATTTTGTTGAGCGCGACGTTGGCACAAAACTGAGCATAAATGAGACTTAACTTCCTCCACAAAAAAGTGGTCCCCTTCTTTTAACCATTCCAACATTATAGGCTGGGCAGCTGTACAGTAGTTGTGAAACAGACATACTGTACAGGCCGTAATAACAGAGCATGAGGAAGCACTTGCCTTGCATGGGACTTTTTTTTGGCCATAGAATAGGCCCAATGTTCAACACAACACACACACACACAGGCTGGTCTGGTAGTCCACTGATCAAAGCCATGAACAATCTTTTCGCAGTGGTGTCCAGAAGCTAAGTGAGGTCACAAGACCCTCCAACATCCGTTACTTAAAAAAAAAAAAAAAAAATGCTCGGCTGGCTCGCTGGTCATGGCGATTTTGGGGTTGCAATTCCGTCCCAAATGTATGGAAGAAACAGGAAAAAAAGAGTTTGTTGTAGTTTTTTTTTTAAACAAACTTTTTTTGATCTTTAAATACAAATATATACTTACAAAAAAATCTCACAAAAATGTTTATGTACATTTAAAAATGTCATATTACCAACCAACGAAGTGTCTCTGGTAAAAGTCCCGAGAGGGAAAAACAAACAATAAAAAAGGATTATCATTCAGTCTGTCAACTATAGTCTGTTGTGGTTGTGTGTGTGTGTGTGTGTGTGTGTGTGTGTGTGTGTGTGTGTGTGTGTGTGTGTGTGTGTGTGTGTGTGTGTGTGTGTGTGTGTGTGTGTGTTCTCTGTGTGTGGGCCATGGTTGCGGTTAGTTTTTGTTGTTGCTGGTGTTTTTTGTGTGCTCTGTTTTTCTGTTTTTTGTGTGAGATCACACCGTGGTCTCGCCCTGTTTACTGTTGGCCAGTCTCGTGTAAAACCTCCTCCAGGAGTTCAGGGTCTTGCCCGACCAGATCCAGAACCCGGACGTGATGCCCACGATCAGCGTCATGAGGTACTTTATCATGAAGACGGTGAAGTCCGGGCTCATGTTGGGGTGGCTCTGCGCCGGGCACGGCACGGCGTACGTCTTGCACGTCTGGCTGACCCACGTGCGCTCCCACTGCTCGCGGAACGCCTGCTCGTAGAAGTAGCAGGCGATGACGATGGTGGCCGGCACCGTGTACAGCACGCTGAAGATGCCGATGCGCACCATCAGCTTCTCCAGCTTCTCCGTCTTGGTGCCGTCGTGCTTCATGATGGTGCGGATGCGGAACAGCGAGACGAACCCGGCCAGCAGGAAGGACGTGCCGATGAAGAGGTAGACGAAGAGGGGCGCCAGCACGAAGCCGCGCAGCGCGTCCACGCTGTTGATGCCCACGAAGCACACGCCGCTCAGCACGTCGCCGTCCACCTGGCCCACCGCCAGGATGGTGATGGTCTTGATGGCGGGCACCGCCCACGCCGCCAGGTGGAAGTACTGCGAGTTGGCCTCGATGGCCTCGTGGCCCCACTTCATGCCCGCTGCCAGGAACCAGGTGAGCGCCAGGATCACCCACCAGATGGAGCTGGCCATGCTGAAGAAGTACAGCATCATGAAGAGGATGGTGCAGCCCTCCTTCTTGGTGCCCTGCACCACTGTCCGGATGTCGTTGTCAAAGCGGTCGTTGCACACCACCTTGTCCTCCAGCAGGAAGCCGGCGATGTACGCCACGGACACCATGGTGTAGCAGCCCGAGAGGAAGATGATGGGCCGCTCCGGGTAGCTGAAGCGCTTCATGTCCACCAGGTACGTGAGCACCGTGAACAGTGTGGAGGCGCAGCACAGCACGGACCAGATGCCGATCCAGATCCGGGCGAACTTCAGCTCCTCCTCGCTGAAGTACATCATGCCGTGGGTCTTCTTGGGCTCGCACGGCGCGCCGCAGTCCTCCTGGCCGAGGAAGCGGTAGTTCAGGTAGGGCGGCACCTTGAGCGAGCTCGGACACTTGAACTGGCCCCTGCCGCCGCGGCAGTGCGGCGACGAGCACTGCTGCGGCGCCTCGGTGGCGTCGCCGCCGCCGGGCGTCGGGCGCGTCGGCGCGCCGCGGTCCGACACGTTCTGGCCGACGCACAGGTGCTCGCCGCCGTGCACCGGGAACGACTCGCACGCCAGCGAGTCGGGCCACTGGAAGCCGAACTTGTTCATGAGCGCCTCGCAGCCCTGGCGGGCGCGCTCGCACAGCGAGCGGCACGGCGGCAGCGCCTGCTCGATGACGGTGCACACGGGCGCGTACATGGAGCACAGGAAGAACTTGAGGTCGGGCGAGCACTGCACCTTGACGAGCGGGTAGAACTGGTGCACCTCCAGGCCGGCGTCCTCCTGGTTGGTGTGGCCCAGCAGGTTGGGCATGATGGTCTCGTTGTAGGCGATGTCCGTGCACAGCGGGATGGAGATGGGCTGGCAGAAGCCGTGGTCCGGCACCGACATGCCCCGGTCGCTGCTGCTGCTGTACTGGCCGCTGGCCCCGCTCACCGCCGCGGTCAGCAGCAGGCACACGCACAGCGGCAGGAGTTTATTATTGTTGTAATCCATAGTAAAGAGACGAGCCCGTACTGCCATGGCCAGCCAGCCTCGACAATAAGAATAATAACCCAACAAAACACGAACACTTTGCGATTTTCTTCTTCTCCTTCTCCCAAGAAAAAAAAATAACTCTCACTCCCTCTCTCTCTCCCTCTCGTCTCCCTCTGCGAGGTGTTTAGGTGTAATAATACTTCCCCGAATAGCTCAGCTCTGTCTCGCTGTCGTTCTCTCCCTTCTTCTTTGTTGGATTTCTTCACAAACGTAGCGATATATACTTCCAATAACACGGTGGGGGGAAATCCTCGGAAACGTTGGATGAGTTGCTTGTTACAGAAACCTTCGTTACGTCTGTAACGTAGCCCCCCAGTTTTTTACGTTCTTCTTCTACGCCGTGGCAATGAAAAGATCCTCCGATGGCAGGCTATAATCCCGAACTTCTTCTGCTTCTTCCTCTTGGGTCCGTGTAGAGGTGGTAAAATAATCCACAGCGGCACGTAGAACGTATTTTTAACACTGTACAGAGGTAGACTCGCTCCTCACGAAGCTCTCTCTCTCTCTCTCCTCGTCTGGTCTCGTTCGTTCTTTTCTCCCCCAGACAGACAGACAGACACAGACAGACAGACAGACAGTGGTGTTGTGCTGCTGCTCTGCTCTGCTCTCTCTCTCTCTCTGCTGCTGTTCAAACCTGTTTCCAGGCGCCCTGCTGTCTCTGGGAAGCCAATATACTGGCCTGGGTGGCAGTGTTGCCAACTGACAAAATCCAAAATGCACTAGTGGCACTTCCAGAATGCGCTAGAGAGCAGTGGGTTTTCAACCATTTTCATACCAGGGCCCACTATTTATTCTGCAATTTAGCCTTTATTCTGCAATTTAGCCACACACCACCATTTGATGTTGAGTTTAGCCTATCGGACTAATTTAGGAGAAATAACAAAATGTTGGTCAAAATAGCAATTCTTCTTTTCTAAATGTGTAGATTCTAACTCTGGAGGGCGTAAAATGAAACCAAATGGACCCGTAAGGGTTTTATTTTACGCTCTCAAGAGTTACACGAATCTTGTAACTCTTGCACAGGTCTATAAGGGTCCATTTGGTTATCATGGTCCTTTTGTAGGAAGGAAGGAGGACTCTATCATATGGGGGTTTATCTCTCTCTCTCCTGTCAACCAATTTCGCCCCAATTCACCAGCAAAAAAAAACACTAGATTTTCCTCCAGGAGTTTTTCACTAATTTGTGCGCTAGGGGGATCTGGAAAAGAGCTAAATATAGTGACAAATGCGCCAAGTTGGCAACACTGGCCTGGGTGGGTTGGGCTTCGTCGTACGGGTGGTGCCGCGCCGCGCCCGGGCTCGATGAAGAGCCGATCTGCAAGCCCTGCGCCGCGCGGCCGACACAGCGCGCGCACGGCTTGTAGATCGACGGCGATGCTTGCGCGTTCGCTCGCGCGGCACCGTACGTCGCGCTACGAAAGGCTATAAACGCAGCCCTCCCCGTTCCCCTCCTTCATATGGAAAAAAGGGCGGGACTTAAAAAACAGATGGTTGAGATTTTTTTTAGGGAAGGTCTGCATCTTTTACCGTTTAACGTGTACGTGGAATATGTTATTGGTATATTTTTTTTATTTATTTTTTATGACTAATAATTCAGCTTTCCACCTATTGTGTACTTTAAAATGATAGAAAAGAACACCTAGGCTCATTTTTACATTTGCAGTGCCGCAAGAACAATAATTATAAAAATGATTTCCCTTATAATTAAGTTAAACAAGTACACACTTTTTTGCTTAATAATAATTATTATAACAAGAACAATTAATTAAATTAATATACCCTATTGGCCTGAATATAAGACTTTTTTTCCCAGTGGAAATATCCTAAAAACAGACTCGTCTTATATTCAGGGGCTATACTATTTGACATTCAATGTTCTTTTTTCTGTAAATGGGTCTTGAAAAATAGGGGTCGTCTTATATCCGAGTAATTAATATAAATGTAATGACACACACACACACACACACACACACACACACACACACACACACACACACACACACACACAGTAGGCTACATTATATAAATGTTCGCCATTGTTGAGAGGAAATAATAGTAGGCCTATAATGACTTCTATCGTCTAGTATCTTTCAACAATACAGCATTATGGCTCATGTGAGCCACCGGGGACAGTCAGGGATGAAAGTAATGTGTTTCTGTGGGTCCCCAGGGAGGAGGGATATCTCCAGGGGTGGACACACACACACACACACACACACACACACACACACACACACACACACACACACACACACACACACACACACACACACACACACACACACACACACACACACACACACAGGAAGACACAACTGGGAGCTCAACAGGACACAACCTGACTACTGGGGTCTGTCACCTTTCCATTTCTTTTATCTGTACATGCAGAGCACTGTGTGAACTGATAACGGCTGCAAGGCCAATTATATGGCACTCATTTAGAAAGCTATAGCTACATATTCTAGCTTGTTGTCTGTTTTTAAGCTATAGCTTATAGCTTTTTAAGATAACTTAATCACAGTGTCAGACAATAGTTGATCTGCTACTTATGTCATTTTTGAAAGAATCCTGGAAAATAACACTTTTGGACATGCGAGTTTTTCTTCTGCCTGCCAGAGATGTGTTTTTTTCAAGCTCAGTGTGATGCAGGGTTAAAGAAGGCCTATCTACTGAATCACACTGAGGAGTTCTATGGGTTTGAATCCATCACAGTGAAGCCGGGAGAGCTGCATGCATGGGCAATGTTGAACAGGAGAACTACAGGACAAAGTCTCAAAGTCCTACACCTACTGTAGGGTATACAACAACGGTGGCTGCTAAGACAACTAAAGTACTATTTTTGCATTGCAGCTAAATTTGGGAGAAAGGGGTGTCAAAATAATTGGCTCCTGTGAAAAATGAGTGAAATCGCATTGCGCTCTGTTGCGGAAAGTATTATCAACAATCTTTTCAAGTACTACCGCAGCAAAGTGGAGCCTAATGAGCGTAATGACACTTTTTGGGTGAGTATTTTATAAATATGGCAACACCCAGCGGCAGTGAGTATAAACTGACACAAGTAAAAAACAGACGATCCCTAATTCAGCCTTGCTTTCCAACTGGCACTGAAGTATGTCTGTTGGAGGATGGAGAAAGGCAGAAACTGTGTAATGTATACTGACAGAGGAATGCTGGAAGATTTGGTTCCTCGCGCTGCACCCAGGAGAGAGGGATAAAGCCTAGTAGAAAACCCACTTGTGTTACCAGAATGTCTTGCTTTTTCACTTTTATCTGCGTTGCCCACTGGGCATTGGGTTGATGAAGTTGTCAAGAAGACAAATGGGGTTTCAAGTAGGCCTAAAGTATGAATTCCAGCGGTTGTCGTGTCTAGATAGAATAAAAAATAAAACTCAACTTCAACTTTCTTCCACTCCGTTGCAAGGTTTGAAGGTAACGTCTAATTTATGCTCCGTTTGTGCGACGAAGTATAAATGGGGCTTTGGTGTGGAAACAAACACAGCAGAGGAATTTATGAGGCCATATAGTCAGCAAGCACGCTAGAGTTACTTACACAATCCATCCATGTGACATGTCATACTACTCACAATAAATACTTAGGAAGTACTGTGAGCACTGTGCATGGTTATTATAATGTCATTATTGTTGATCTGGAAAGAAAGAGTCAAGCAGAATAGTATTTTCTAACAATCCCACAGGATTGCAAGCAGAGGTGGATAGAGTAGCACAGTACATTGACCAAACGTCTTTGACCATATGCATTTGTTTTTTGGAGTGTGATCTTGTAGGTTGGATGTATTTGAGAGTCATTTGTTCTACAATCCTATAAGAGCTTTCATAGAAGCTTTCCCAGTTTGAATGCGTTTTAGTAGTTATAATGCATCAGCTGGAAATAAGTAGTAGTCTTAAATAATAGCTCTTCTTTTGTTTTTTTGTTTTTTTTCCAATACACCCACAGAGATGCAAGAAAGGGAGAGAGAGAGAGGATGGAGCAACGTGTTGAACTTGAACATGCTTCATCAAAAAAAAAAAAAAAGAACCAGATCTTCCACACGCCGGCTGAAGCATTTATAAACTTTTATTTCAGGTAAAACAACAATAAACAACATTTACAGAAGGACATTACATCTTCCATAATAACATTACATACAGGTCGTAACAAATAATGCAACAGCTATTTCTACTATACTATATTGTTCTTTTTTTGTTCTGTTTTTTCACTTTATGAAGTGACCAGCAAACACTTCTGTTTTTTCCATATACCACTTGTGAAAAGGATGTATTTTTCAGTGCATCATACAAAAAAAGAGATAATTATAATTGAAGCTTTTTTTTTTCCTTCTTTTTTTTACTTTAAAAACTTGAAAACACAGAGCTTCAGTGTTCAGCAGAGCGAGGATGCGCGTTGGATCCAAATGCCTTTTTTCATTTTTTTTTCTTCCAACCTAGATATACTTCATGTCTACACAATTAAGAAACCGACAAGGCCAAAAAATATATGTTCATCTACTAATATATGAATTCTCTCTTTGATAGAGTTAAGGGGACATTCGTGACCCTGTATGCAAATAAAGTAGAAGCGCCACTACATCTTAAGGGTGATTTATACTGGATTTGAACGCCATGCACCAGCCCAGCAAAGATATCTGATCGCCCTTGTAGATCAGTTACTTTCGGGACTCTATATATGGCGCACAAATGCAGCAGTAGTTCAAGGTGTTCCACCCTCTTGTTATTATAGCCTGCCCTATACAGTCTAGCACGGCTTGTAACAAAGGATGCGAAAATGATTTAATATTGTTTATTTGAAATATGACTAGTCTGCACATTCCGAAGCATGTTCTGCTATTGCGAACCAAAAAATGTAGAAGCCATTTCCATCATTGATTTTCACGTCCCCGGTTCTTTATTTTCTATTATTATATATATGTTTTTCTATACTTTCTTTTAACAACTCATCACTGCTATACTTCATGTGACATAACAATGTCATACTTGTTTCTTACTCACCATCACAGTGCTAAATGTGCAATTTCCCTACTTTTCTTCAAGCTCTGGGTCATTATGCGAGGGCACTGTGCTTTTCCTCATTGTCGAGTTTGTCGAGGTCTATACCAATATCTACCTTGTAGTGAAAAATTAAGAATATAATTTTGCTTTTGAATTTTGATTCACTCAATAATGGCACAGTCTGGTGCTGTTGAGTGAACCAAAGTTATTTTGTGAAAAGTCGATTTTAGGCAACGGTCATATCTGCATGCTGTTTGCAAGCTGCTAAAGGCAGGTTTTGCACAGCATCCAGCCTCAATATCAATAACAACATTGTTTTCTGTCTTGACGTCCCATCCGATTGGAAAGAAGTGGAAACACTTTATTGATTTTTACGGTATAGACATTGGTATAGTCATCAAACACCTGGTCAATGAATGAATGCATAGTCCCTTGCATATGCCGATATATGAACCAGAACTACTTCTCTCACAAAGGTTTTTTCTCCTCCCCTCCACGGATCTACGCTTCAATTCTCAAAAGAGACTTATTTGAAGAACGTTCAAGTTCATAAGGGACCATAGTGCTTTCGTGAACTCCACCCGCGCACAATTCAAAAATATATGTTTTCATACCATATCGTAGGCGGCAGAGTCTGCTTCAGGGAGGAGTAAAGGTGGGGTGGCACGTGTGAGTGTGTGCGTGCGTTTGAGTCTGTATGTGTGTGTGTGTGTGTGAGGGAGGGTGGTTGGCAAATGTGTGGGGGGAAAAAAAAGAAGCAACATGTCACACAAGAGGCCTGTACAAGGAAAGAACGTATCAAAAATAATTATTCTGCTTCTAATACCGCCTGCAATCCCTTAAAAGCCTCATGAGAGCGGGCCATCTCGGCACGGCTCCCATGGCATTAACCCGCTTCTGTCACATTACAGACTAAAACTCTCCTCCCCGCCTGGTACCACACAATGACAGTCCTGGAACAACAGTGGGAAAGCTGCTGTGAGATCCTGTCTCCGAACGCGCTGCTTTCCAGCGACACTACAGTACTATACACATTCTCACTCTCACAGGTAGTTACCGTCAGAGTGACGGCCTGCTAGGGGCAACATCGGACCAATCCGAAGGCTCGATTTCGTGTCAGAACAACGCAGAGAGTCGTCGCTGTTTGAGTTGCACGCCGACAGGCAAAGCTTAGTGACTGAAGCTCGCCGACGCATGGCGGCGCAGGGAGTCACCTCGCGTCGAACGGCGATGGACGGGGCGAATATGCACCGTCTCGTTGCCGACTGTTTCAAGCACGAACGACAGGAAGGGTGGGGCAAATATTTAAAGTCAGAAGGAAGGCTGATTTTCTGTGCGCAACAGGAAAAGCTATAGACTACAGACTATTTGCTAAGGGCTATGCAGGTGCAATAAAAGTGACTGTTATATATTGGAATGTAGGGCAAATTTTGATTTCTTGAAAAAAGTGCATTCTCAAAAAAAGCGACGGGAAGGGGGAGGAGGGATTTAACGCACGATTCTTTGTAGTTGTTTGCTGTTTGTTTTCTAGACTCATTACGAAATTCAAACTCGGGATATGTTTTTCTCACAGAATGTTTCCATTATTCGATCCACCAACGAATCGAATCATTGAAAACAGCTGCGCTACAAGCTCATAAAGCCGGTAGTTGGGACGGATGGACACCTCTTCCGAGTGCAGTCATATATACACTAGTATTCGATGTGGCGTGTCAAAGCCTTCCACCCATGAGGTGCAGAGTCTCTCCTCCATTTTGTTCCCACCACCATGCCTGGCCCACGACAGCACGCGAGGCCCAGTACAGGGTCTACAGGGCGGACATATTTTCAGTCCCTGCACCTGCTGTGAGTCTGTCTAGACACGTGATCTCCCGTGAGAACGTGTGCGTGTGTGTGCGTGTGTGTGACTTGTCCAAAACAACCTTGTGAGGCTTTGAGAGAGTGAGGGTTTAAGTGCATTGTCCACAGTGAGTGTTCAGCTGTCCACCATGTCTGATATTGCCAGTGTGGGCCAGAAACCTTATATCTCCTTATAGCTACCTTTTGTTTTTGTTATTTATGGATTATGTTGCCATTTTTGGGAGCCAAAGTCACATTGATTTTGGGACTTTGGCCAAAACAACTGCAGACGTGACAGTGCTATTTTTATGTCAATAGTTCTTGTATTGTTATGAACGTTTTGGGTGACATGATTAATACATATCTAATACTTTGTTTTGTATATCTAACAGTTTGTTTCGGTAATTTCATTACACTTACAGAATAACTAATAACTTATAAAATTACTTCCATTTACACACCCGTTCTTTCAGGAGTGAAAAGTGTAACCCTTTCTGGACATATACTGTACCAAGCTTTCTGCAGTCATATTACATATCCTAATGAAAAGCACAATGGTAATGAACCACAGTCTCTCATAGCCAGTCAACTATTCCACAATGGAACTAAACCTCCCAAATGCCAAAAAAAGGAAGCGGTAATCTGTCTGTACATGGAATTATATCTTTACATTATATTCTGATTAAAAAAATGCACAACTCCAAAACAGAACGCTGAGGATGCATCACATCCACTTAATCCTCTGATCGTTTTCAGAGCTTTCCGTTTCTCCAGACTGAACGATGAGGAGAAACATTTTGGACATTGTGGGAGGCAAGAGTCATGCCTCATCACGAGACTATAATGAACAGTACAGGGCCATAAGAGGAAGCCATTGTCTTGATAGTACTTCACATCGTTAGAACTACAACTTTTTTTTATTTCAAGGAGCCCCAGTTTTATACGCATTAGCCTACGGGCCCCAATCTATGCACTCTCAACACACTCTCGAGAGTTAACTAAACACAGAGTTACAGACCCGCAAGGAACCATTTGGTCAACCATTGCTGGGCCCCCGGATCCGATGTTGAGAAACAACATACTCGAGACATATTCGAGAACGGTCCGATACTCTCACACGACATCCAAATTCCAAAGAAAGATCTGGTTAAAACGTGCTGTATGGTAGTAACATCATTCGTTTCCAAATCGGTACTATAAAACGCTGCATACAACCCACATTTTACAGGATGGCGAGATTTCACCACAAGGAGACATTCCCCTCCCCACAAAAAAATAAAATCCACAGGGCAAAGGTTATTTCAGGAGCCTCGTGTCCGGCCAGAAAGTGTTTTATGAGTGGATGTTTTGGATAAGCATGTCCAGACGAAGCAAAGTTAGAAGCCATCGACAGTGTGGCTGGCTGCGCTTGTACATTATCTGTGTTATTGGTAGCACAAATGCAGCCGAGCCAAAGGAAAGTTAAAAACTTGGTCTCACAGTTGTGGTACTGGTTCAAACTGCTCCTCTTTCCTTGAAACACCCTGGTCCTAAAAAAAAAGCTGGATGTTGAGTGCTGAAAAAGCGATGCCGTGAATTTCTTTACCGTTGAAATGTGTGGCAGTCTGTACAGTATAGTACGGTAAAGTAGGTTGTACAAACAACTTACAGACATAACACATAGTTCCATTGTTCATTGCATTTTATGGTCTAGACATCAGATGCGAAGCATGTTCAAGCACAAAAATGCGCTTTGTACCTGCTGTGAACCCACCATGAAGTTAAACTTGGTCGGTCGCATCATGTCATGCCACTACAATAGCCGATCTAGACTAGAGAATGACGCCAGCGTGCAACAGCAAGTAGAAATCAGGAAAAAAGTCATTTGTATACCTGGTACATTTACACATATTTTTGGATGTTGCCGAATAAAGGGAAGAGGAGGATTGTCGTGGGCAAAACAGATCAAAGGGGACCATCCAACAGTCTACTGAATTTGTGTTTTTTTCATCCGTCAAAATGTATTCGCTTGGAACATGGAAGCACCAATGCTTGGGTATTGCCCATGTTTGATACACGTGCAACAGGTACACACACACGCACACACACACACACGCATACACACACACACACACACACACACACACACACTAGAGCTGGCTGATATCGTGCCGTTGGACCAAATGGTGCTATCTGTTGGCCAGAAATTGGTGTTGTCACTGAATTGCCATATCGATGAATTGCTATTTAAGTGTCACAGATGAGATGATTTTTTAAGGATTATGTTTCATATTTTACTATTAAAATATTAAGAAAAGCACAGATTTTCGGTACTGCCGTATTGATTCCTCTTTTATCCAAAAGTTCATTCTTGGCCCAGCCCTAGCACACACACACACTCACGCAAACACACGTGTGCACACAGTATTCATGTCAGTTGTGTTATTGCGTTCTTTGGTGCTGTCCCTGCTCTGCATGTGTGCACCATCAACGTTTCCAGTAGAGATCAAACAAAAATAATGATATTGTATTAATTAATCAGCACAATTGTAACCAACATCATTCTTGCATTCATACAGTCGACCAAACAAAACAGGAAATTAAAAAACCTGGTCCAGTTTCATTTCATGTTCGATTTGTTTTTCCTCTCTTTCTTTCCTTGCTTTTGATTTCTTTTTTACTACATGACCTTTTCATGTACAGTACAATACTGTATGTGTGTGTGTGTGTGTGTGTGTGTGTGTGTGTGTGTGTGTGTGTGTGTGTGTGCGTGTGCGTGTGCGTGTGCGTGCATGAGTGTGAGTGTATGTTATTGGTTGCAGAACAGGTGTTCCAAGTCAGGTTTTGGGGACCACCGGGGGACTAAGTGGTCCCTTGCGTGTCTGTAGGGTAAACCATTGTTTCATTTGGTTCCAACACTCTAGACTAGAGTTACATGAGCAGGATTATTTTTACAATGGAAGTGTATGTTTAACACCTTTGTCTGTGCCGATTATTGCAACCACTAAGGGTCAATTCGGATCCATTTGTCCACTACTCTGAGTTGACAGACCCATTATAAGGGTTAATTTTAGATCCCCCCTTCCCCGGTGGTCCCTGGGGCGGACATTGAGAACCACTGACCTTACAGTATGAATGTGTCTTGGCAAAGAGCGGTGAACTGGTGGGAAGATGTCGGAAATATTAAAATTGTCCATTATATATTTTTCTACATGAGTATACTGTACATACAAATATACATTCTTAAATAGGTAGCTAGTTACAAACACAAACCACAATAAGTATCAATAGTAAAGTCCTTTTTGTTGATATTGTTGACAATGGTATGAGTCGTCGTAACCTTATAAAAAGTAAACAAAAGGAAAACAAAAAAAAAAACGCAAATGATAAAAGATTGCAAATCTTAGGTACCTGTCGAAAATTTCACTCCGATTCACGTACAAACGTGTACATACATTCCCATACGTACAGTGCATGCATGCATGCATGTGCACGCACTGCAGACGTGCACACGGTCTCACGCACACACGCACGCACACATACACACACACACTCCTCTGTGAGGGAAATAACTTAAATAAACAGAAGTGGGGGCTCTGTCATTCGTCCAGAGGAAGAAGTGGGGATTCGTCCGGAATCCGGAGACTTCAACACCTTCGTCCACGTCGTTTATTGACGGCAGCCTCCTGAAAAACAAAACACAATTGTGTGTGTGTTACTCGCAATCCCAAATACTGCATGCTGTGCATGTTGAAGTGTGCAGTGTTTATCTATCTTACAAATGGGACCCTTACGGGTGTGTAATCCTTGAGGTGTATATACACCAAGTGAACACTCATGTGGTAAATGGTGCATTTACAGAGCACTTGTATACCAAAGGTGCTGTGCATAGTGCATTGCATTCACCCATTCACACACCAATCGTGGAAGAAAACATGCAAGAAGCAACCAGCACATTGGGAACACTTTGAGGTTCAGTTCTTGCCCAAAGACACTTAGGACAAGTAGGCAGAAATATACTGAACAGCACAACTTCAATGATCCCACGAAGTGAACGGAGTTTGCGACAGCGTAACTCTGTCTACACTCAGGGCCGAGTATTATTTGGGCCGAGCCTTTCTGTTTACCTACGATGCGAACACTGACAGAGAGGGGAGATAGAAGTGTGGGGAACGCAGGGGGACAGAGCAGATGAAGACACAGGGAGGAGGAGAGGAGATGAAGAGTAAGAGATGGGGAGAGAAGAGAGCGGTGAAGGACAGAGCAGGGCTAGAACAGAGCGGTCCTGCCTGACAGACCTGGCTGGCTTGGAGCTGTGTTAATCCTCCTCTGACCATACTGCTCTAATAAATAATGCATAGCTCTCTCTCTCTCTCTCTCTGGCTCTTCTCCTCTCTCTCTCTGGCTCTCTCTCTCTCTCTCTCTCTCTCTCTCTCTCTCTCTCTCTCTCTCTCTCTCTCTCTCTCTCTCTCTCTCTCTCTCTCTCTCTCTCTCTCTCTCTCTCTCTCTCTCTCTCTCTCTCCCTCTCCCTCTCCCTCTCCCAGCCTTTGGAAGTCAGTTCCCAGTGGATGGGGAGACTCCTCTGTATGCCAGGAATCTCAAATCTTGGACGGGCGCCTTCTTTATCTGCTGTTGCTGCAAGCTTACCAACTTATAAATAAATAAATAAATAAATAAATAAATAAATAAATAAATAAATAAATAAATAAATAAATAAATAAATAAATAAATAAATAAATAAATAAATAAATAAATAAGGAACATTACCACAGCACAATCCTCAGTGTTAAATTCAATTCAACTTTGGGGAAAGTCGATTTGGACCCAAATGGAAACCACGAAAGGGTTTATAACCAACCACACGGACCCTACAGCGCCCCATGTTCCGAGCTTGGGACAAACCTACAGTATAACGCTGCGATGTGTTGTGAACTTCTGGATCGGCTATTTTGGGAAGGAAATTTTTAATTATAAAAAAATGGAAGGCCTGGTACAGACCCTCAGACACTGTATATAATTAGTATTATAGTATAATATTATATTATAATATTATAGTATAATATTGTGAACTATTTAGGACTCTGGGTCTTGGAGCCACAATAGAACTATGTTTGTAGATGCTGGACTTCCTGAAGTGGATTAAATGGGAGGTTTCACAGTAGTGCCATGCAATATACACATAAAATACATGAATAAATACCACCATGATTTAAAATGTTTAAGCTAAATGAACAATCATTATTTTTATTCATTATTTACGCCGTCCTCATAACTCTCTCTAAAGGACTGTATTACACATATATTTTTGCATGCCACCTTTGCACAATTAAGTACTTTCTATAATACCGGTCTTACACAGTTTAATCAGACTAATCCATCAAGGCGATTAGGTAATATAATCTATGCACCTCAATGTATGTATGAAATACCAATTATATAAACAACAAGCCTGCTGCAATACATGCTTCCAATGTGTTTTCTTTTTTGCTTTTTTCCCTGACAAACTCCACACGTATTAGTTGTAAATGAATGCTTTACATGCAAAGGAAGTTTAAGCAGATCCGCAAGCTTCGAAGCGCGTCGTATCGTGCTGATTTTCAAGCTTTTGATGTTTTTTATTTTATTTTCATTCGAATCACAAAGAGTAAGGCTTCCACACCTGACAGAAACAAAATGTTATCATTTCCATATATGCTATTTTTTCGCCTCTATTCAGTGAATTGAACAGAGTGCAGGTGAACAACTGTGTCCCTTTAAGACGTGCATGCACCATGCATTGCCTCATGCATACAGCTATACTCTGGGGCAGGTCAGGTTCAAGGCCATGGGGGATGTGGAGGGCTCTGTGCTCCTCTTTGTCAGTGGGAAGAAGAAGATGATAGCGCTGTTTGTTCAGGCGCTGCGCTCCATCCATCTCCATAATATCTGAGACACTGTCAAGCTCCCGTCCCGAGGGGAGGGAGGGGGGAGCCGCGAGAGCACAGAGAAAGGGTGTAATCTCTCCTCCCTATACAATACCATACACGCTTTAAATCCACAATGGCATCACTTGTATTTTTTGTTGGGGTGGGGGTCTGATTTACTAAGAACAGATGTAGGGTTCCGCTCTCACGGGATCAAAGGCAGTATGTAAGTGTATGTATTGTACATGGTCGCAAAAAGAAAAACTTGCTTTACATGAAAAATAAAATAACCAAGGTTTTCTGATGGATTTTATGGGCTCCATTTCCGTTACCCACCAAACTCCTGCCTACTTTGTCTTTTTTACTAGTTTGAAGAACATTTTTAATGGTTAAAATGTTCAGTATACAATCTTACAATGTGTTGATGAACACAGTAGATTAGCTATTTGAACTATTAAAAATGTTGTATGAATTTGTTTAGGGGGTTTAGGGGATGAGGGGATAAGGGGTTTAGTGGTGATAAAAATGGAGCCCAATGTATACGTACGCAGACACACACTTAGCCACGTCAAGCTTTCGAAAGGATCAGAAATAGCTGGATAGGTAGCGGTTCGACAATCCTTACGCGCCAACGTTCGTCGTGTTGTGTGAGCTTGCAGATTAGCCACGTTCGGTAGTTTTCCGAGGAAGTATAGAACGTACATTTACAAAAACATGTTTCGAAATTTGAAATCTGGACATCAGGATTTTGCAAGATCAGGAACTGTGTGTGTGTGTGTGTGTGTGTGTGTGTGTGTGTGTGTGTGTGTGTGTGTGTGTGTGTGTGTGTGTGTGTGTGTGTGTGTGTGTGTACGTTCGTGCCTGCATGCATGGATGGATGTTAAGGCAGGGGGGGGCTTCCACTTTGGGAACCAGATGGGAGCTGGTGGGTGGGAATTGTGGGTAGGGATTTAACGGGTGTGGCCATGTCCAATAGGCCCAGCTGTTGGCTGTCGTATAATAGTGAATGGACGGAAGAACCTTAACACCCCCCCTCCCACGCACACACACATACACACACGCACACACCCCACCCCCCCCAAGAAATGACATCATTAAAAGAAAGTGCTTAAGCCCTGGGTGGTGGTGGGACAGCCAGAACAATGGAGAGAGGGAGAGATGGAGGAGACAGAGAAACAAAGGTATTTTTTGAACCAGAGGCATTTTTTCCATTTATTCTACACTTGGTCCATCGCAACGCGTTATATTTTCTGAAATACTTCGAAAACAGTCCCGATGAGTGCAAGGTAATGCACATGAATTTGAGGAAGATGACGTAGCCTATAGAGGCTGAAATGTTGACATAGATGTGCGTTGTGAGCATCTCATTGCTGGCAGGGAGAAACCAGAATCATTTCCATTTTTATTTTGCTTGTAGTTTCTGCCCAATGATCGAACGTACTACAGTTTCGTACAACAATAGCATCAAAAGTAGCAGATACTGTATATGCATCTCAAAACTGAGTCCTAAAGAGTAACAGTTTTTGAAACGCACAGAATGAGGTTTTCAGCAGACAGAAGCCGTTCATAACAATGTGTTCCAATAATCGTTGGTATTTACGATAAGCACTTCAATTCAATTCATAATCGTATTAGATGATAATAAACTAAAGGCACAATGCTTTGTTGATGTTTTCTTTAACTTTGATTAAAAAAAATGTCGGAAGCTTCCGAGTCGTACATAAAGGCCTGGGCTTGTTCAAACGCAGTATGGATACAGATGATAGGAATAGTTTGTCGCATGTATTTGTCATCGAGTTCCAACTCCTATCAGCTTTGTAGGTCACTATACGCTCCAACAACACTGCACTCCAGAGTCCTGCGTGTTAATTTAACTCCGAGGGAGTGAACAAGTGGACCAACTGATGAATGAACTGCGGATGATTGGTTACTGTGCACCTTTCATCTCCGATTTCTGCTAGATCAAAGGGGGCTGTCACTACCACCGAATATCTCTGGATGGAGGAAATATGAATATCCCCCCAACCCACCGACAGACACACACACACACACACACACACACACACACACACACACACACACACACACACACACACACACACACACACACACACACACACACACACACACACACACACACACACACACACACCACACACCTTTTACATGGAGCATTCTGTGTAGGTACAACCTATTTTGTGTGTGTGGTTTAGTGGGAGGGGAATACCATTGGAGGTGATTACATTTTAGCCCCACAGACCCCAAAACTAAAGATGTATTCCTGCTTTTGTCCACTAATCCATTAATTTTCTACAATACATGCTACATTCTCTAGTTGTGTAGACATGGGCTAAATCACATGATGAATATTTTAACTCTTGAGAGCGTAAACATGAAACCAAATGGACCCTTGCGGGTCCATTTGCCATAACCAACTTTCCATCATTTAGCCTGGGGACCACCTGGATCCCTCTCAAGGGCCACTGGTGGTCCCCGGACCACTGGTTGAAAACCCCTGGCTTAAGTGAATAAGGGATATGTGTACATATACATGCAGACCCAAACAGACCGAGACAGACAGACTGACAGACTTGTTGTAACGCTCCCACCCCCTCCCCCTCATCGTTCCCAGAGCCCGGGGGTCATGACCTTTGACCCCTCTCCCCCAGGGGAGGTCCCATCACGTGTGATCCTGTGTAATGAAGTGAGTCAGTCCGCCATTAAACACCTCTCGCCGAACACCCTGCCCTGATGGGTTAATAAGCTGCTTTATGGCATAGTCTCTCTGTGTGTGTGTGTGTGTGTGTGTGTGTGTGTGTGTGTGTGTGTGTGTGTGTGTGTGTGTGTGTGTGTGTGTGTGTGTGTGTGTGTGTGCGTGTGTGTGTGTGTGTGTGACCTCCTACCGCGAGAGAAACTCGCATTAGTGAGTACGTGTGAGAACAGACGTGCGGGGGAATGAAGTGTTTGGATTAATTGATTCTGATTAACGCCAATGATTATGTTTACCATGTATGAAACATGATGAGGAATGCTTTCCACCCCCCCCCCCCCCCAACACACACACACACACACACACACACACACACACACACACACACACACACACACACACACACACACACACACACACACACACACACACACACACACACACACACACACACACGCACACGCACACACACAAGGCTGCTGTATTCCAATGGGATAGTCAGGCACAGTAAATGGCTGGTATTCTCAATCGCTGTGGTGTAGCCAGCTACGGTGTAAGTCTTCTCATTGGCTGCATGGCAGGAAATCAGGTCTCGGGCCTTGTGTGTAGGCCGAAAGCCTATACCACCAGCCCTGGGCCTGAGCTTACCAAATAATTACCCAGAATAATTAAAACCTGCAATTCAAAAGGTCCAGAAATCACCTGACTCCCCCAATTAAAAAATCTTACTGTACTCCCCGGCCCAGACCCAGGCCTGGTGGTATAGGCTTTTGGCCTATACACAGAAGGCCAGACTTGATTTGCTGCCATGCAGCCAATGAGCATGGCCCCACACCTGATTTGCTTGCCATGCAGCCAATGAGAAGACTTACACCATACCTGGCTACACCACAGCGATTGAGAATACCAGCCAATGGTCGCTCGTCAAAAGGGACACAATGGAAATCTTTCTGGATGGTAGAGTTTTATTAAATTAAGGTTTTAAAGTAGATGTTGGTGTGGGGTCCCAGAGATACATGGTGGCGTCAACTGGGGGTCCGTGGTCTAATGAATATCACACCTGGCCTATGTGTGAGGGAAGGGTCCTTAAAACTGTTCTGTAGTGAATGCTGCTATTCTGCACTGCGACAGTTATTGTGTTCTTTATTTTTTTGTTTGACTGCAGAACAAGGTTAGAAATAAGTTTAGGGTTAGGGCATTGTATTACTGGGGTTTAATTATTGTACTTCTGGATGGGCGTCGCTCCAAATGATTTGACGTAGCACAGCAGCCAGGGATGACGACACGTTGGTGAAATCAAATCAGATCAGCTCACCTATACCGTCTAAAAAGTGACGGCACCCCGCCCCTCCTCCCCCTAGGCCAAAATCATTTCAGGTTAGGCCAGGCTAGGTATCGTTAGACTAGGCATAGTTTTACTGGGTTTGAATTTTAGGAATAAGATTACGTTTAGGTAAGCATTACCTAAGTGGCAGTATGTTGCTGGTTCACTTGCGTTTTCCATATAGTGTCCGGTAATAGAGCTGCGCAGTGACCTCTACACAAGTGCCTGATGGGAAAAAGCCTTCATAGGGCAGTGCTTCTCCAACTAGCAGTCGCAAATCAGTCGCAAATCGATATGAACCCTCAACTGAAATTTTTTTGTGCCCAGGACCCCCATAGTGTCAATCCAGCACAAGTGCGCGAACACATTCACGCACCATCTCATCCTCATTCGCGTCAGACATTAACACACACACATCGCCGGCAGAATGTAAAATAATAAAAGCATCTGTGGACGCTATCCGCGGCATTTCACGGTTTCGTACACCCCAAGAACGCAATTCCTCCCGCCCACAGTCTTGTTGGCTCGGCGCGAAAACAATGCACTTTGCAAAAAGAGCTCATCTTATTTATTTGACATGAAAACGGGGCTCAAGCGCGTTGGCTCTCTCTCTAGGTGGAGTTTTTTTTTTGGGGGGGTAGAAATTATCCCTAATGCCAACACAAAGCCAGAGGCCCTGCTGAGCGGCCAGCCAATGTTTGGCTAAGTCTAAACTCCTCCAGTCTGTCTCAGCACTAAAGCCCCAGCCAGTGTACCGGCACAGCGCGGGGGCAAATCCAAAAAGCCCCCCACCCCCTACCCCCTGTCGCAACGTGCCAAATAAAACACTGGCCCTGATGAAATGAGAAGAGAGAGAGAGAGAGAGCAGAGGAAAAGGCACATAGAGAGGGAAGCCAGTCAAACAGGGAACGATGAGTAGAGTTTGGCGACTTATTGTCAAAATCTGATACATATTTCAGTACTTATACTTTGGTGCTTGAGATGTTCAGTTGTGGCAATACCTTTGTACTTTTTCCCCAGGTGAAATGTCACAGTATTGTCCCAACACAGTATTTTACAACACAGTATTTCTACAGTATATTGTGATGTTTTTACTTTTACTCAGGATATTCAAAAACGAAACACATTTGGTCATTTCAGCGTCTGCTCAGCTCACCCCAGACAGTTTATAAGTTGCTCGATTCAGTATTTATTTATTTATTTTTTTAAATAAGAGTTTTTGGCAATGAATGAATGAAAAAGCTGTGAATAAAATAACCATAAATGGAAACGAGCAACTTATTTTTTTTTGGTGTGTTGCTATCAGACTGAGTAGATTATGAAATGACCAAATTTATTTATTTTTGTTTTGTTTTGCTTTGTTTTGTTGAGTGAAACATCCCTTTGAACAGGCTATTACTCCACCGCTGTGGGTTTGGGGGCAAAACCGGTACATTAAAAGGTGAATACAATAACCAGAAATGGAAACGACGACATGTCATTATGTCCTACAGAATACCTGGGCATTATGCGGCCTGGGGGCCAAATGCGGCCCTTTGGCTGACTTTGACCGGCCCGGGGACCACCAGTGGTCCTTGAGAGAGTTCCAGTTATATATGGAAAGTTGGTTAACGAGATGTAACTCTTTGAGGCGTAAACATGAAACCAAATGGACCCTAGCAGGTCCATTTGGTTTCATGTTTACACTCTCAAGAGTTAAAATATTCATCATGTGAATTATCCCTACACAACTAGAGAATGTAGAAGATTAATGGACATTTTTTTTTATCTATGTTATCCTGTTTTGTTTGTAAAATCCAGCCTGGAATTGTGGACAAAAGCAAAATAAATCTTTAGTTTCGGGGTCTGTGGGGCTAAAATGTCCTCTGTGGCTCAAATAATGAATAAATCGAGGGCCCTGGTGTCAAAATGGTTGGTCTTACTCTTACTTTTATCTTGAAATTAAATTAATATTACGCAGACTTTAGTCCAGCCTTTAGTCTTGGCCCTCCACAATATTTTATGTATCTCATTTGGCCCCTTGGGGAAAATAATTGCCCACCCCTGTACTACAGTATCTGTATCAATGCTGACCTGTGAAGTTTCTGAACCAATCAGAGCACACATCCTTTCAGGCGATGGGACCGATAGCTCTGCTACAGACATCCTTTCAGGCGATGGGACCGATAGCTCTGCTACAGACATCCTTTCAGGCGATGGGACCGATAGCTCTGCTACAGACATCCTTTCAGGCGATGGGACCGATAGCTCTGCTACACGCAGGGCCATCGCAGGACGCATGGAGTCAAGTCAGACAGCCTGACGGCTCTGGCAGGATTATTAATACCATATAATGTTTTCAGATATATACAGTATATTCTAACGTGATGATTGAGTTTAAACCGAGTAATACACTGTCTGGATGCCAGAATGGGATTAAAAACAGAGTATTTCTGACTGTAATCAAAGCAACCTGTGGTTTGAAGGACAATTCAGAAATGGGATGAAAACAGGTATTTCTACTGGCTTTTATTGAAGTGATAGTTGGCATGTCATCTCTCAGCCTGTTTTTATTTTCAGAAGTAATTTAAAAATTACAGGAAAAAAATCAAGAAAGTGATTTTTTGGGGGGGTAATTTTTGGCATGCAATGTTGGGTATGGCCATATGATGATCACGGATGTGGTCTGAAAGTGTGAAAAACGTATTTTTCATTTCACTGCTACTTTATAGGAAGCGGCTGTTCCACCTTGGGGTGGGGTCTGTGGGTGGCTGTCCAGGGGGCTATCGGTCAACGACCTACACACACTCTGGCCTGTAGCGTGCCCAGTGTGTGTGTGTGTGTGTGTGTGTGTGTGTGTGTGTGTGTGTGTGTGTGTGTGTGTGTGTGTGTGTGTGTGTGTGTGTGTCACACTGCGGTGCTGGAGCTGGGAAAGTTGTTTTAGGCCGACGCTCACGGCTCAAAGCGCCAACATGCTATCTACACTGCAGCACGCACACGCACACACACACACACGCACACACACGTGCACGCGCACACAAACGCACAGACATACAAGCTGTGGAAATCACGTCTGCTTCTGGGCATTGCAGGGCACAGCAGTCCACATACAGTATCTGTGACTGCACAGTGTCAAACACAGTCCACATCCTCAGTGGGTAAACATGGATCCTCACTGCTCTGCTTTACACTTGTAGATTTAAATGAACGCTGAAAGATTTGAGCTGGGAACAGATGAAGCTCTCTCTCTCTCTCTCTCTCTCTCTCTCTCTCTCTCTCTCTCTCTCTCTCTCTCTCTCGAATTAAGGACTTACAAAATGTGTGTGTGTGTGACATGCATGCCCGTGCCTGAGCGTGTGGAAGCGTGAGACTGGAGTTGACAGCGCTCTGTGTGTGTGTGTGTGTGTGTGTGTGTGTGTGTGTGTGTGTGTGTGTGTGTGTGTGTGTGTGTGTGTGTGTGTGTGTGTGTGTGTGTGTCGAGGGCTGAGGGGGTTGACTTGGCTTTGGGAGCGTTCGGTGGCTGCAAAAAAAAATCCTGCGGCCGCATAACTGCAAAATAAAAATGTTCCAAACGCAGTCGGTAGTTGAAGTGAAGTGAAGTGAAGGAGGGAGAAAATAAGCGCTCTCATAAATCTGACTCTCGGCTCCACGAAGCGCACGCCAACTCCTGCACGTTTTTTTTTTTTCTTCCTTTTTTTTAGGGGGGTACATTTTCTTCTCGTTTCTCCTGCTCTTACTCAAACGCTGCTCTTTTTTCCCCAGCCAGGGCGCTAGACGTTTTCAACCATTAATGCATGTAGCATACACCGTTACACACATGCGTTTGTATTACTGTACCTTTTTATAACCTTATAACACTTAATCTGAAAAAAAAAAGATGATTTACTTAAGTGCCGTCGCAGGACGTGAGGATTACATATAGTCTTTGCAACGGCTTTCACATTTGAATCCCTTATTTTGAAGTTGCCAGGTCTCCGAAAACTGGATGTATGATGATGAACTTTCCACTATTTAGCCTGGGACCATCTGGACCTCTCCTAACCACTGGTAGTCCCCAGACCACTGGTTGAAAACCACTGATATTACCTTTCATTGGGTGGGCAGGATGCACTTTTGCACAGGCCCTGCCCACCCCTGCCCCGCTCTAGATCCGGCCCTGAATGAAATGCAACAAAAATGATACGATCAAACGATACGTTGGGATCAATAGATGGATTAAAGAATGGAATCAATGAATCTTCAGGTTCCTCGAGTTTGCCACAGGGGCTGGCAGGTAATGGCAGTAAACGTGGATCCTCACTGCTCTGCTTTACACTTGTAGATTTAAATGAACGCTGAAAGATTTGAGCTGGGAACAGATGAAGCTCTCTCTCTCTCTCTCTCTCTCTCTCGAATTAAGATGGATTAAAGAATGGAATTAAAGAATGGAATCAATGAATCTTCAGGTTCCTCGAGTTTGCCACAGGGGCTGGCAGGTAATGGCAGTAAACATGGATCCTCACTGCTCTGCTTTACACTTGTAGATTTAACCACCCTTAATTCCCATCTGAACACACATCTAACATTTCCAGTCATAACTGTAATACCAACCTGAATTTTCCTCATTGAATGCCTAAACATGCAAAACGTTTCTCCTGTGAGGACCAGGAATACTGCCTTCAAAATGTGGATTTCTCAAATGGTACTATACTTGTGGAGACAAGTATAGTATAAACAAGTATACAAGTGGGGGTTGTAACTTTAAGCCTTTGGAAGGATTAGGCAATTTTTAAGGGGTAATCCCATCTTTACTTTACCGGTACTTTACTTTACTTACCTGTTACCTTGTACATTTGGATTATTATCCAAATGTTTTTGGATAAAAACATAAGTTTGTCAACCCATTTAGGCCTTAGGCCTAAATGGGTTAAAAACCTGCATGCACGCACACACAAACATAGACACGTACACATACACGCGCACACACACACACGCACACACACACACACACACACACACACACACACACACACACACACACACACATACACACACACACACACGCACACACGCACACACACGCACACACGCGCAGACACACACTATACATTTGAAAACGTACTGTATGAAATGGGACATTGCGCATAATGAATTACTTTTTGATGCTAATACTTTAGTATTTTGCTCAAATTTGTAATTCCGTACTTCTAGTTGTGATTCCACACTGCAGCATTGCTACTTTTATACATACATTTTTTATATTTTTTAAAGAGTCCATTTTCCTCCAGTGTGTATGGCCTCTACTCGGCAGCACAGGTGCAAGTCATTATGCACACATTCCTGCCTGCATGGAGAAGCTGCTGCAGAGGCTCAGTGTTTACACACAGCAACTCATCTCCAACCCACGTCTCTGACGCCGCCATGACGCCCATCAGGTTCCTTAACATCCCAAGCTGCCGCTGTTATACAAAGGCTTGGCCCGGGGGGAAGGCCCCCCCTGAGCTCCAGACGTGTGGTCTCGCCGCGAGCCAAAAGCGGAGGAGAGCGGCGGAGAAACACAATAGTGGCTGGACGGTATTGGAATGTAAACCTCAGGCTCGGGGTATTGATTTGAAGCCATGCTACGGTAGCCTGGAAGGAGCTCCTCAACTTTTTGCTATTTTTTTGCGTGGTGCCATTGTTATTTGAGCCAACATTTTAAAAAATAATAATAATAAAATAAAACTTTGCAAACCTGAAAGCCACTGTCCAATCAAAAGCCTGTGTGTGGTAGTTGTAGGCGTAGTGACAGGGATTGACTATTCTGCGTAACAACTTGAACGGTGCAGAGTCGGCTCAAGCAAAGTTGGGCCACTAGAGACACCACAGAGCGAACTAATGCGAGCGAGTTGCCGTGTAGAGCGCTTTGGGCCAAGTAACTATAGGGCGAAGGTCACTGAGGAAAACTGTTTGTGTTCCAGACAGAGAAATGAGGTGAGTGCCCTTTTTATACTCCTGAACTTAGTGAATCAGACTGGATTCCAGGTTAAGGCCAATGTATGATAAAATGTGTTGAGGTTGCATCCCAGAGAGGAAACGACGTGTTGAAGCGAAGGCCATGATTTTTGCTTTTGAAAAATAAATGTCAAAAAAGTCCTGTGTCGGCTGGGGCTTTAGTGCTTTAGAGGCACCTTCACACTCAGGTTTGAGCGCTCAGTGTGTTGCCAAAGGAGCGACAACAACACACAGCCTTCCCCATTGTACCGCAAGGTCACAGGTTTGATCCCAGACACCGCCAGAAAGTTGTACGGTAAGTATACTGAAGCTATATGAACTAAAATGTTCCTGAAATAGCTGTCCTACAAGCTTGATGAGATCGTAGATCTGGTACTGTTGTCGAAGGGATTTGTGGTGGAAAAAAGCAGTCCAAATACAAAGGCAGCGCAGGTCCAGTTTACTATGGTTGCCAGGTTCTCAATCCATAACTCCTGGCTTTTTGGCTTCGGGAGACGACGATCAGAGCGGTGGAAAAATGGAAGGCAAAAGAGGAAACCGGGAAAGAAGAGGATGAGTTGTCATTTGTCGAGCACACAGCTGCGAGACGGTGATGGGAAGGAGAGAGGACACTCAGTGAGACGGGACGTGCTTGTTATTAGACCCAGCTGTGTGTGTGTGTGTGTGTGTGTGTGTGTGTGTGTGTGTGTGTGTGTGTGTGTGTGTGTGTGTGTGTGTGTGTGTGTGTGTGTGTGTGTGTGTGTGTGTGTGTGTGGGTGGGTGGGTGGGTGTGTGTGTGAGTGTGAGAGAGAGAGAGGGGATGTGAACCACTCTTCAGGGGTGGTTGGACGACGTCCGCCCCTAAATCAGCGAGGCTCCCCGATGCTTCGGCACAAAGACCTGCACCCTTCAACACACCATCATACTATATGCTCTCTCTTCTTAATCTTAGGCCTCGCCCATTACGGAGAGCCATCCATCCACCCTCATGCAGCCTCCCATCCATCCTCTGGTCCGTATACTGTAGACCAGGGGTTTTCAACATTTTTCATACCAGGGCCCAATATTTTTTTCCACATTGTAGCCAGTGTTGTTTTTGGCGACTAAGACTAAGACTAAAGACTAAGTCGACTAAGGTTTTTGATATTTAGTCGACTAAGACTAGATTAACAAAAATGATTTTCAAAAGACTAAATGGGACTAAAAGCTGCATGTTTTCAAAAGACTAAGACTAAGATGAAGACTAAATCACAACCTAAGACTAAGGAAACATTTTTATCTTCTTTTTTTTCATTCTTTTTAAGTATGTGAACACATCTGCAGTATAGATTGCATATGTTTTCACAAAATGAACTTATTACTATTGCAGTAACTTTATACAAGAAATAAAACAAGAGAGTAGAGACTAAGACTAAGACTAAATCCTTTTTGCCATTACGTCGACTAAGACTAGAATAAAAGAAATAATTTCAGAAGACTAGATGGGACTAAAAGACTAAATCTGCCTTATTGAAAAGAGTAAGACTAAGACTAAATCAAAATATTCTCGAACAAACAACACTGGTTGTAGCCATGGATCACCATTTGATGTTGAGTTCAGTCTCTCGGACCCAAAACCAAGGATTTTCAAGTTTGCGTCCACAATTTAAAAGATGTGGGTCAAAATAACAATTCTTCTACATTTTCTAAATGTGTACATTCTTGAAAATTAAGTAATTCGGATGTTTAAATATAATTTAACTCTTGAGAGCGTGAAATGAAACAAAATGGACCCGAAAGGGTCCATTTGGTTTCTTTTTACGTATCTCAAGGTGTTACATATCTATAAGGTTGCATTTGGTTACCAACTGTTCAATATTTAGCTGGGGACCACATGGAATCCTCTCAGGGACCACTGGTTGAAAACCCCATAGCCAAGACGCCAGGAGTACAACCTCAGGTACTCCACATATTTTACTTGATGGTAAATGGTGCATTTATATAGCGCTTTTATCCAAAGCGCTGTAGCCTACGCAGATTGTGCAGTACATGCACACATTTACACATGCGCACACACATACACACGCACACACGCAAGGTTCTAGGCGGAGGGGACAGCGGCAGCACGGAAAGTTGGCTTAATGACCAGCTTTGGGGTGTTTCATTTGAGGGCAGTGTAGGTTTTGTTGAGCCAATTTAGAGGCTCCGCCAAACCCATGGTGAAAGGTCCTATTAACTCCAACATCATTCTCACGACAGCTTCGGTAGCCGGCCGCGCAAAGTCCCTGGTGTGTGTTGTGTGTGTGTGTGTGTGTGCGTCCTCTCGGCACATGGCAGGCAGCTGTGTCGGGGAAAAGGGAGGGACGGGGACAATAATAATGCGAACACAGGACGAAAGGAATCGTGCCCAAAAGACCGTGGTCCTTTGCCCAAAGGATTCTGGGTAGGCTCAAGGAAGATCAAGTTGACAATGTTCTTGGGGTGAAAAGGACAACAGCAGCAACATTAGGCCCTGCTGCTGGATCTCACCAGAAAGCAAGAGCAAAGCAAATGCAGCGCTGTCCGCCAGTGAAAAGACAGAGTTGCTGTACTGTGCCAGAGGCGGAAATAGGCATGGTTATGGGGGGGCAAGGCCCCCCTAAATGACCTGACTGCCCCACCAAACATGATGGCAAGGCATGCAAACGACCCAAATTTCAAATGTATTTCAAATTAAAGTGCTTATAATTAAAATGATCTGAAACACTACTACCCAGCTGGCACACGACGTCAATTGACGTTGATTTTTGGTTGGATTTAGGGTCTGACGTCAGACAACCAAAACCCAACGTTGGAACAACGTCAAATTCCAACGTCAAATTGACGTGTTAATCTGACGTCAACTGACGTTGATATTTAGTTGGATTTACGTTGTGTTGGTAAGTAACCAAAATCCAACGTCTGTTAGACGTATTCATCGCAACGTCATATTGACGTAGAATACTGATATGCTGTTGTCGGGTTTTGACCAAAACTCAATGTCTGTCCAATGTTATAATTCCAACGTCAAATTGACGTGTTTATCTAACGTCAACTGACGTTGATATTTAGTTGGATTTACGTTGTGTTGGTAAGTAACCAAAATCCAACGTCTGTTAGACGTATTCATCGCAACGTCACTTTGAGGTAGAATACTGATATGCTGTTGTCGGGGTTTTGACCAAAACTCAATGTCTGTCCAACGTTATAATTCCAACGTCAAATTGACGTGTTAATCTAATGTCAACTGACGTTGATATTTAGTTGGATTTACGTTGTGTTGGTAAGTAACCAAAATCCAACGTCTGTTAGACGTATTCATCGCAATGTCACTTTGAGGTAGAATACTGATATGCTGTTGTCGGGGTTTTGACCAAAACTCAATGTCTGTCCAACGTTATAATTCCAACGTGAAATTGACGTGTTAATCTAATGTCAACTGACGTTGATATTTAGTTGGATTTACGTTGTGTTGGTAAGTAACCAAAATCCAACGTCTGTTAGACGTATTCATCGCAACGTCACTTTGAGGTAGAATACTGATATGCTGTTGTCGGGTTTTGACCAAAACTCAATGTCTGTCCAATGTTATAATTCCAACGTCAAATTGACGTGTTTATCTAACGTCAACTGACGTTGATATTTAGTTGGATTTACGTTGTGTTGGTAAGTAACCAAAATCCAACGTCTGTTAGACGTATTCATCGCAACGTCACTTTGAGGTAGAATACTGATATGCTGTTGTCGGGGTTTTGACCAAAACTCAATGTCTGTCCAACGTTATAATTCCAACGTCAAATTGACGTGTTAATCTAATGTCAACTGACGTTGATATTTAGTTGGATTTACGTTGTGTTGGTAAGTAACCAAAATCCAACGTCTGTTAGACGTATTCATCGCAATGTCACTTTGAGGTAGAATACTGATATGCTGTTGTCGGGGTTTTGACCAAAACTCAATGTCTGTCCAACGTTATAATTCCAAAGTCAAATTGACGTGTTAATCTAATGTCAACTGACGTTGATATTTAGTTGGATTTACGTTGTGTTGGTAAGTAACCAAAATCCAACGTCTGTTAGACGTATTCATCGCAACGTCACTTTGAGGTAGAATACTGATATGCTGTTGTCGGGGTTTTGACCAAAACTCAATCAATGTCTGTCCAACGTTATAATTCCAACGTCAAATTGACGTGTTAATCTAATGTCAACTGACGTTGATATTTAGTTGGATTTACGTTGTGTTGGTAAGTAACCAAAACCCAACGTCTGTTAGACGTATTTATTGCAACGTCACATCGACGTAGAATACTGATATGCTGTTGTCAGGGTTTTGACCAAAACTCAATGTCTGTACAACGTTATAATGCCAACGTCACCACAATGTTTAAGCCTAACATCAATAGACGTTGATATTTGCGTTGTGTTGGTAAGTAACCAAAATCCAATGTCTGTTAGACGTATGTATCGCAACGTCACATTGCCGTGCAATACTGATATGCTGTTGGCGGGGTTTTGACCAAAACTCAATGTCTGTCCAATGTTATAATTCCAACGTCAAATTGACGTGTTTATCTAACGTCAACTGACGTTGATATTTAGTTGGACTTACGTTGTGTTGGTAAGTAACCAAAATCCAACGTCTGTTAGACGTATTCATCGCAACGTCACTTTGAGGTAGAATACTGATATGCTGTTGTCGGGGTTTTGACCAAAACTCAATGTCTGTCCAACGTTATAATTCCAACGTCAAATTGACGTGTTAATCTAATGTCAACTGACGTTGATATTTAGTTGGATTTACGTTGTGTTGGTAAGTAACCAAAATCCAACGTCTGTTAGACGTATTCATCGCAATGTCACTTTGAGGTTGTTGTAGGGGTTTTGACCAAAACTCAATGTCTGTCCAACGTTATAATTCCAATGTCAAATTGACGTGTTAATCTAATGTCAACTGACGTTGATATTTAGTTGGATTTACGTTGTGTTGGTAAGTAACCAAAATCCAACGTCTGTTAGACGTATTCATCGCAATGTCACTTTGAGGTAGAATACTGATATGCTGTTGTCGGGGTTTTGACCAAAACTCAATGTCTGTCCAACTTTATAATTCCA
>CM076967.1:44991081-45025403 GCA_039105355.1 Benthosema pterotum
CAATGCACCATCCCTGAAATGGGCGTCATCATTTTTCAAAGTTTTTATTTTTAGGCCATTTATCCCCATACCCTATGAGAGCTGGTATGAGAAATGTTGAAAACCACTGGTTTTGAGGGTTCACCAAGTGAACCCTCATTGTGTTAGACCTGTGGTTCTCAAAGTGTGTCTCTGGACCCCCAGGATCCTTGAGGGCCCAGGGGGTCAGCAATGAAATGATAATTTAGAAACAAATGGACCATTTCTAGTTCTGTAACTCTGGGAATATGTAAATAATTCAAATCGACCCTTACAGGTCCATCTTCCTGTAAACACTATGACATTGTTTTTCCAATATAAATCAAGGGTCTCAGAAATATTAACGCCATTAAATGGAGGTCCATATACTAATGCATGTCAAACTCGGAACTGGTGAAATTAAAATGCTTGAGAATCTCCAGGTCCTTGTTGTACTGTATATTAAATGGGGGTCTGCAAGGCTAATTGGTGCCAATTTGGTGGTCCTTGACATGAAAAACAAAAAACAAAAAACTGCCCACAGATATTTGGGTAATAGGAATAAAAAATGGAACCAGTGATATTATGGTTTTAATAGTGGAATAACACTGTAGGTTATTCCAGTAGTTGCATCTTTTTGTTTGCTGTTTGCATATTGATGGCCTGCTATAGTCCATCCACAAAGGCAAAAGGCAAAAACACTATTTGTTTAGTTTTCTTACAAATGTTACATTTTTTTCCTATGAAGAAAATAAATGGGGGATTCTGGAATCCTCCAATCCCACATCACCGTGGAGCTACAGTACAGAACATATACGTCCACCACATATACTGTACCTATCAACTTTGTAGTTTAAGGATCAACAATGTTATTGTAACATGCTGTCGACTAAATTCTTAATTTGTTTTGACCATGCGTGTCAACTAATTTCTTAATATTAGAATAATATTCTAGTCGACAGCATGGTAAAAACAAATTCTGTTTATGGGGATTCTTATATATTATATGTATAAACTTTCCTGTTAAACTGTCATCTGTCTCCTCTCCATTCCCTCTCTGTACTATCATTGATTTTGGTCCACTGTACGTCGTACCGTATAATTAAAAGTATGTTAGTGAAATATGTTTTGTAACCGGAACTTCCCATATCCCTGCAGGTTGCTGCTGTCTTGCATAGAGTTGCACAGCCCTGCCCACTCATGACATCGCCCTGGTTCCAGAAACAGATTCCCCATTCATTTCTCATAGACTTTTCGAAAATGATTCATATAAAGACTACCCCACGGACAAAGCCAACCCGGGTCGTCACAAATCATGATGACACACATTCTTTGGGACAATCAAATAATTTCTAAGATGAAAAAACGAAACAAAATGTGTTGTATCCTGCCATTTTCTGCTTCTTGCTAAATAGATATTGCATGATAATATTGTGTTTGTTGTCATGATTTGTCACAACCCGAGTTGGCTTTGTTCAAGGCGCAATCGTGTTTTTATGAACCATTTTCAAAAAGTCTATGAGGAAAATGAATGAGGACTCCATTTCTGGAACCAATTGCGACATAATGAAAGGGGTGGGGCTGTGCAGCTCTATTTGAGGGACCAAGAAGGACGTGCTGACCAAAACAGGTATATTTCAACTAGGGATGCCTCGATGACACTTTTTCCAATGCGATTCGATTTCGATAAATCAGTGCCAATAGCGATTCGATTTTCGATAAATTTCGATTTCGATTTAATTTCGTATTTAATTCTGTATGATGTTGTATATCTGGCATATCTTTTTCTTTCAGGCCCAAGATGGTACAAATGGAACCAAATGGACCCGCTAGAGTCCATTTGGTTCACATTTGTATCCTCTCAGGAAAATTTAGAAAATGAGTGGAATTCCCCTTTAACATTTTTTTTTCCTGGTAGTGTCTGTTCACTGCAACTGAGTGGACCACCACACACACACACACACACACACACACACACACACACACACACACACACACACACACACACACACACACACACACACACACACACACACACACACACACACACTGCAAAACTGCAAGTTAAATTTCACTCATTCTGCCTGGAGAATACAATGCTATCGTTGGTAGCATAGCCTAATAGCAGGCAGGCAGACAGAGGGAGACAGACAGACACACACACACAGGCAGGCAGAGAGATACAGACACACACATACGGGCAGGTAGACAGGCAAGCATACAAAGCGAGACACACGGACAAGCGTGCGCGCACACACACACACAGACACACAATGCCGGCGCGTTATTCCACCAAACGGTGCATGGAACGGTAGAACTATCACCACCGCTATTCCAAACTTCTCTTTCCCCCACCCCCCTCCCGAGTCCCGACACCTCCGCGGAGTCGCTGTCTGGCCGTATTTCTAAAGTGAAATAAGGCCAAACATGACTGCTTGATGGGTGCTCTGCAAACTTGCTAAGTCGCTAAATAGCCAAACAACAGCTCTCCCTCAATGCTCTCCCTCCCCTCTGGCTCTGCCCAGAGGTAGAGCTGTTGCGCAAACTCTGTTCACTTCATGGGGTCAGCCCAATGGCGGCTAATCTACATAGACTTCTATTGAATTGGGACAACTGGAACCACGTGACCAGGCTGTTTTTCCGCCCCCTCAATGTCGCAATTCTTCTAATAGATGGCCCTGCCTTGCGCCGCAATGCATGCTGGTTAGAAACAACGAAAAGCGGGAGTGGATTACTGGAATGGAGTGAATTAATGGAGCAAATCAATCGCAGATTTAATCGCCATTTTTTGCCATAGTGCGATGCGATTTCGATAACGTTTTTTGGCTGATATCGCGTCGATATGCGATAAACATATCGAATCGCGGCATCCCTAATTTCAACATACCGGTAATATGGATTAACCATTGTCATTGTTTCAGTAAACTTACTGTTCTGGGTGAACCAGTGTTGTTCTTGTTGGCTATCTTTAAATTTAGACCCAGTCTTAGTCCAGTTATTAATGTTTTTGTAATGTTTAGTCACATTTGTATTTAGTCATGTTTATAGTTGACTAAAAGTACAAAAAAAGTCTCAATCTTAACCTCTAAATTTATTTGTGTAGTTTTGGTCAACAAAAACTGTTTTGTCTAGTTTTTGGTACTTTTTTGGGCACTTTCTAAAATATTTCACATTTTCTGGCATCCTTTTGATGAAAAACACAATTTTAAGGAATACATTCCGGTATGGAACATGTTTTAAATTAATCTGCAAATGTTTTGGAGTCATAACAAGTCTCAGAAATATTGATGATTTTTATAATTTATTGTGAGCATATAGAATGGATCATATATGGTGGAAGTCATTTAGAAAACAAAGCGACTTGTCTTCACTATAGTCTACTACAACTCTAGTCCACTCGTCCCTCCCTTGCATTTTTATTTGTTTGACGTAATTGTCATTATATTTATTCCTAGTTTTAGTCGTAAGCCATTTACCATGAAAGGGAGTGGGTTTTTGCTCATTTGCCACTGCTTCAGGGTTGTGCCATGAAGCGAAAACACAGTTGTAACTTGCAAGGATCTTTAATTACAATCATCAATTGTTTCAGAATACACATATCCTTCCCCCACAACATATAGTCCCATTAACACAATTATTGCAGCCACATTCACAACACAACTCCAGCTCATCCAACTCTTCTTCATTGTGAGACATTGATCTGCGTTTAATTTGCATCACAACGCATCCACATATTTTGCATTTTTTATTTAGTTTTCCTTGGTGGAAAAAAGGTAGCTGACGGACATGTTTTAGTTTACAGTCGACTAGAACAATAAGGTGAACTGCTAGTTTTTTCTTTTGATTTCTATGAATAGTGACTTGGTCTTTTTCTCTCTTTCAGACCCAGGGCAGGTTAAAGAGCTTCACACTGTTTGCCCGGAGAGAGACTTCGCAAGCAGGACATCTGTACCAGCAGGAGCAGTTTCCTGACAGCTAGTGGCTTCTGCATTTCATCTAACCAAGGCATGGAATCACTGTTTGACTAACAAAAGGGCAGTGTGTGAACACAGTCGTCATGAAAAGGTCCCAGAAGAAAAGGCGATCAACGGAATTTGAAGTATGTTTTTTTTTTTTTTCTAACTTATGATCTGATCTCTACCCCTCTAAAAAGACGAGAGATTTAAAGACTTCATTCCTTCCCTCTATCTTTAATGTGATTCACAGTGTTACATCACAGGTTTCTTTGAAGCAGCTGAATATCTGGATATTTTGATCTTCTATGGACATGTGTTCTGTTGCAATATTAGAACGGTGTTCTATAATCACTTCTTAAAGGAGAATTCCACACTCATCCGTCTACCTTGATTGCTGTGACATCATATATATTACACTTGTTTTTTCGTCATAGATGCCCCATTTTCTACATTTTCCGCTTGAGGTCCCTGTCCCCATCCCACAGTTTGCATTAGTGCAGGTTGTCTTTATTCTATTGGGGCATTTTAGTAGCTCCAAACTATTTTTTTCACACACCATATTTCAATAGTATACTGATGCTCATGCATGAGTTTTACGTCACTTTGGGGAAGCCTTTACTTGCAATCCCAGAGATAATCTATTCCTCATCCTCTCCTCCCCTCCCTTCTTCCACTCTCCTCTCCAATCACTCTGTTTGAAACTTGTCTCACGGGTACCACCTGTTTTTTTTTTAACATCATGTAGTGTCCCAATTATCTTGTAGTGTATGGATTGATGTGAGTGATGAGTGATCTGCGAAAAGAAATAAGTTTGGAGCTACTAAAATACCTGCATTAGAATAAAGACAACCTACAGCAATACAAACTCCAATAGAGGGAGGGGGCCTCAGGGTGTAGAAAATGACAGAAATCAAGGGCATTATGTATCATGTCACAGGAATCAAGGTAGATGGATGCCCAATGTGTTTTGGTGTGGAATTCTCCTTTAAGTTAAGCCATTTTCATTCTGTTGATGGGATCAATAGAACAGCTTGATCATGGAGACTTGCTCTTACATTGATCATCATGGTGTACCAAAATGCAAATGTTCACGGTCTTATTCACCTGGCAAATCTTTCAGGTCCTTTGAATATGCCATGTTTTTGTTTTGGCTCTATTCCAGTAGTAATCATTGATGTTTGTTAGAGTTGGCTTCTCTAGTTCTTTACAGAACTAGAGATATGGTTGCAACTAGCCTGACCTTAGTCTGAATTGTCATTTCGTTTCACTTCATTATTCAGACTGAAGTCCCTCTCTACCGCAGCAGTTTATGGGATGGGCATTATCAAAGTGACATTCTTCACGGTGATTGGTTCATACCAAACCATAAGAATATTGGGAAAGCAGATAATGTTGTCATTATTCTGCCGTTTATAAAACCTAAAACCTGACGCTTCCTTAAAGAATAATGAGGTGAAATGAAGTGAGTGACAAGGCTGTTGGCCAATCAGGTGCTTTGCTCGGATTTTCAACCGGCACAAAAGGCCCCAAAGGCAGGGAAGCCAGTCCTTGAATCACAAGCTATTTTTAAGGTGCTGACTCAGGGCTGAGCCAGGCTAGGCCACAACCCCCTTTTTCTGAACAAACTCTAGCTGTGGTTGCTGTTGGAATATAGATAAGTATTTTTTTTTTTACTTGTTTTAGGTTGTTACTGTTAAACATAAATGCAGTTATCTATTCAAATATCCCTAATTAGGTCATATTGGGGTTGTTGGTATGGCTTTGTATTTTCATAGCCTCAGAAATATTAGCCAGAGATAATAATCCTCAACCTTAAATGTGGACAAAGTGGTCAGGTGGTTAAATGTTGTACAGGCAGATTAGGGGAAACCAAAAGTCAGAAACACGAAATGACATGATGCTTTCGAGCGTCCTTACACATGTTTATCTAGTCTATAGTGTAGCAATTATAGTGTTTGATAGTAGCAGGTATCTCTCAGGTATGCACTTAAGTAACACAAATGTATGTCACCCTGCAAGAGAAATCTTTACTAAAGAACTGGAGAGATATGGAGACCCTGTTACCGAACAAACACTGGTAAAGATTGCTGTCTGGATATACCATGTACTGTATGTAGTGGGCAGTTGAAATGTATTTCAACATTAATTTAAACATCTCTAATAAGTTCATGTTTTTGCCATAGTGTTTTAGGGATCTCCTGTTCTTTAATGAGCTGGAGACCAATTCTTATTGAGAAAACACACAATGCCTATAATTATAAAATAACTATTAAATGGACCAAATCACACCAAAGGCTCACCATGCAACTACTAAGGAGGGAGCCTTTGGTTTGATTTGGTCTATTTAATTCCATGCATTGAATCACTTGACGTGTGTCAACAAGGGCATGCTTATTTTGCAAAGGGATATTTCACTTTTAACAAAATATAATTTAATGCCACCTCAGTCTAATGTTAATAGAAAAGATTATACTGTAAGTTGCATGATTCAGTGGATTTTCATTTAATTATTTCAGTTATTCCTAACAATTACTTCAAAATAAAGGAAATTGATTAATGACAAAACACACTTGGGTATTTTTTATGAATCTCTCATGGTCACTCAAAATTGAGTTTTGTATACTGAAGACACTTAAATATATATATTGTTTCAGAGTAAACATACAAATCAGCCTCAGTCCTAAATGGGTTAAAGAGAAAATGCTTTGTTATTTGTCTGCATGTATGAAATATATTTAATTTGTTAAAATGGTACTGTAAAGTGTAAAAATTTAATGTTTTAAACATTGAGTATTTATTTAGAGAATTGTAATTACTTACACTTTAAATTATTAAAGTGTCCCTTTTAGGTGTAAGTGCTTTGGGCGAGAACAGGACCAGCTGGCCTTAAAGGGGAATTTAACCCATTTTCATGTCATTGATGTCATACCTTCATTTCATGTCATACCTTCGAGGTGTTGGGTGGACATGATAAAAAAGGTTCCCCCATTCTGTGTGCCCAAGAAATGGAGGTCTGAAGAAAACCACTAATATGGTGAAACATCTTGATGATGTCATCAAGAAGGTTCACCCTGTTAGTGGTTTTATTTTCACTATGATTTCTTTAGACCCTAACGGGTTCATTTGGTTCCATTTGTACACTCTCAGAAAAAAAATTAAAATGGGTGGAATTCCCCTTTAATGGCCAAACAGTGGTCCAGCCAAGCCGTGGTCCTTACTCCAAGGGCCAGACGTAGGGGCCAGTTGTGGATGCGCTGTTCTGGCCCAACACTGGAACGGAACAGTTTTCCGCAGCTGGCACATGTCCAGTCCTTTTCAGCAAAGTTTTGGTTCAAGACCTTTTGTTTTATAGCAAAGATGTGGAGGGGGAACTTTTGCCGTGAGAATGTTCAGCCTACTATATGTTTTATGTTATGTTTTTCTGTACTGCGATTTAATAAACAGACTGACAGATTGACTGATTTTGGACATTATGTCAACCTAATTTAGGGTTTTGACCACAATGCTATTTCTTACTGCCACATAATAATGGATTATGATGCCTTGCCAATGTTGGAATATATGATTTTCAGTTTAACCAATTGTCAGATTTTGACCTCAAACCAATCTTGGTTTCAATGATGAAACCAATGATTGACTTTTTCAGCTAAAAGTATATAATGTTGGAAGTCAAACCTATAATCAACGTCTACGTAACATCACAGGTTGACATCAAATTAACGTTGGGTTATGATGTCAGTCCAATGTTAGATTATGACGTCAATCAAATTTTCATTCAACTAAAATAACTAATATACAACGTTGGAAGTCTACCCAATAATCAACGTCTATATAGCATCATAGATTGACGCCAAACCAACGTTGGATTATGATGTCAATACAACGTTAGATTATGACGTCAGTCAAACTTTCATTTACAACTAGAATACAACTACAATCCAACGTTGGAAGTCTACCCAATAATCAACGTCTACATAACATCATAGATTGACGCCAAACCAACGTTGGATTATGATGTCAATACAACGTTAGATTATGACGTCAATCAAACTTTCATATTCAACCAAAATACAACTAAAATCCAACGTTGGAAGTCTACCCAATAATCAACGTCTACATAACAACATAGATTGACGTCAAAACAACGTTGTATTATGATGTCAATACAACGTTAGATTATGACGTCAATCAAACTTTCATATTCAACCAAAATACAACTAAAATCCAACGTTGGAAGTCTACCCAATAATCAACGTCTACATAACAACATAGATTGACGTCAAAACAACGTTGGATTATGATGTCAACACAACGTTAGATTAGGACGTCAATCAAACTTTCATATTCAACCAAAATACAACTAAAATCCAACGTTGGATGTCTACCCAATAATCAACGTCTATATAACATCATAGATTGACGTCAAAACAACGTTGGATTATGATGTCAATACAACGTTAGATTAGGACGTCAATCAAACTTTCATATTCAACCAAAATACAACTAAAATCCAACGTTGGATGTCTACCCAATAATCAACGTCTATATAACATCATAGATTGACGTCAAAACAACGTTGGATTATGATGTCAATACAACGTTAGATTTTGACGTCAATCAAACTTTCATATTCAACCAAAACCCAACCGTCATCCAACGTTAGAGTACAACGTCATCCTAACGTTGTGTAGACGTCTTGTGCCAGCTGGCTACTGCTACTAACTAACTACAGCTGTGGCACCACTAAACCAACAGCATTTCATCATTAAAAACAGAAAACTCTCTGAGTCAGACCTTTAGCTTTATTCATGCTGCGTGTCTGTCGCAACGTCAACAACGACTAATGTTATTTATTATTGATGCTTTACTTAACTAATAAAAGTCCTGTAACTGAAAATATCATGGGTGCTGCTTCATCGCCCGTGGTGCGAAGCGGCACGGACGATGAAGCCGCACCCATACCATTTTCTCTTGCCCCTCCACATGTTCTCTTGCCCCAAATGGGACATGTTACATCCGCCCCTGCTTGGGGCGTGCCAAGATTGTATGAGCTTGTAGATCGGCTATTTTCAGTGAGTACACTGAATGCAATGAATCAAATAAATGAACCATGCCGGGAGAATGCATGAAACGTCCATGCATGGAAGATTATATGGACAGCAGGGCTGCCCAGTGTTATTGAAGGATTCCCTGACCACAACAGCACAACGCTGTGATGTGACAGAGCTGATGCTTTATTCATCATCCTGTGAGCACAGCCCTGTTCTTGGACAGACAGACAGACAGACAGACAGGTGGACGGATGGACAGATGGGCAGGAAGCTGGTGATCATGTCTCATTTCCATATCGACCCTGTCAGGTGGACATTAGCCTGCCTGGCCTAATCCGAAATGATTATAATGGATTGCATTTTTATAGCGCTTTTCCAAGTGCTCAAAGCGCTTTACAATGGTCCATTCATTTATACATTGGGAAGTAGAGCGGCGAACAGTCGACGCCAGCGTCCCCACTTCCCACATTCACACACCAATGGTGGCCAGCTCACACTGACCAACTCATTGGAGGCAATTTGGGGTTCAGTGTCTTGCCCAAGGACACTTCGACACATAGACAGGAGGAGCCGGGATTCGAACCGCCGACCCACGGGTCATTGGACGACCTGCTCTACCTCCTGAGCCACAGCCAGATTTTGGTCTGGGGGGGGGGGTTGCTGTGGGATCCACACGGCAGAGCTGATCTGATTTGATCTCACCAACACGTCGTCATCCCCGGCCTTTCCCGCGCCCGTCCACTGCTGTGCTACGTCACATCATTTAGAGCGACGCCCACCCTGGAAGGTTCACTCCCCCCTCTAGGCCACTGTGTGTAACAAATTAGTCCAGGCTTTCCGTTTTCGCGCAACACAAGCGAAAATGAATGAAAAATGAAAGCCTGGGTGTCGAGGCTAGGTGGACATCTCTTATGTCCAAAACTATTACTTTTCAGGATTACAATTCAACAATAGAAAATAGGGTAGCCGATCGACAAGCATGTGGATCTTCTACTTTCGATGCTTTTGTTCGATCAGTGAGATCTGGATACCCACTTACCCAGTGTCTCTCGCAGCATCCATCCATCCATCCATCCATCCCACCTCCCCATTGTTCACTCCATCCATTCATACACAGAGGTGCAAAGCAACTGGCCAAGTATTAGCCATTTACCCAAGTATTACTTGAGTATTCCATTGCTGTGCAACATTATAACTGTGTTTTATTTTTAAATTATCGCCCTGCCTAATCATCACACAAAAAATGGTTACTCTAACATTAGCAACACATCTTTAAGTGCTTCTTCCACCATGGGGGTCAGCTAGTAGTTTGGCTATTTTCAGCTCATTTATCAAAGATTACTTAACGTAAAGCAAAAACTGAAACAAACTAGCATAGAGCCCTGAGGGATTCAAATCAATCAGGTGTAGGGTTTTAAATGGTTAAACCATCAGGCTGTCATCGTTTCTTTTTTCATCCGATATCTCCTTCCCTTTCTTCCACTTGGGGGAAAAACAAAAACAAAACACAAAACAACAATAAAACTGAAGAGGATTCCAGGGGCTGGGGTGTTGTTCTCCCTGAGGACCCCCAGAGTGAGCTGGCAGAGGCGTCTGTGTTTTTCGCCTGTCAGAATAAAATGGGGAATAAAAGAACAGCGATGCTGCGGAGCCAGCTGGAGCCGCGGTCGAGATCAGAACCACGGGCTAAAGCACCCAAACCCCCTCCCCTCGTCATCTCACTGCCATTCGTCGCCCCGGGCTACACGCACGCACACACGTGCACACGCACACATACACACACACAGACATGAAACATCCCTCCAAAGAGACCCGTGGCACAGATACAGCCATGTGTTCCATCATACCATAGACCCAGCATGCTGCATGGCCTTTCCTCTGGCTGTCATTCCACAGGACAGTAGGACAGAATCAGGGGTGTAGTGGAGGGGGGACGGCGTCCCCCCACTTCTCACATCTAAAATATTTTTGGGGCAAAAGTAGGCCTATGTTTTTGTCTTGTCATTTACTTTTATGGATACAATTGTAAACAATGCATTGTAAACAATTTTTCTCAATATGCTATACTTGTTTTAATTGCATGTCTGTGTGTGTTGCGCAGGTGCACGCACATGCGCATGCAAATGCAAGTGTGCATGCACGTGTCTTAAAAGGGGATTTCATTTTCAATATTTTACTATGTTATTAATATACCTTTTGAGATGTTGTGTGGACATGATAAAAAGTTCCCCCCATTCTGTGTTTCCTAGAAATGGAGGTCTGAAAAAAACCATTAGCATGGTGAAATACATCTTGATGACATCATCAAGATGTGTTTCACCAATTAAAATGGGTGGAATTCCCCTTTAAGAGGCGTCCCCCCACTTCTAAAAGTCCCACTACAACACTAGACAGAATGTGTCAACTCAGTGCTGTGGGCAGCCGCGATCGTTGTGTTTTAAAACCCAATTTAAATTTAAAACCCAGTTGAGGGCCAAATACTGCACAAACATACATACAGCATAATTGTGGAGGTCCTTGAAACAATTTGAAAATCACTGACATAGCTATGTAAGTTCTTCAGAAAACTGAAGAGAATTTACAGAATCGGATCCTCAAGAACTTATAACCCGCGCCTGTATTCTAGCTCATCTTGGACCTAAAATCAAAAGTAAGCGTAACACAGAACGTTTCTATGAAGTGTCCAGAACAAAGTGCTGAAAGTCCCAAGAAATCCCAGTTTGCGGAAATGTGTTTAATTGGCATCGATCCAAGATGACTATTCTCAGAAAGATGATATTCACTGAAACCGTATTCCACAGGTGTGGCTTTTGTTCCGTTACAGATAAGGTCCTCGGACACCTAAGTATACCTAAGTATACCTCCAAAGAAGTTTGAAAAAATAAAAATAAAATAGCACTGAGCACTGCGGAGTGGAATTAACAAAATGATCAGCACTGGCTTCAAGTACTACAGCAGGCTGCATAGTGCCAGAATGATCTCTCCATCGATACAACACAAAGAAAGAAAGAAACAAGAAAAAGGCAGGAAGGAAGGGAAGGGAAAAACAGTGTTTGAAAAAAGTTATGTAGACTGTCTGGGTTTGGGTATAATTACCCTAGCAAAAACACACAAAAAAACGTGCCGGGCAATCTGACAAAAAATTGCAGTGCTCCAGCGAAGGGCTGCAAAAAGAAAAGAAAAAAAAGGAACACAAAAACGAAATGATGCGAGGAGAAGCAGAATCCAAGAGTACAAGCACTCTGCTGACAAGGACACAGTAATCATTCTCTCTCTCTCTCTCTCTCTCTCTCTCTCTCTCTCTCTCTCTCTCTCTCTCTCTCTCTCTCTCTCTCTCTCTCTCTCTCTCTCTCTCTCTCTCTCTCTCTCTCTCTCTCTCGTCCCCCCTGCAGGGACACTCGCCCCTTATTCTCCACCATTATTTGGTATTAAAACCTCAAATATGTGAGCCAGTGAGCTCATTTTGTGCAAATGGCAGAGCCAAGTAAGTTTAGCTAATTATCCAATTGCACTAGATGCTAATTCGGTGAGCTAGAGAGAGAGAGATGGGAGAGGGGGTTGGGTTGGGTTGGGTTGGGTTGGGGGGTATTGGCTCCATCACAGAAGCGAGAGGGAGATGGGTTTTTTCCCCCTCTTTCCTTTTTGGAGAAGCAAAAAAAGATGGAGAGTGAATAAAGAGAAGGAGGGAGGGAGGGAGAGATTTGTGCAACGAGCGCTCATTAGGGAAGCCCATATGTTGGGCCAAAGATGCAGGGGGAGAAAAGAGAGAGAGAAAAGGAGAGAACCGGCTAGGAGAGAAAAGAGGAGAATAGACATATTTATGTGTCTATATTTGCGTGCGCCGCCATTCCGTGGCTTCATGCTGGCAGAATAAGGATTCGTTCTCTGCTCGCCATTGGGAATTGTTTGCTGCAATTTAGGAGGCATCCACTTAGCCCGCTGTCACATCTCATCAACCATCATTACCTCTCACTCTCTTTCTCTCTCTCTCTCTCTCAGTTTGGACTTCAAAGTGACGGTACCTCAGTATGAAAAATATTTTTCCTACACATCAAATCCTGCAATCAAAATCTTACTCAGGGGAGGATCTATATAGGCATGGGCATGGGGGGACAATGCCCCCCCTGAATGCCCAATCTGCCCCATGCAGCAAACACGATGGCATGCAAAACAACTCAAGATATTTCAAATTAAAGTGCTTATATTTAAAATGATTTGAAACACTACTACTGTTAGTTAGCATTTCATCATTGATTGGTACTTTTGGTACTACCGGGGTACTTTCTCTCTTCTGGTCGCTTGCTCTGCTCGCGCACAAGTAGACTATGGCTACTTATGTGCAGTTGGCACTCTACTGAGTGTATAGTTCTACTTTCAACTATGATTCCTGAAAAGTAATGAAAGTAAAGGGAAGCTGTAGCACTTCCCCACTGGCGTGAGATGAAACCTCATGGAGCTGGAAGCCAACGGTATAAAGAAAACCCTTTGGCAAGGCTGTTTAATTGAATCAGTGGTTCCTAAACTTTTTTCATGTCAAGGACCCCTGAATTGACACTCATTAGCCCCACGGACCCACCCCCCTCCCCAAATGAAAAAGATATGTGCCAGTGACCTCGATAAGAGAAGAGTTTTCTGAATCCGGAGAGTTTTCCAGAAAACACCCAAAGGGGTTCCCGCCTAAAATGGATTCATTTAATCCAGTTAATCGCAGTTGTATCTCTTAGACCCTCACTTGTATTGTAAAATCAAGGCTAATTTGAAAGGGGAAATCCACCCATTTTCAACATTCTAATATGTCATTAATATACCTTAGAGGTGTTTGGTGGACATGATGAAAAGGTTCCCCCATTCTGTGTTCCCAAGAAACGGAGGTCTGAAGAAAGCCACTGACATGGTGAAACATCTTGATGACATCATCAAAATGTATTTTCACCATGTTAATGGATTTTCTTTATACGCTTCTTTCGTACAGATGGAACCAAATGAACCCGTTAGGGTTCATTTGGTTGCATTTGTACACTCTCAGAAAAAAATGTTGAAAATGGGTGGAGTGCCCCTTTAACTCTGAGAGAGTAGCATACGTATCGCTCCTATTTGGTTGGATTTGGAATCCTTTGGCTCCACAGGAACTTCCTCAACGGCCCCTGGGGGTCCGCATGGACCCCCAGTTTGGGTTTAAATGACCCGATGCATGCCTCAAACCCTCGACACAGAGGACATGCTGCCACAGCCATGCTGGGCTTTAATCTATCATGAAAATGGATGTGGGGGGAGAAAAGCGAAAAACGATTTGAATGACTGTATAAAAAGCCGGCGCGTTTTTTCATCCTGCTTTATCTCTTGCGTATACCCGACCCCCCACTCTCTTCTCAAGGGTCAAGCCCCCTCCCCTCCTCCCCGTCCCCCTTCCCAAAGCCTGCACGTACAGATTAGATTGTCAAAAGCATTCGGTGACAAGTCCGCCTTCATAGCCGTTAACAGGGCGGATGTAACATGTCCCATTGGGGGGGGGGGGGGGGGGGGGGGCTTCATCGCGATGAAGCCGCCCCATACCATTTTCAGTTACAGGACTTTTATTAGTCAAGTAAAGCATCGATAATAACATCAGTTGTTGTTGAAGTTGCAACAGACACGCAGCAAGCATAAAGCTAAAGGTCTGACTCAGAGAGTTTTCTGTTTTCAATGATGAAATGCTGTTGGTTTAGTGGTGACACAGCCGTGGTTAGTTAGTAGCAGTAGTAGTGTTTCAAATCATTTTAAATATAAGCACTTTAATTTGAAATATCTTGGGTTGTTTTGCATGGCATCGTGTTTGGGGGGGCAGACTGGGTATTTAGGGGGGTATTTAGGGGGGCATTGCCCCCCCCCCCCCCCCCCCCCCCATGCCCATGCCTAGATCCGCCCCTGGCCGTTAATAAGGAGCCATCCGACGGCTTCCTTGGAGGCCAGGAAAAAAACGTCGGAAAGCGGTTACGATCTGACTCTTTGATCGCCCGCTACGAGATGGTGTGGGGGTTCATGATAGGAAAGCATTGTTGTCATTTTAGCTTTTTTTGTCACTTTTGTGGGGCGCTTGCCCCTCCTATATTCAGCTATTCGTGTGGATTTTCCTCCTACGCAAAGATTAAATTCCCATTCACAATGAATGGAGAATGTACGTCACATGTGTACTCTGCGCAAATCCGACACATGGCGCCGTAACAATGATAAGAGCGGCCCTCACTTCACACAGGTGTTACAATCCATTGCCAAATATGTAATTTGTCCTTAGTGAAAGACAACATAATACTCCATACATCCATACCAACAGTATGGATGTATGAAGTACTTAGAAGAAAATTTTACATTTTTTTTTAAAAGGGTCAAATATAATGACCTCAGATTGTTTGGATTAATTGAACATTTATAGAAAGTGTCCCATCTAATCCATGGGTGTTACATTTATGCCGCGACCCGGATGCGCTTTCCCGGTCGGGGGTGAAGGCCAAAGGTTCAAAGGTTAAGTACAGCAGCGGTGGCCTCGGAGCAAAGAAATAAAACCGAAACGAAACTATAAATCAAATGGAAGTGCAGGCTGCGGTGACGCATGATTGAATATTGAATGCAATATGATTACCCCTCACTTACAACGGGAGGCAGTGAGAGTGTCGTAACTCAATCTCTCACAATAGCTCCGGGGGAGAGGAACGGACGCGTCCTTTTGCCTTGTGTAGTCACTGCCAGGGCCGGATATAACATTTACCAATTGGGGAAGGGGGGGGGGGGGGGGGGGGGGGGGTATCATTTTCGGTTACAAGACTTACAGAATATTAGGTATATTAAGTACAAGCATCAATAATGACATCAGTTGTTGTTGAAGTTGCAATAGACACGCAACATCCATAAAGCAAAAGGTCAGGTTAGTTTGTAGCAGTTATAGTGGTTCAAATCATTTTAATTATAAGCACTTAAATTTGAAATTTGGGTTGTTTGCATGACATCATGTTTGGTGGGGCAGTCTGGGCATTTAGGGGGGGCATTACCCCCCCATGCCCATGCCTAGATCCGCCCCTGGTAGTCCCTACTGTCAGAATCAGCCCCCCTACAACGGAGTCACACTTTACAGGGCCCGCCATGCAGGAAGGCAGAAGAAAAAGAAAAATCTGCGTCCTGTACGTGCTATACAACAGCCAGGGTCTTTCACGCACTAGCAGGCCTGCATGCTACTGACAAAGACAAGCTGTTCTCTCTCTCTCTCTCCTCTCCACTCCTCTCCTCTCTCGGAAATATCCGCACAACTCCCTGGCTTCTCCGACAAGCAAATTCAATCTATTAATCAAGCCGAGGCGTATTTTTGGATCCCGCGTACGTACGCGTTCCTGTATGCGTCTGCGTTGTGTAAGTGTGCGGTTTCGCTGTCGCTTCGTATAACGGTTTCGCAGAGCACATCGAGGAGAGAGAAAGAGAGAGAGAGAGTTCACCAGAGGTAAGCTCCAAATGGCGAGGGGTAAAAACGAGCCGCCGTGGGCCTTTTTGGTAAAGGTTTAAAATAAATGGGACGTTTTTTTTTTGTTGTTGTTGTTGTTTCTTTTTAAGAAACAAGCGTGCAAACTCCCAGTGCATGCAACGCTCCAGGGCTGGCTTTATACTGCCAAATGAAGATACGACAAACACAAAAAAAGAACAGGGGTGTAATTTTAGACCCCGTTGGTGTCACTGGAGCGAATACTCCCTATAACCGCTCTGTTTGGGTTTCCTGCAAACAAGCTTGAGTCGAACACACGCATACATACACGCAAACACAGGCACCCACGTGCCCACGCACACACACACACCCAAGGACACACATGTTGCACGCACACGCAAAACCTTCGCTCCAAATCCCGCAGATCACTCTCCATTTCAGAAATATGTAATGGATGGGTTGCCTCGCAAAGGGACAAACTGTGAGATCAGATGCTTGCGGTGGCATTCTGGCTGCTGTGGCGTGACTTAAAGAGGCTGAATTACAGCCTGCGTTGGCCCCGGCGCTCACACTGTAAAGAATAGGGTGTTACCCATTTTGGGGGGGGGCGAACATGCAACACTGACTGTATATATATATACCATTTCACATTGTTCTCGAGACACAGAACAACTAGTGTTGGTCTGCATGGGCATACCATCACCCCATGGGGGGGTACTCTTCATTGCTGTTAGGGATAGAAATATCTTCCCTAACAGCAGGGGTTTTCAACAGGTGGTCCGGGGACCACCAGTGGTCCTTGAGAGGCTTCCAGGTTGTCCCCAGGATAAATAATGGAAAGTTGGTTAACCAGAATGAAACCATTTTGGTTAACCAAAATGAAACCAAATGGACCCTTGCGGGTCCATTTGGTTTCATTTTCACACCCTCAAGAGTTCAAATATTCATCATCTGAAAGTCTACGCCGTTTTGTTTGCGAAATCCAGCCTGGAATTGTGGACAAAACCAAAATAATTCTTTAGTTCTAGGTCCTTTGGTGAGAAGGTCATCAAATGTTGGTCCGTGGCTCAAATGCTGAATAAATGGTGATCCCTGGTGTCAAAAAGGTTGAAAATCCCTGCCTAACAGCAATGAAGTTAGGGAAGTATTTTGTGTGTTTTTTCTGAAATGGTATGCCATAAGTGATCAAGATACAAAAGCATGAAAAATACTGAAACTTTGAAAAACGTTTTGAGCTGTCGATTTTGCATTTTTAGGTGAAAACCTGGAAAGTAACAGTTTTTGATATTTTGATGGTGCTCTATGCATGCAGGATAGCAGGTCTTTAAAGGGAAAAAAACACACATTGGCTTAAATAATGCATTGACTAAACTTATTCCTTTGGCTTTTGCTAAATGTGCATTGTCTAATTTACTCAAATTACACAGATAAACAAAACAGTCCTCAAAATGCATTCTATTGTATTTTTTATAGAGGAACAGACAGTAAGCTGATGGGGAGAGGGTCACATGGGGGGTCACATGCAGTAAAGTCTGTCAGGATCGGGAGTTGGACCTGCACACACTGCCGGTGCTGTGTGTGTGCGTGTGCGTGTGCGTGTGCGTGTGTGTGTGTGTGTGTGTGTGTGTGTGTGTGTGTGTGTGTGTGTGTGTGTGTGTGTGTGTGTGTGTGTGCACAAACACACTGAGGCCTGTTTTATAGTGGTCTGAATGTTGGCTTTTAACAGAGGCCATCGCCATCATCTGGAACATGCCATTCTATTTCTGTACGCTCCTCTCTCCTCCTAATGGGATTATAAGGCAGATAGAGACACATGACAGGCCGTGGCAGATAGTTCCCCCATTTGACAGTTTTAGTGATAGTGGGGCGATGAATAGTGTGAAATGATTTGGGTGCATTTTCAGTAATGTGCACGTCTGAGTGTGCAGCGTGGGCACGCTGAACAGGGGCGGATCTAGGCATGGGCATAGGGGAGTAATACCCAGTCTGCCCCACCAAACACGATGGCATGCAAAACAACCCAAGATATTTCAACTTAAAGTGCTTATATTGAAAGTTATTTGAAACACTACTACTGCTACAAACCAGCTACAGTTGTGTCACCACTAAACCAACACAATTTCATCATTGAAAACAGAAAACTCTCTGAGTCAGACCTTTAGCTTTATGCATGCTGCGTGTCTGTTGCAACTTCAACAACAACTGATGTTATTGTTGATGCTTACTTGCCTAATAAAGGTCCCGTAACCAAAAATGGTATGAAGCCGCGCCCATACCATTTTAATCGCGCTCTGCGTTTGCTCTAAAGGTAAGTACACAATCCACTCTGGATAAATTTCTATGATCAGATTTTAAAGCAGTAGAAGTGTTAACTGTGCCGGAGATTAGCTGTGCACGGACAGATGTGCAGCAAACCTCTCTCTGTCGTTTACTTTAGCCTGGTGGAGACAGTAAATAGCAATCTAGCATAAAATAAAATAGTAAATAAATGCAACCTAAGTAGATGGGCCTTAGTAGTGACTTAATTATGGGGGGCAGAAAAGGAGAAATATGGAGATGCAGCAGTGGATAATGTGCTGTTCTCATTAGATCTGCTCAAGGTCTTGAGGAGAGCGAAGGAGGGGCTAGGGGGGAGGGCCTATAGTCGCTGTAAGGCATGAAACCTTGTATCACCCAGTTATTGTTTTTTTTTCTTTCATAAATTAGAGCACACAAAATTTTACTTTTTGTGGACATATGAGGTTTTCCACCCAGCAGCCAACAGCTATGTAATTAGTGCAGTAAGAAAGGATCCTGCTCCAGCCGCACACATTACATTCCACAACGTCGGCGGAAAACCTCATATGTCAAAAAAAATCCTGTACTTTTTTCGGAATTCAAGATCAACAGATCGACAACCTCAAAGCGCATGAATTGACGCTGGTGGATGATGTGTTCCTTGCCACGCAGTACAGTATAGCAGGGGTATTCGTCCTTTTGATACCAGGGACCACCATTTATTCAGCATTTGAGCCACGGACCACCATTTGATGACATTTTAGCTACAATGACATAAAACAAAAGAATTCTTTTGGTTTTGTTCACAATTCCAGGCTGAATTTGGGGAAACAAAACAGTGTAGGCTTCTTAATTAAATAGTGCTAATTCAGATGATGAATATTTTAACTCTTGAGAGTGTAAAAATGAAACCAAATGGACCCGCAAGGGTCCATTTGGTTTCATTTTTGCGTTCTCAAGAGTTACATCTGGTTAACCAACTTAGCTGGGGACCACCTGGAAGTTCCACTGGTGGTCCCCGGACCACTGGTTGAAAACCACTGCAGTATAGGATCAAGAAGTGGCGTTGATTTACAAAAAACGCTAAGAGCGAGAACATGGAAATAAGAGTTTTCTGCCCGACAACCACGATATAATAATCCATATGTAGATGCTATAGTGCTGCTGACAACCTTGTGAAACACTAAACCATGCCACTGGCACTGTTCTGCATGCAGAGGGCCTTGGGGACGCCAGCGTGCGGATGTGTGTGTGTGTGTGTGTGTGTGTGTGTGTGTGTGTGTGTGGTTTTGTAATTGCTACATGGTGGGGACGTCCGTCTGACAGCACACTCACCAACTGGGGACCCAAAATCCATCTGGGGTCCTCACCCGAGGTCCCCACACCGTTTATCATTTAATTCAATCCAGAACATTGCAATTATGTGCCCAGTGAAGTTCTGTGAAATGTCCCACTTGGTCTTTAAAATCTGAAAAGTGTGTTAAAGTGTGCTAAAAGTGTGCTAGAAGTGCTCCTCCAGTGGCTACAACAGGTACTGCACAGGAGTGTGAAAAGTTTACACACTTCCTGCTGTCTAGCCAATGGGAAGAGAACAACCCCCCCCCTCTCCCCCAGTTAATTAACGACCCGCAATCATAATGCTTCAGGAGAGTAGGAGAACAACCCCCCCCCTCTCCCCCAGTTAATTAACGACCCGCAATCCCTGTGCCTGGGCAATTTGAATTCTCTGTCTGTTTGTACAGAGTGGCACTGAGTGTCAGAACAGTTTGGAGTTTGGAAGCATACAGTTTTCTTACAATATCGTTGTTGACATTATTGCCTTTGTAAACCTTTTAGTGTTTTAAGAAGTATATGTTCTTTAGCATTGCCGAATACTATCAGCAAGGGTAAAGTAATACAATGAATAATTTTCAGGATTCAAATTCAAAAATGGCAAAAAGCAGCAAGCTCAAAAAAGTTTATCCAAAATAGGAACCTGATTCTTAAAAGGTACCGTAAATCCCACTGGCCTGGCCTCCCGGTAACAAGATCTGCACACTAAATTTTGGGGTTCAACCACCCATTACTCTACTAGCTTCCAAGTTGTTATGTAGAAATATTCCTATTATTAATGCTGTTTTACACAGTGGTTCTCAAATTGGATTCCAGGGAATCTTGACTGTATACATCCCTAATTAATTATGAACATCATTGTGTCAGGTTAGATGATATGTCCATTTGGTTCCATTTATAGACCATATATTTTTCTGTTCCATTTATAGAACAGAAACATATTATATAGTATACAGTATACACTGAAGCTGTGTGTAAAGTTGGTCTGACCTCTTCAACAGCTTATGCTCTGAGTTGAACTGTCAGCTAGACTCTGCGCCCATCCCCCACTCCACTCAACTGTAGCACTCTGTAGCATCTTTCATTCAGTGTGGACTGGAGTGGGGGATGGGGGGGGGGGGGTGTGCAGGTGCATTGATTACAAGAAATTATACTCCACTACATCTCAGAGCCAAACATTGTTAAAACATTAGGCCCACTGACCCATTACAATCATTTAAAAGGTATAGTAAGTGATTTGTGTGATTTGGGAAATCCTCCAGTCCTACTGGTTACAAGATGTGCACATGCACATACTCTACAGTGGGGTGAAGTGCACACCTTACCTTACCATAATGAAGCATTTTAACAGAAAAAATTTAGCATGGAACACGCAGTAGGACAGGGGTCTCAAACTCAATTTGTATGATTCTTATGGGTATCCAAATAACATAATAAAATGGATTATTATATAATAAAGCTGGTGCATTCCGTCTTTCAATAAAGGGAACTTCTTATTTAAGTAGATCCAGTTTGATCAGTTCAGTGAGTAGAGTAGAGTTGCTGCAGGAGAGAGCACCCCCCCTCTGCCCCAGTTAGAGTGGGAGAATACCCCCCACCCTTGCACTGCATTGATTGGGTCGTTAATTAGCAAAAACAGCAGAAGCCTGTCTGGGGTGTTCACATGAGACTGAGGCGACCTGTGCTCTCTCCAATGTGGAAAATGTTGAGTCAAGTATTTTTGTACACTTTGCAACACTGCATCTTTCGTCGAAGGCAACTTAATTTTTGGACATAATAGGAATTGTAATAGTAGTGAGTACCATGAAATTATTCCTTAAGATTAGCTGATCTGCAAGCCTACAATGTGTCGCCTCTGCAACACGTGCGCTTGTAGATCTGTTGTTCTCACCATATTTGAAAACACAACGTAATATCTCAACTGAATTCCTACAATTCCAAGTCATCTCAGGGTGGGGGGATTTAGTAGACAAGAATGTTGGCACAGCTTGAGGGCATTGTCATAGCTGATTTTACTGTTGTTTCCATGTTCAACATAGCCAATGTACAAGCTCACTATGTGTTGAGCTTATATTTTCAGTATGCAGTCAAGCATACAATGGCATGTCTTTTATTTCTTCTGAATCTCTTCTCCATTAGTCCCTTCCCCCCTAAACATTTTTGTCACATAGCTTTCTGTTATTTTAGAATCAGCACTCATTTTTCAGGTTCATTTACTGTCTAAATCAGACATGGGCAAACTGCGGCCCGGGGCCCACATGCAGCCTGTTAAGCCTTTTAATCCGGCCTGCCAAACTTGTCCAAATTATATTACGCTGCGACACGCTGTGTGGAACTGATTGATGAAGATATAGTCGGCAAGTTAAACCAAAACAAACACTTCTACCATACTTACCCATTTGTCCTAATATTATCCTACGCAATAAAATACATAAATACAACCCATTACACCCAATAGTAGGCTACTAATGAAATAATTAAATCAACACATCTGCAAGTAACCCAAGTGAGCTTTTGAATGTCATTTATTCTGCTTTCTGAGCTGACTATGGCTTCTGGTTGGCCCTGCTGGTTTAGGACAGATTTTATTTGTGCTGGTTTGTAAGGCTGTATACCGAAGCTCGGGAATCGAACCACTCGCTCGCTAAGGTCGCCACGCGAACGAATATTAATGTTCCCGAACCATTCGCATTTATTTATTTATTTATTTAACTTTTCCCCCCATCTAGTAGATGTGCGACATCGAGGGGTCAGAAACTCGCTGTGAAACGCGCTGTTACTGCAGTTGGAAATGCATTGATTTCAATGCTTCGAAGCTCGGCCTGAATTTGCTGTTCGATGTTCGAAGGGCAAATTAAGCCCTAGTATACACCACTACTGGTTTGCCTGGATCTGACCTGCCCTGAACGTTTGCCATAGCAGGACATAGCATACATGCAAACACATTTGTCCAGTAGTTTCTTTCTAGTGTCTCAATCAATCTGAAACAGGTTGCACATGACCGCAGCTGCGACATGCAGTGAGGCTTTCCAACTGACTGGCTGTAGGCCTGTTGTTCTGTGCAAAATATATAAATGATAGTTTGGAAACAAATGCACCCTTATCGGTCTGTAACTACTGTAGTGTACAAATGGAACGCATAGACCCATTAGTTTGTACTCGCAATCTGAAAGCTCACAACACGACTTCCAGGGGGTCCCCAGCTAAATGACAATTTTAATCCAAATTTACCCTTACCCTAACAACCACACTTTTTCATTGCATAATAATAATAATGATAATACTCTTATTAGAGTGTCAAAACACTGCCATTTACTACTTTTATATAGAAATTAAATTAATATTATGCAGAATTTAGTACAGCCTTTAAGCCCGGCCCTCCACAATATTTTCTGTATCTCATTTGGCCCCTTGGGAAAAAATAATTGTCCACCCCTGATTTAGCTGCTTATGAGCTTATTATCTATTATTATTATTAGCCTATTATTATTATGCTGATCCATTCGTATATTGGCCCAACCAGCCAAGCTTGAATCACAGACCACATGGACTTGCCACTAAAGCTGCAGGTCCACTCCACAAACATGCTGGCCTCACAATTATTTAATTCCTTTCGGCCAGTGGTTTTAGACCTTTTATTATTTATTCATAATTTGAGCCCCGGGCCACCATTTGATACATTTTAGCCCCACAGACTCCAAAACTACACCTATATTTGTTTTGCTTTTGTCCACAATTCCAGGCTGGATTTTGGAGAAAACAAAATAATCAAACGTACAGATCAAAATGACCATTAATCTTTTACATTTTGTCGTTGTGTTGACTTGGGCTAATGCACATGATGAATATTTTATTTTTTTGAGAGTGTAAATATGAAACCAAATGGACCTGCAACTGCAAAGGTACATTTAGTTTCATTTTTTATGCTCTCATAGAGTTACATCTAGTTAACCAACTTTCCATCATTTAGCCTGCGGAACACCTGGAATCCTCTCATGGACCACTGGAAAAGCCCTGCTTTAGGCTACTAAACTAAAGTTGTATTTGCCTGGGACTGCCGCTGCCCTCGTCTCTTCATTCCTACACAACAACCGTCATTGGTTATTATTATTGTCGACCTAATCAATCTATCAACTTGATGACAGACTGCTCCATACAGGCAACATCAGTGCGGGGGACCACCGACCACTGCTTAAACGTGTATGCATGTACTTGAAATTGGCCACGCAAGCACACAGTAAGCGTGCACGCAAATTGCTGCATGGATACATGCAGTCACGTTTTCAAAACCACACGTCTGCATTACGATGGGAGATTTTGTGTCCTGTGTGTGCTCAAATCTCCTACACAAAAACACACACTTTCACCGCTCGACAATAAATCCTGGCGCGGTCATGCGTCTGACGGTGCATAGGTCTTGCTGTAAGCACAGGACTATCCCGCACCATCGTAGAAAAATAAAACTCAGGTCCGCGAGCCCGCGACGATCGAAAGTGATGGTCGCTTTCTAGTCCAACTCCACGGAAAACAAAATTGGTCAGCTTGCGGCTACAATGAATTAAGGCTGAACGATTAATCGTTTTTAAACCGAAATCGCGATTTGAAAAAATGCGATTTGTGAATCGCAAGGGCCGCGATTTTTCGATTTTTAATGTTTCTATTAGAGATCAACGGATGAGCTTTTTTCCCACCCGAAATCCGCACACGCACATTGTTGATCCGTCCGCATCCTTCTGCATTATTTAATCGCCTTGCGACGCTGCAACGCGCCGTGAACGCCGCTATTATTTACGAGTACGTTCATCACTCACCCCTATCCAGTGACAGCGTCCACGTGCAGCCTTGGTTGTATGTGTATATTCCGTTGCCATAGAAACCCGTACCGTTTACTCGTCCTCGTCCATTGAATCACATTCTCACTGCACATTTCTGCAGTATCTACCTGGCTATTCTGATATTTCTTGATAAATTTCAAAATATTTTGTTCAGTAAGAAAAGAAGTTGTACTTCCACAGGTTGTTCAGAAACAGAACATGCACCTGTTGATTTCCAATTCCAGACAGTGTGTTGTGAAGAATGTACTTGGAAAATAAATATAATGCCTGTTGGAAGCAATTCATATCTTTTATCCTTATTCAGAGAAGTAAATGACTGTCTTTTGGTATTGGTAATGTTAAAATACGTTTTTAATGGACATGGTAAAGATTTAAAACCGAAACTGGACTCTTTTAAAAAATAATCGCAAATTAATCACAATCGCAATATTGCTCAAATAATCGCAATTAATTTTTTTTCCAAAATCGTTCAGCCCTACAATGAATGAAGGAAGGGGAGGGGACGATGTTACGGCCAGTAGTAGAGGAGTTGCGACATTGAGGGGCAGAAAACAGCAAGCGGCCTACTTAAAGTAAAGCGTGATTTACAACGGCCATGCTCGTGTAACATGGATACTATTAGGCATACTACAAAACTATTTAAAGTAAAGTGGTACAGCGGCCGTGCCCGTGCAACATGGACTAAGTGGTTTCAGAGAATTAAAGCTGGGCTGTCGCCTGAGGACTTGTCACAGATAGCTGTCCCAATGCTGAATAAAAGTATGTAGAGCAGCTGCCATTACACCTTTCCATGGAAGTGAACGGAGATGTCGCAACTCTGGGTTATTTGCCTTTCTGTATGGTGCAACTCTGCCTTTCTCTATGGCTCTGGTAGAGTTGCACCCAGTTGTGCTAGGTCTGGACCGTAGCTTTTTGACATCACGATAGTCTGAGTAATTTACTTAGGTATATTAGCCGCTGTGGACGCAGTAGGAGCACAATAGTGGCTAAGCCGCTGTGGACGCAGTAGGAGCGCAATTAGTGGCTAAGAACATTGCGGTAGTAGTAAGCAACTATCTTGTGAAGTTTGGTGCAATATGAGCTTGCGGATCTTCTGTGATGGTGTCAAAACTGTGTTGCCTGTGTTACTCCAATTGAGTAGCTGTGATGTGATGTGATGTGATGTGATATTTTTAAGCAAAAATGTAACCAATATGACTATAGTAACTACTATTTTCTTTGGAGGCCTACTGTGGCCCCTAGATTTTTTTTAGAGATGATCAAATACAGGAAGACTAAATGAAAAACATAAAAACAATGAAAAAAAAAAAGATTGTCATTATAATTTTGACCACAAATTCGCTTATTTTGACCATAAACTCGCTTATAGGAACTTTAAGTCCTCATTTGCTTGGTGTGCTCTGCTGCTGTTGCAGTTGAGACCTAACAAAAAAAAGTTCTGAAAAAGTTTTGTATTTTGAAAAAATAAATTTCAGTACAACCTGAAAGGGTGTAGATGTGTTCCATAAAGAAAGACCTGAAATTGTGGTATGGTCACAAACTGTACTGTCTGATGTGTGCGCAGAAATGCTCTGTCTATACAGATGCCCAGAAAGAGTAATATCTGAAACTGTTGTGCAGTGTTGTCCCCAGAACGTATGCACTATCTGACCGAGTGTTATCAGATGGAGTCCCCAGGAGGATGCAATATCTGACCGAGTGTTATCAGATGGAGTCCCCAGGAGGATGCAATATCTGACCGAGTGTTATCAGATAGAGTCCCCAGGAGGTATGCCATCTGAGGTGTGCTATGGTGTCCCCAGGAAGGCGGAATATCTGTTGGTCCCCAGATGGATGCGTGGAGTCAGGTCTGGGAGAAAAAGTATTGAATTTTGCTAATTTAAAGTGATATTCTGGTTCCTGAGGTTTTTCTGAGCATACATGATTTTTTTCAGAGGCGTACCATGTCTAGAAAGGGGTGTCCCCACACCGTTGGTGTCCACTCATGGGTCCCCATCATGTAGCATTTACAAGCCTGTGTGTGTGTGTGTGTGTGTGTGTGTGTGTGTGTGTGTGTGTGTGTGTGTGTGTGTGTGTGTGTGTATGCGTGCATGTGTGCATGCATGAGTGTGTAAATGCACTTGTTTTGATATACTGTACTTGTGAGGGCCAAATGTTCCTACAAGTATAGTCAAAATTGACAAATAATACATACAATACATAAATTACATAAATATAGTAATATATAGAGGTTACTATAGATTTGTGGCTCCAGCCCTGAATCGCCACTACCACCTTAAACTATTTTCCCTGGAGATTCAGATAATGGATAATGAAGTGAAACGAACTGATAATTCAGACTATGAGGGTCAGGCAAGGTTTGTGGTTGAATTCGTGGACGAATTATACCGCCTTGCGCTCGTGCTCTACTTGAAATTAGCGGATTCACAAGCTCACGACTCGCCGTGAGCTCGGCGTTGTGAGCTTGCAGCTCTGCTATTTTCATTCAAGAACGTAGGGTTAAAAGGGGCATTCATAAAATTCCCATCCTAAAATTCCAATGTGTTGACAAGTATAGTCACGTGTGTGTGTGTGTGTGTGTGTGTGTGTGTGTGTTGTGTGTGTGTGTGTGTGTGTGTGTGTGTGTGTGTGTGTGTGTGTGTGTGTGTGTGTGTTGTGTGCGTGCGTGCGTGCGTACATGAGGGGGAACTGAAAGAGGGCTAGAGGGAGCCGCGGTTTTCCAACGACCGCCGGCTTCGGGATAATGAGCCTGCATGTGTCTGTGTTTCTCACAGATAGAAACGCAGACAAACACTCAAAACAAAACACAGCCGTTAAATGAGAGGGTGTGTGTGTGTGTGTGTGTGTGTGTGTGTGTGTGTGTGTGTGTGTGTGTGTGTGTGTGTGTGTGTGTGTGTGTGTGTGTGTGTGTGTGTGTAGCTATTTGGACAGTGTAGCATAGCTCCCTCCTTCCAAATTGTCTGAAAACACGCTCGCACAGTGTGGGATGCTAATTCGGTCATGCTATGCCGACTAGTGAGAGTTTGTTTTAGAGTTTCCTTAAAAAAGACTATCATGTTCCACGAAGCGCCATGACCTCTCCAAGAACCACATTATTTATTTAGTGAACGGTTCTTCGTGTTCCTCGCGAGAAAGCACCGCTGCTTTCAACCTCTAGCGCTGGATGGTGTTAGTAGGAATAAACACAGGCGCACCGTGAAGACAGGAAGTGGACTAAGCAAGGGGAGGAGCTAAACCAAGTTCAAACACAAGCAGTAGAATTGTTAACGGTGCCGGAGATTAGCTGTGCACGGACAGATGTGCAGCAAACCTTTCTCTGTCGTTTACTTTAGCCCTGTGGAGACAGCAAATAGAAAACCCTAGTAAAAACATCCTATATGATTTTAGAAAAGTCCAATAGAAAAATCCTATCAGATTTTGGAACAAATCCTATTGGATTTCCAATAGGAATCCAATAGGATTCCTATAAGAATCCTATAGGATTCCTATAAGAATCCTATAGGACCTTATAAGTCCATTTGGTTTCATGTTTACGCTTTCAAAGAGTTACATCTGGTTAACCAACTTTCCATTTAGCCGGGGACCACCTGGAATCCTCTCAGGGACCACTGGTGGTACCACCTGTTGAAAACCACTGCTCCAAAGCGTCACTGTTGAGCGTGTGTTAACAATGCTGGCGCCGGTGCCGTCGACAGCCACCGAATAAACGCAACGAATCAATAGCAACGAGTCACTTTGTAACATTGAAGATCGAAGTGATGCATACAGTAGCCTATACTAATGTCCTGAAAGGTTTGTTCTGGGGCAACATTCATTTATTTATTTGTTTGGCTTCCCAGGTGCTATCTTTATATTTCTGTGTGTATGATTAGAGCAAAAAAGATTAAAACTCCCTGCTGTCCTTGTGGATATCTCAAAGTTGTGTTCGCTATAGTGTACTTTGACGAGAGAGGGGGTGGGGGTGAGATGGGGGGGCGGGGCAGGAGTGCCTCACTGTTCTCTGGTAATTTACACACCAGTGTTCTGTGTGATAAAGATTTAGTTCAGCATTCGCTCCGCCCAACCCCTATACCAACCCGTGCACCCCCCCCCCCCCCCCCCCACTCCTCGGGAGAGCGAGGCGCGCTATCGTCAAGTGTATTAATTAGCCTATTTTGTGCAAAGTATAACGATCTGCATAGTTTAATGAAATGACAGGGCGCGCATGGAGAACGAGGGGGGGAGAGAGGAGAGGAGAGGGGGGAGCAGAGGAGATGCACTCGGTGAAGATGGCTTGCATATTTACAGAAATTCATTAAAACTCTCAGGCTCTCAGGATGGAAACTTTTATTTATTCATTTTTCCTTCTTCCCCAGAATGATATTTTTTGGGACGTTATCGTGTGTGTTAGCGTGCGTGTACTGTATGCCCGTGTGCGTGTGTGTGTGTGGTGTTTGTACAAGGATTGTGCACACGCAGGGCTACAGCTGGTTAATGATGTGAATGTTTAATTCATGGGGCGTGTGAGTGGGGCTAGCACTGAGGTTGATAGCCTCACCTCCCCCAGCTAAATGTAATACTTTGTCTCGGTCGGTGTGGAAATTTCAATACGTCCGTCATTATTTTCAGGATTGAAAGTCTAAGACGTCCAAATGCAGTCCCGGATGTGACATTTCCCATTGGGGATGGGGGCAGGCGAAAATGGTATGGGTGCGGCTGGTTTGGGGGCGACTTCATGGTATGGGTGCGGCTGGTATAGTATGGGGGCGGCTTCATCGCGGCGATGAAGCCGCCCCCATACCATTTGTTGTTGAAGTTGCAAAAGACAAGCAGCATTACATGCATAAAGCTAAAGGTCTGACTCAGAGAGTTTTCTGTTTTGAATGACGAAATGGTGGTAGGTTTAGTGGTGCAACAATTGAAGTTAGTTAGTAGCAGTAGTAGTGTTTCAAATCGTTTTAACCCATATACTAGCTTTGACATTTTGGTTGTTTGCATGCCATCATGTTTAGTGGGGCAGTCCCCCCCCCCCTATGCCCATGTCTAGATTCGGCCCTATACGTCCAAATGTAGCAGATCTACAAGGTCTAGCTACTTTTGTGTGACACTGGTAGGTGTACTGTGCACAAGTGCAGGCCTCTGCCATGTGAAGTTGAAGCCCCCGGAAGACCCTGTTTGCATGCAGGTCCAAGGTGAACTACATTGTACATAACGTCACTGTTTGTCAATGGGTGCAATCCCAGACTGGGACCACCAAGTGGACCCTTATGGGTCTCCAACATGTCAGAGAAACACTGAGGATTCAAATCGTTTTAAATATACTGTAAGCACTTGAATTTAATTTGAGACCCTTTGAGACCCTTTAAAAAAAAAAGGGGTACAGAATGAGGGTCTGTGGCCTATTTTTAAGTATCGAGAAACACTGAACTATAATAAACAGGGGGAGGGGGGGTATTTTTCAATAGGTTAAGATGATGATGATGATGCACCTGCTGTAGTCAATGTCTACCCGCCCCACACACACACACACACACACACACACACACACACACACACACACACACACACACACACACACACACACACACACACACACACACACACACGTTCCATCTACAGACCTCCCACTGAGCCCCCCGCTTGGCTCATTGTGTAGACAGAACAGCTTACACAAACAATTAGAAGATATTTTTGGTGCCCCCTCCCCCCCCTAACACACACACACACACACACACACACACACACACACACACACACACACAACACACACACACACACACACACACACACACACACACACACACACACACACACACACAACACACACACACACACAAAGACGAGAATAAAAATAACGTGGATCATGTATTCAGCTAAATGTTAAAGGGATCTTATGGGTCTAAACATGTCAGTGTCTGATCACAGCTGTGGCCATGCAGTATTTCGTACACAGTATAGCGTTATTTGCAGTTCATTGTTTAATCCTTAGGGGTTGCGGTTGTTTATATTGTTAATGCTACTCGGGTCAAGGCAGACACACAACCATGACAACCGACAGCCACAGAACAAATCAATTCAAATTTCCCGGCTAGCACATCCGCAACGTTCGTGAAATGACAGAGTTGCAGCTTTCAGACCAGGGGCGGATATAGCCATGGGCATGGGGGGACAATGCCCCCCCTAAATGCCCAGACTGCCCCACCAAACAAGATGGCATGCAAAACAACCCAAGATATTTCAGTGCTTATATTTAAATGTATCTGAAACACTACTACTGCTACTGACTAACAACAATCGTCTCACCTCTAAATCAGCAGCGTTTCAACATTGAAAACAGAAAACTCTCTGAGTCAGACCTTTAGCTTTATGCATGCTGCGTGTCTGTTGCAACTTCAACAACGACTGATGTTATTATTGATTCATACTTGCCCAATGAAAGTCCTGTAACTGAAAATTGTATAAGTGCTGCTTCGATGAAGCCGCCACCATACCATTTTCTCCTGACCCCTGTTTCAGACGTGCATGTATGTCCCACATACAGACACACACAGTACACAGTGTTGATGTGCTTTGAATGCACTAATCTGCAGTGTTTGACCTTTAGACATACGCAGTCTGTACTGTGAGTGCACACACACACACACACACACACACACACACACACACACACACACACACACACACACACACACACACACACACACACACACACACACACACACACCACACACACACACACACACACTCTTACAGTCGGTGACAAGCCGCCAGAGCGCCAGAGGTCAATATCATGTATCATTTGGACTTTAAAGGGCTAATTACCAGGAGACACATTGGTTTGTGCAGAGGTTAAGGTAAATGTTATGCTGCCATGGCATGGCGTATAGCCGCACCCATACCATTTTCAGTTACAGGACTTTTATTAGGCAAGTAAAGCAATAATAATTACAATAATCACAAGAATAACATCAGTTGTTGTTGAAGTTACAACAGACACGCAGCATGCATAAAGCTAAAGGTCTGACTCAGAGAGTTTTCCGTTTTCAATTGCTGTTGGTTTAGTGGTGCCTCAATTGTAGTTAGTAGCAGTAAGTAGACTGTTTCAAATCATTTTAAATATAAGCACTTTAATTTGAAATACCTTGTGTTGTTTGCAAGCCATCGTGTTTGGTGGGGCAGATTGGGCATGTAGATGGGCATCACCCCCCCCCCCCCCAGGCCCATGCCTAGATCCGCCCCTGTTTCCCTCCCCCCAAAAAATGTTTAGTCGCTGAAATGACTTTCAATGAAACTCACGTAATAGAGTTTGAAGTTCAGTGGGTTTATACAGTACACTGTGCGGGGGGAGGGGGGGGGGGGTCTGGAAAATGTATATCAAATATCTAAATAACTGGGCCCAGAAGTACGGTTCAAAGTAAGCATTGTGGTTGGACTGTAGTGTTGGGCACAAGGTACAAAAGGGCTTATACCGGCATGCAGCTCAAGATGAAAAACCTCCCCAAGCTGCTTAGCGCCTGGTTTGCTCATTACAAAAACCCAATTTAAACTAGTTGCTGTTGGGAGTCAAAAAGCAGACGTACAAACTGCGGTGACTTCTGGGCCTGCAGTGACTCGCAATGTGAGATTGTAGATCAGCTTTGTTTTAGTATCCTTAGGGACGCACAGGCAGGCAAATATAATTTGAGCTTAACCCCATCTTAACAGGCTCTATGGCCTTGATTTAGCCGAGGTTTTACTGTAGTATAGGATGGTTGCTCGGCGTTAATGCCGCATAAAGTTAATGCCTCCGTGAGGGGAGGTGGTGGTGGGGGGTGTAGAAAGTCAAATATGCGAGTCGTACAGCGAGCTATGTAAAGCCTTAATCTCTTTCATTAAAAAACAGAGAACCTGCGCAGCTTGAAAGGATTGCATGTGAAAAATGCCAACTATTCCGCTCTTGCCCGGATCAGGAAGTCAGCTAAGCAAATAAACACAGTAATAGCATAACAACCTAATCAGATTACCTCCAGGACTGCACTGCACGCACGCACACACACATACGCACACACACACGCACACACACACACACACACACGAACACGCAGACATGCATGCACGCATATATAGAGGAGACATGCTTTAAGAAAGTCAGGCATGTGGTGTGTGTTGGCTGTTGGCCTGGTTGTGTTATGTGAGAATAATCGGGCCCTGAGCGTTTACTGAATACGTTTACGGGAATGATAGGTTTGCACACACACGCACACGCACACACACACACACACGCACACACACACACACACACACACACACAACACACACCACACACACACACACACACACACACACACACACAGCGGAAAGAGAGAGATGATCTCCCGCTGTGCTCACATGTACAGAACCGATCAGTGTTGGAAGACCCTCAATTGTGTTTAAGAGTAATAAAAGTATAAATACTGCACAGCATGAGTAAAAGTCTACTGTATACTCGAGTACAAATGGTAAATGGATGCTTTTATATACAGTAGCACCTTTATCCAAGGCGCTTTACACATAGCCAGCGCATTAATCCACTCGCCCACACATGGACAGTTACCAACCAGCACAGCACACAGAAGAGATTTGGTGTTTTTCAGTGTCTTGACACTTCGACATGTAGACAGCGGGAGGCGGGATTCGTAACATAAATATGCCATTTAAATGCATGTATAGAAAAGAATGGAAACAAATAATGTATCTCAGTGGTTTTCCACCGGTGGTCTGGGAACCATCAGTGGTCCTTTAGAGGATCCCAGGTGATCCCCAGGTAAATGATGGATTTGGTTAACCAGATGTAACTCTTTGAGAGCGTAAGAATGGTACCATGTTGGTACCATTTTTACGCTCTCAAGAGTTAAAATATTCAGCAACTGACTAGAGATCTAGGTTTGCCTGTTATGTTTCTGAAATCCATCCTGGAATTGTAGATTAAAAAACAGAAGAAATTTCTTTGGGCTTTGGGGTTTGTGGGGCTAAAATGTCATCAGATGGAAAAACGTTGAAAACCACTGCAGCCCAATTAAAATGTGGGCAACTACAATTACAATTGTACTAGTGTATAGTGACAACATCTGCGCCCATTACACGTTAGTGGAGGGATAAAACGAAATGGAAATACGCAAGTAAAAGTATCTAGAGAGAGAGAGAGAGAGAGAGAGAGAGAGAGAGAGAGAAGAGAGAGAGAGAGAGAGAGAGAGAGAGGAGAGAGAGAGAGAGAGAGAGAGAGAGAGAGAGAGAGAGAGCCTATATAGCTCGCCCCCCTGCTGTGCTCACATATAGAGAGCCTATACCGGTGCATCTGTGTAAACACCACAAAGGGTTAATAACTGGGCCTGTGCTTCCAGGCCTAATTCCTTCTGCTGTATTCCATACGCAATAGGAAGGGGGTGGGAGGCAGGGGCGGATATAACATTTCCCAATTGGGGGGGGGGGGGGG
>CM076967.1:45025903-45040903 GCA_039105355.1 Benthosema pterotum
TAAGCATAAATCAACCCGTGAGTAGTTCATTAGGGACACTTTGACCTTTTTGACCTTTGGGGGGTGCTGGGGGTCATATCCGGTCATGACAGGGTCACGGGGGTTAGGGTGAAGAGGTCACCTGTGCACACGTGCTATCAGAACATATGTTTAACTAGATAACAGTATGAGGTAAACAAAAACATTAGACAAAAAACAGCGGATTGGTTTGGGTCAAGAAGTCGAGAGTGCGCCACACAGCAGGGTTCCATGCATCTCACCAGCTGTGTGTGTGTGTGTGTGTGTGTGTGTGTGTGTGTGTGTGTGTGTGTGTGTGTGTGTGTGTGTGTGTGTGTGTGTGTGTGTGTGTGTGGTGGGTGTGGTGGGTGTGCGTGTGGTGTGTGTGTGTGTGTGTGTATGTGTGTGTGCGTGCACTTGTGGGCTGTCAGCAGGGGAAACTGTAACAATGCATTTGTTGTGACATACATATGCTATTGACAGTGTTCTTTGAAAATATAACCCAATTGACAGATTGACAGAATGTAATATTGAAAGTAATGCAGTAATGTAGAATGTAGAATAATATAATGGCTAAACTGCAGGCACAGTACAATGCATTAGGGTCCATGCCATTTCAGCTGCAGGTATTGGTTAGCAATAGAGCTACAATTCCCCTCAACAATAAATGCATGTTTCCTACATACGTCATAGTAAATCTATAGTGTATACCTTGTTTTTATGTCACCTACTCTAAGGTAGACGTGCCTAGGTTAATTAATAGAAACAACAATATTGTTTGTATTGAGTAAATTCTTTGAATCATTAGATTAGGAGACACTTCAAACCTCTACTCATTAAAATAAGTTATGGGTATCGGCCTCTATAGCATTTTTCCACATAATTGAATTTTGACTACCTAAAATGTTTTATCAGGAGCACCAAAATAAGGCTTCTCATATAATCTTGTGTGTAGGAGTCTCTGGCATCTCAGTGCCTTGTCACACAACTTTCTAAAACAAAACAGACTCATGCTCATTGCTCATTGAGATGGCCAGTAGCTTTGCCATACCATGGAGCCCCCCTGCTGTGTTTTGTACTCTGTGTGTGTGTGTGTGTGTGTGTGTGTGTGTGTGTGTGTGTGTGTGTGTGTGTGTGTGTGTGTGTGTGTGTGTGTGTGTGTGTGTGTGTGTGTGTGTGTGTGTGTGTGTGTGTGTTTTGCCATATGTCCTGCTTTCTCGGGATCAGGATGTCACAACATGGACTCATACTGTGTTTGGTAAACATCTTGCTGTATGGGTGTTTTTTGCTGGGGGTCTGTTTGCGATGTTATCTACAAAATCCAGTGTGTGTGTGTGTGTGTGTGTGTGTGTAAAAGTATTATTTATGGCAGTCTCTGAGTTAGAGTTACACAAGAATCATTTGGCATCATTTTGTAAACTACAATCTTACACTACAGACTTGTAAGAGTGCCTTTGATTCCAATTGTACACGTGCAGAAATACATGCATACATATATCAGTTCCATTAGGATGTATAATTCATCAGTTAAAGCAATAGTAGATAGCAGATGTGTGAGTGGTAGATTTGGTGAATGTCACCATTGGTGGTAACAGATTGCCAAGATAATTCCACAAGAACATTTTGTAATGAGTCAGATTGACAGAAAGTAATATTGAAACTAATACAGTAATGTAGAATGTAGAATATTATAATGCCTAAATGCAGGCACACTACAATGCATTAGGGAATCTATGTCATTTAAGTTGCAAGTATTGGTTAGCAATGGAGCTACAAATCAGCGGATTGGTTTGGGTCAAGAAGTCGAGAGTGCACCACACAGCAGGGTTCCATGCATCTCACCAACTGTGTGTGTGTGTGTGTGTGTGTGTGTGTGTGTGTGTGTGTGTGTGTGTGTGTGTGTGTGTGTGTGTGTGTGTGTGTGTTGTGTGGTGTGTGTGTGTGTGTGTGTGTGTGTGTGTGTGTGTGTTTGCCATGCCTTGCTTCCTGGAATCAGGATGCCCACTATGTTCCCTACTGTGTACGTAAACATCATCCTGGCATTGTGTTTTTGTTGGTGGATCTGTTTTTGCACTGTTATCTAAATCCACTACCCCCACGGAGGGACAGTGGGGTTGTAAAATCTGGAAGTATACGCAACAACTTCACATGAATCAGTCTATTTGGTTTAAATAAACTCAGCTGTGATAAATCTGTAAACCAGCTGACAGGGGCAATCATGGGGGTGGTTACACCCCTGAAGGACCCACCTATATATATGACACTGCTAGGGCTGGCTGTCACCATCTTTGTAAGGCCAGAAGCTACGAGGACTCGACACAGAAACCACAACAGCTTTATTATGGACACATCCAGCTGTAAGTACTATTGTAATAATTATCAAGTATTGTGTGTGTGTGTGTGTGTGTGTGTGTGTGTGTGTGTGTGTGTGTGTGTGTTCTCCCAAAGGCTCACTTGTGTAACCCAATGTGCGTTAGCCCACTCATCTTGTGAAGTCCGTTTGACTTGTGAAATCCAAAAACTGGACGCCACAAGTTTTTTTTGTTTAAATCAAGTTATTATGCCCACATGGTGCTATGGTGTGATTTTTAGGTCGGAATTTATAAGTGCGATTTTTCTTAGATTCGAGTGTGTGTGTGTGTGTGTGTTTGTGCTCGCGGACCCCCCTGGAGGATCGACCATGCTACTGCAGAATCTGTGTGTTCTACACACACCTAGGGGTGGAGCCAAACGGACTTCACAAGATGAGTGGGCTAACGCACATTGGGTTACACAAGTGAGCCTTTGGGAGAACACACACACACTGTACTGACGGTCCACAACCATCTAGTAGAAGTGTTGCGACATTGAGGGGTCCGAAAGTGAGCGCACGAGCTGCTGTTCATACAAACTGGAATTTCAATGAGGGTAGCGCAAATAACAGCTATTATAGGGCATACGTGCGACAACTGTTTTAAAGTCGCCTCTTGTAGAGTAACTACTAAAGACTCCGTAGCCTAGTTTTATGTTTATGTATCTAAAATAAAGGGATTTAAGAATATTGAAGCTCAGGTTGTCCCCATTGTCTATTCAATAAGTAGAAGAGCCGCCATTGGACTGGCCCCATGAAGTGGACGGAGTTGTCGTAACTCTGTCTATACTCCATGTTTCTGATGCAATCGGAGAATTGAGAATTGCATACAGGCGCGAGGAGCACGAACTCTGCAAACAATTCTTGACTCCGAACGTACAACCCTCTTGAACTCCGTGACAGGTAAAGTAATGTGTCACTTTGTAAGTTAAATACAGTTTTCAACCTGTTCTCCTTCTGTTGCGGCAAAATTCATGATTTGAAGACGTTTCAATGCATGATGGCATCATTTTCGTAGCATGAGTAACAGAACCGTGAGCGTGAACGGGAACCTGTGCAGTGTGAAAAAGGCCATTTTCGCGGTCGTATTGCCATTTCAACCGTCGGGAAAAAGTGTCTTGAACTGAACCCACAATTTCGGTTTGTAATTTTGGTGTGAGGATTCATGGATATTGTGCTGTGGTAAGCTACTGTATATCAGCCGTGATTCCTGGGGGCACAACGAAGCACCTGCAGCCCCTGGTAAGTGGCACTTCGCCACTTTGAAAACAGGCTTGGATGACTAGCGGCGAGAAATCTTTCACCAAAACTGGTCGCATGCGGAAAGCAACTTTTTCTGAAGTCTGGCAGTGGGTCCTGACTGCGTGGAAAAGTGTCAAAACATCCATCCACGATCACGAACGGGTTTCGAAAGGCTGGGCTGCTGCGCGATCAGGACGAGGCGGCGAAAAAAAAAGCCTAATAAAAGTCACATTGATGTCGCCTCGTTCAGCGCATTGAGAGGCAGAGTTGTACCCGTATTTTTAAGGAACTTGAACGGAACGGACCCTCTATCTGCTTGAAGAACGGCGATGTGAACTCGTTCATTTCTGGCGTGAGTGAACGCCACTTTTCTTGCGTTCTATTTCGCTCAGAGCAGGGCTCGACAGGCTCGCATTTGTGATTAAAAAGTTCATAGCACCGGTGCGAGTAGAGCATTTGGCCATTCAGCTGTGATAGAGACATGACAAGTGCACATTCTATGAGTTATACCGAAATTTACATTACTATAGTACGGCGGTGTTGTTCGCTAAAATAGAGCAGATCTACAAGCTATCAACGTGTTGAGGCTCGAGGCATCCTTAGCTTGGAGATCTGTTCTCCTTGCTCACCGCCCCGCCCCTCCCTCTGCTCTGTCAGCAGCACACAGCATCAGAGCAGACAGCCAACACGCTGCGCTTCTCTCCAACACGTTGAATGAGCTACTAAAGCTGTTGATGTTGGTTGTTATAACCTTCCTGCGCTATGCGTGTATTTGAATCATATACTGTCTGCGCAGCAACCTTTTGCCTCACGCCCGTGTGCCGCTATCCCGTGATTAATCATAAATAACGCACGATGCACGTGCGCGCTCGGACGCACAACACTGTGTATTCTTACCATCATTGGCTGATTTGCCGTCGGATCATTGTCATTTCTATTAGGCTACAATTCGCCTGCTACAAGCAGAGTCGGCCTTAAGATTTGGGGGACCCTTTCACATTGTCATTAGTATAACAATATGGGCTATTGTATAGAGTTGCAATACCCGACCGAAACAATACCCGCGACGGCCCGGGCTCATTTGCATAATTGATGGTCGGCTTTCAGTCGACCTGGCTATGTGAATATATTGATATTGTAAAATAGTAGCCTACTTGGAAAAATCCTAAGCATTGAGCCCTGTTCAAGAGTGAGACTAGAATGAGTTCATGTTCATGAGTATGTTCATTACTTTTATAGTCACTGAAGTGTATTTTGACATTCACACTTAAATTTATTGGTGGACTATTAACTCTGTCTGAGCAAGTCTGAGCAAGTAGGTGCTCTGTTGTATAGCATCTTTCACACATACTGTAAGTACTGTACAGCTAATTTTAAAGCCCAGGCAAGAAATACTTAACCAATATAAGTGTGAGTAAAAGCAATGCTATATAATGTTTTAAACTTGAGTTTAGCTATAGCTATAGTTATAGTTTGGTTTCCTAATGGTATGGAATATTGTCCCAGCTTTGTGGTGCATATTAGTGAAATGATGCTTGGTCGAATTACCTAACAATTTTATTTCTGGGGAGTTCATATGGCTTTAGCCTCATCATATGTCTAAGATGCAGATGCAGCTGGGACCAGAGACACAGAGATTTATAAATCTTAACCGTAAAACACAACAATAATTCTGCATTAGTGCAATGTACTACATTTATTGTGTGGAATGTTCTGTATCATGCACATGGCCGCCGTGCCAACTGAACTGCTGCCTGCTGCTGAAAGTTAATGTGAGATATTATGTATTATGTTCTGTTCGTATATACTGACGGGGAGGGCTGTGTGATGATGATGTGAACACACGGGTCGCCGAACCCAAGCGCGCTGCGCTGTCAACTCGTTGCTGTTGGGACTTATAAAAATATACCTCCTACTAGACCTCAGCTCCTCTGTTTAGCCTTTATATTTTTTGTGCCTTGCTAAATCTCATGTGGACTAAATAGGCATATGCCCTTTTATGATGGGTTTGGAACTGTCAGTTGTTTGAGTTTGTGTTGCTGTCGGGCGTTTGTTGTGATTATATATCCTGCGTGAGGATTCTGTAGGCCTATTCATTCAGCCTATATGTTCAAAACAAGTGATTTATGTAGGCCAGGCCTAATTAATATGCTGTTTCACAGTATAGGCATCTTGTCTGTCAATTTGTTCATATAACTTGTGTGTGGAGAGGGAAATTAAAGGGCACTTTAACACGCGAAAATGCGCGTGATGAAACGCATGCACGCACATTTTTGCGCACCCCCGCTTCCATGCTCAGCCCCTGCTACTGTAAAATAGTTCCCGCGGCCATGATCATGCATAGCATCCTGTCACAAAAAATGCCGTGCCCAGGGCCCCGGGCAAAGCGTGTGTGCGCGCAAGTGTGGGACGCATATGTGCCAGGTGTATTCATAGAAATTTGTCAAGGTTGACAGCCCTGCAGTAGCCTTAATTCCCCAGCTGACTCTACACATACTGTAGTGTACATACAGTACATATTGGCACGAAAGAGAAAAGGTTGAGAACAACTGGAATAGTACTTATACTTTGGTCATGTGACACTGTGGCTGATCAACGCAATTGCGCATACCCTCCATTGGGATCCCTCACTTTGTGAACCAATGGTGGACAAGCTGTGAGCTTCACAGCGTGTATTGGAAATCCCAAATGTGAGAATATTGATTAGATTGTCAGTTCTGGACAACCACATAAGTTATATGTTTTTAACATGCAGGGAGACAGACTTGAGTGAATTGCATTAAGCAAAGCCAACACATTGGTAATACTACATGAAATGAGTTGCAATAGTAATCTGTGGTGGAGTACAGTAACTGTCATCAGTCTAAGATTGTTAGTGCAGTAATATTCCGTGCTCTGTGACATAGTAAGTGGCTCAATGCGTTCGCAATAAATTGCCTTTGCATAAGCCTATAGGGATTTTGAGGGTAGACATGTGCTAAAGTAAGTTCTACTACGGGCTAAGTTGGAGTATGAATGAAGACGTGATCTTCAGATTATGATGGACGATTGGGAGTGAGTAGCCACGCAAGCTGGGGGCCATTCGGCAGGCGGGGGGATTTACACCACATAGATTTTAGGAAAATGAGGAGTCCGAGAGAAAGAGAGGAAAAAGAGGAGTCCAGCTTCACTGCAGCAGTTTATTCCTGTTGTGTGACGGACCTGCGTGCAACAGATGAGATTCGAACCAACAGCCCTGTGTAACTAGTGGCATAGTGACGTACATGCCCTTGTATGTACGTTGGGTGGTTCAATCCCCACTGCTGGCATGGAACGCATAACATACTGTACATGTCACCCCATTTTAACTATACTCAAGCAACCTATGCCCACAGTTCGGCATAGGTTTAAACTGTATATGCTTTCTAATCTGATTTATACTGTCATGACATCACTGTTTTCGGCCACGACATGCGGGAAGATAAAAACATAATAATAAACATGATTGCTAAATCAATTAACTGTATACTGTACATTGGTGTTTGGCTCTACTGTCAATGTGCAGGATATCAGCAGGCTTAGATAAGAATTAACACATTGCTTTTTAACCCAGCATTGTTTATCAGTGTGCTGGTTAGTTGTTCTGTTATTGCTTAATGGTTAGCAGTGTAAATGGCATCTCATTAATCCATATAGGCCTACTAAGGCCCAATGATTGCTTTATTTATTTAAGTGCCAGGAAAGGCCACAGCTATAAAAGCTATTCATTCTGAGTACCTAAATACATCAGAGCTATGCTTACTATTTTATCATAATCACCGCTACCAGATTCTAAATCAATTGATTTACCATGCCTGACATTTTTAGAGTATATACACTAAGGCTGTGTGTATGAAATGCAGCCTAAAGTAAGCAACAGTCTAAGACACTGACTTATTGAATATTTCTACAGTAAATAAATTATGCAATACAATAGCTCAAGAATCTGATAGTCTGGTGCCTGGCCCTGGTGAGAGCAGGATTGAACCTGGTGAGATGATGGCCTGGGACAGAGGTCAACAAACAGAGCAGCTGTCATCACCACCATTATGTTTGCTATAAGATAGTGAAATGAGTCTATTTACAGTTTGATGTGTTTAGTTAGAGCTAGTGCTCTTTGTATGAAATGCAGAGGTAAGCTGCGCCTATCACTGTTGAAATTGTGAATTTGATGTAGGCTAAACATGCATCATGATGCAGGAGAATTTACACCACATAGATTTGCACTCTGTATAAATAGCAGAAGCTGGCTATGTTTTGTGACATTTTGACCTTACTTGCATGTGAATAAGCCTACAGTTTAATACAGTTATTGCCATGTACATTCAGGATAGTTTGCACAGAATCCACCTACTTTCCCCTCTTTGTACTGTATATTTCTCCTTTTCACTATGGTTTGCTGCTTCTGGCTTTATAGAAGTAAATGTTTTGTACATCTCTAAATGAAATTAACAAGTTGGCCTTAAGTATAATGCATGGTGTGTAGATTCAGTATTTTCAGTTGACTAGTAGGCCTACTGCATGCACAAATAAAATTCATTCATTCATTCATTCATTCATTCATTCATTCATTCATTCATTCATTCATTCATTCATTCATTCATGACATAGTCCTCACATCAAAATAATTATAATTACCCCAGCTATATTCTTTAACACTAAAATATATATTCATCTCATTCAAGTCATCTTTAAGAAGCAAGTATTTGGCTGGAACATACTATTGTACACATTTCACACCCCATATTGATGTATACATGAATCCATCGTAGTGACTAATTGCCCATGATAATAGTAGCAAACGCTGCATTGTAATGCACATTGCTGAAACGATTGAAGACAACAGGGTATAGCTCTGTGTGACCACATTACTCTTGTGTCTTTAACCAGATCAACACGTATATATTAAACATACTATATGTAGTGCTGTTATGTTGCATTATAAGGTAAATGCCTCTGTGGTGACGTGCTCACCACGTTGATGCACATATAAAAAACGAACGTGGACGTTGCTGTTCGCGTTCATTTTTTATATTTACAGAAATGGTTCCAGTCGAGTATCCGACCAGAACGAACCTTTATAAGCAGACCTATTGCATAAATAAAATCGCGAATCCAACAGTACAAGAAGAGACTGCGAGAAAAACCTGTGTGGTAGAATACATCAACGGTTGCACTTTCTTAGAAGACTAAGGCCCTTTCTCAATTCCTTTTTTCAACCCTACCCCTTAACCCTCAACCGTAGCCCTTGTCCCTTGTCCCTTCCCCTTGCCTCTACAAAATGAGTGCCAAGGGTTAGGGGGATAAATCATCCCCCTAGGAATTGGAATGTCCCTAGATATCGATTGCCCCTTATACAGTACCCCATGATATAGGTGATATTCTCAGAATATAGCTGATCTACAAGCTCACTATTGGCAACTGGTTCCCAAACGTTATGTCAAGGACCCCCAAAAAACGAATTTGCCCATGGACCAATAAAAGAAGGCTTTAGCAGTGATTCTCAAATCGTTTTACTTTAAGGACCCCGAGTTTGACATGCATTACTCTATGGACCATTTGTTTACTCTGAGTTACAGACAGGGATAAGGGTTCATTTTGTTAATTCAACCGTGTCCCCAGGCCCCACTTGAGGAGTTCCAGGGGGTTGCTTAATGAAAATTATAGAAACCAAATGGACCTTTATGTCTGTTTCTCAGAGTTAAATAAATATCTTCCCTTATGGGATCCTCTAGCATATTCCTTCGGGGTCCACAGGCAAATTAGTGTCCATTTGAGGGACCTTCACCACAGCTGTACATTACAGCTCTCTACAGTTATATATTATATTAATGATTCTTGGACAGTTATTAACCAGGTGTTCTTGCTAGCTGTAAGACATTCATCATCTACTCAATGCCTGAATTGTAATTGTAGCCTACTATGCAAAATGCCATACAGGGTTAGAAAAAGGAAAACAATGTACAGTATAGAATTAAGGGCCTGGGGTCACTGTTTATTGTTTTTAACATAATTAAGAAGTGATTCATAACTGGAGTCATTTTCAATCATTTCATATGTTATGACAAGCTAGTGTTGTGCTTTGTACAGTATGGATGAAACATTTCAAATTCAACAACATTCAATGCTGTTGAATTCATCTCCAGGTTGCACAGTAGCTTGCAGTCTGTTCCATAGCTGGTTTGCCTGCAGGAAGAAAAAAAAAAAACATCATTTATAATACGTTTTGCAACTTTTACAACTTGCTACAACATTCAGGGATCGTTTGTGCGTCCATCCACACATGACAGAGCGGTCAGGACATGCGGATTTGCATAACATATCATACCGAGTAGCCAATATTAAGCAGCATCATGCACGTAATAATAGTTCAAAACTACAGAATGTTGACATCGTAATGGGTGTCGAGGTCGGACTGATACGTGCTGTTAGCTTGCAGAAGAAAGAGTTCTTTGACCACGAGCACCAGAAAATAGTAAAGCCGATACAGCTGATAATACAGTCAAGTTGTATAGCGAGCGACCAACGCTGTAGAAATGCAGCGCGTCGGCCCGTATCGTTAGTTCACATTAGGTAAACATTAACCACTTCTAGAGATTGCGATATTTCGCAATGCAGATTGATAACACGTTGGAATAGCATCGGCTATTGTCATATTTTTCTTAAGAAAAAAACGCTTCTTACCGCGTCTGACTTCCGCACTCTGTGATGTCCCTTGGTTTTAAGTCGGGTCGCCGTTTGGCTCCGTTTCAAGGGGTAAAATCCCCGCCCTAGCCCTTCCCCTCGTCCCTTGCTAAGAGAATTGGGATAACACTACTTTTTCACGGGAACGCGCATCAGCGAGGGTTAGGGCCAAGGGCGAGGGACAAGGGTAGAATTGAGAAACGGCCTAAGACTATTTGGAGTAAGTACGAACATAATGCTGATATTCTACAGAGCTAGTATTGAGTCAACTAGCTTCCAAGCTGTTGTGTAGAAATATTCCTATTATTAATGCTGTTTTACACAGTGGTTCTCAAATTGGATTCCAGGGAATCTTGACTGTATACATCCCTAATTAATTATGAACATCATTGTGTCAGGTTAGATGATATGTCCATTTGGTTCCATTTATAGACCATATATTTTTCTGTTCCATTTATAGAACAGAAACATATTATATAGTATACAGTATACACTGAAGCTGTGTGTAAAGTTGGTCTGATCTCTTCAACAGCTTATGCTCTGAGTTGAACTGTGCAGGTGCATTGATTACAAGAAATTATACTCCACTACATCTCAGAGCCAAACATTGTTAAAACATTAGGCCCACTGACCCACTACAATCATTTAAAAGGTATAGTAAGTGATTTGTGTGATTTGGGAAATCCTCCAGTCCTACTGGTTACAAGATGTGCACATGCACATACTCTACAGTGGGGTGAAGTGCACACCTTACCTTACCATAATGAAGCATTTTAACAGAAAATTTTCAGCATGGAACACGCAGTAGGACAGGGGTCTCAAACTCAATTTGTATGATTCTTATGGGTATCCAAATAACATAATAAAATGGATTATTATATAATCAAGCTGGTGCATTCCGTATTTCAATAAAGGGAACTTCTTATTTAAGTAGATCCAGTTTGATCAGTTCAGTGAGTAGAGTAGAGTTGCTGCAGGAGAGAGCACCCCCCCCTCTCCCCCAGTTAATTAACGACCGGCCATCATAATACCCTAGGAGAGTGGGAGAATAACCCCCACCCTTGCACTGCATTGATTGGGTCGTTAATTAGCAAAAACAGCAGAAGCCTGTCTGGGGTGTTCACATGAGACTGAGGCGACCTGTGCTCTCTCCAATGTGGAAAATGTTGAGTCAAGTATTTTTGTACACTTTGCAACACTGCATCTTTCGTCAAAGGCAACTTAATTTTTGGACATAAGAGGAATTGTAATAGTAGTGAGTACCATGAAATTATTCCTTAAGATTAGCTGATCTGCAAGCCTACAATGTGTCGCCTCTGCAACACGTGCGCTTGTAGATCTGTTGTTTTCACCATATTTGAAAACACAATGTAATATCTCAACTGAATTCCTACAATTCCAAGTCATCTCAGGGTGGGGGGATTTAGTAGACAAGAATGTTGGCAGAGCTTGAGGGCATTGTCATAGCTGATTTTACTGTTGTTTCCATGTTCAACATAGCCAATGTACAAGCTCACTATGTGTTGAGCTTATATTTTCAGTATGCAGTCAAGCATACAATGGCATGTCTTTTATTTCTTCTGGATCTCTTCTCCATTAGTCCCTTCCCCCCTAAACATTTTTGTCACATAGCTTTCTGTTATTTTAGAATCAGCACTCATTTTTCAGTTCATTTACTGTCTAAATCAGACATGGGCAAACTGCGGCCCGGGGCCCACATGCAGCCTGTTAAGCCTTTTAATCTGGCTTGCCAAACTTGTCCAAATTATATTGTCCTGCATGATATATCATGCAGGACAGTGACACGCTGTGTGGAACTGATTGATGAAGATATAGTCGGCAAGTTAAACCAAAACAAACACTTCTACCATACTTACCCATTTGTCCTAATATTATCCTACGCAATAAAATACATAAATACACCCAATAGTAGGCTACTAATGAAATAATTAAATCAACACACCTGCAAGTAACCCAAGTGAGCTTTTGAATGTCATTTATTCTGCTTTCTGAGCTGACTATGGCTTCTGGTTGGCCCTGCTGGTTTAGGACAGATTTTATTTGTGCTGGTTTGTAAGGCTGTATACCGAAGCTCGAAATTCGAACCACTCGCTCGCTAAGGTCGCCACGCGAACGAATATTAATGATCCCGAACCATTCGCATTTATTTATTTATTTAACTTCCCCCCCCCCCATCTAGTAGATGTGCGACATCGAGGGTCAGAAACTCGCTGTCAAACGCGCTGTTACTGCAGTTGGAAATGCATTGTTTTCAATGCTTCGAAGCTCGGCCTGAATTTGCTGTTCGATGTTCGAAGGGCAAATTAAGCCCTAGTATACACCACTACTGGTTTGCCTGGATCTGACCTGCCCTGAACGTTTGCCATAGCAGGACATAGCATACATGCAAACACATTTGCCTAGTAGTTTCTTTCTAGTGTCTCAATCAATCTGAAACAGGTTGCACATGACCGCAGCTGCGACATGCAGTGAGGCTTTCCAACTGACTGGCTGTAGGCCTGTTGTTCTGTGCAAAATATATAAATGATAGTTTGGAAACAAATGCACCCTTATCGGTCTGTAACTACTGTAGTGTACAAATGGAACACATAGACCCATTAGTTTGTACCCGCAATCTGAAAGCTCACAACACGACTTCCAGGGGGTCCCCAGCTAAATGACAATTTTAATCCAAATTTACCCTTACCCTAACAACCACACTTTTTCATTGCATAATAAGAATGATAATACTCTTATTAGAGTGTCAAAACACTGTCATTTACTACTTTTATATAGAAATTAAATTAATATTATGCAGAATTTAGTACAGCCTGTAAGCCCGGCCCTCCACAATATTTTCTGTATCTCATTTGGCCCCTTGGGAAAAAATAATTGTCCACCCCTGATTTAGCTGCTTATGAGCTTATTACCTATTATTATTATTAGCCTATTGTTATTATTATGCTGATCCATTCGTATATTGGCCCAACCAGCCAAGCTTGAATCACAGACCACATGGACTTGCCACTAAAGCTGCAGGTCTACTCCACAAACATGCTGGCCTCACAATTATTTAATTCCTTTCGGCCAGTGGTTTTCAACCTTTTATTATTTATTCATAATTTGAGCCCCGGGCCACCATTTGATGACATTTTAGCCCCACAGACTCCAAAACTACACCTATATTTGTTTTGCTTTTGTCCACAATTCCAGGCTGGATTTTGGAGAAAACAAAATAATCAAACGTACAGATCAAAATGACCATTAATCTTTTACATTTTGTCGTTGTGTAATGCACATGATGAATATTTTATTTTTTGAGAGTGTAAACATGAAACCAAATGGACCTGCAACTGCAAAGGTACATTTAGTTTCATTTTTATGCTCTCATAGAGTTACATCTAGTTAACCAACTTTCCATAATTTAGCCTGCGGAACACCTGGAATCCTCTCATGGACCACTGGAGGTCCACGGACCACCTGTTGAAAAGCCCTGCTTTAGGCTACTAAAATGAAGTTGTATTTTCCTGGGGCTGCCGCTGACCTCGTCTCTTCATTCCTACACAACAACCGTCATTGGTTATAATTATTGTCGACCTAATCAATCTATCAACTTGATGACAGACTGCTCCATACAGGCAACATCAGTGCGGGGACCACCGACCACTGCTTAAACGTGTATGCATGTACTTGATATTGGCCACGCAAGCACACAGTAAGCATGCACGCAAATTGCTGCATGGATACATGCAGTCACGTTTTCAAAACCACACGTCTGCATTACGATGGGAGATTTTGTGTCCTGTGTGCGCTCAAATCTCCTACACAAAAACACACACTTTCACCGCTCGACAATAAATTCTGGCGCGGTCATGCGTCTGACGGTGCATAGGTCTCGCTGTAAGCACAGGACTATCCCGCACCATCGTAGAAAAATAAAACTCAGGTCCGCGAGCCCGCGACGATCGAAAGTGATGGTCGCTTTCTTGTCCAACTCCACGGAAAACAAAATTGGTCAGCTTACGGCTACAATGAATGAAGGAAGGGGAGGGGACGATGTTACGGGCAGTAGTAAAGCGTGATTTACAGCGGCCATGCTCGTGTAACATGGATACTATTAGGCATACTACAAAACTATTTAAAGTAAAGTGGTACAGCGGCCGTGCCCATGCAACATGGATTAAGTGGTTTCAGAGAATTAAATCTGGGCTGTCGCCTGAGAACTTGTCACAGATAGCTGTCCCAATGCTGAATAAAAGTATGTAGAGCAGCCGCCATTACACCTTTCCATGGAAGTGAACGGAGATGTCGCAGCTCTGGGTTATTTGCCTTTCTGTATGGTGCAACTCTGCCTTTCTCTATGGCTCTGGTAGAGTTGCACCCAGTTGTGCTAGGTCTGGACCGTAGCTTTTTGACATCACGATAGTCCGAGGAATTAATTTACTTAGGTATATTAGCCGATGTGGACGCAGTAGGAGCGCAATTAGTGGCTAAGAACATTGCGGTAGTAGTAAGCAACTATCTTGTGAAGTTTGGTGCAATATGAGCTTGCGGATCTTCTGTGATGGTGTCAAAACTGTGTTGCCTGTGTTACTCCAATTGAGTAGCTGTGATAGTGAGATACGGTATCGCCAATTGGTTTGGAAACCTGACGGTTAAGTTTAAGTCAGAACTCCTGAGACTGGCTAAAACGGCGGGGAAGATTATGG
>CM076967.1:45045903-45055903 GCA_039105355.1 Benthosema pterotum
CAGCGGGCTTTGATAACTATATAATCTTGAAAGAGTTAACTAGGCAAAAGCAGACTCCGTCTGTAGTCATGAAAGATCTCCGTATAGTTATCATGAACGATAAGCATTACAAGCAGAGGTGGTTGGATTCATACAGTTTTCTACCAATTCGTCTAGCCAGTACCCCAGCAGCTCTTGGCTTCACCGACGCTACAAAGGGATTTTTCCCTCACAAGTTCAATACACGACCCAATGCAAATTACATAGGCCCATACCCTACCCCAGACTTTTATGGTTTTGCTGACATGTCAGAGAGTGACCAATACCATTTTAACGAATGGTACAACACAGTTAAAGACGGTGTATTTGATTTACAAAAGGAATTAGCTTATTACTGCCGTAACGATGTGATTGTGCTACAAAAAGCATGCACTCTGTACCGTGATGCCTTCATGAAAACAACCAACATTGATCCATTCACATTTTCAACTTTAGCGGCAAGCTGCATGGGTGTTTTTAAAACATTATTTTTGCCAGAGAACACTGTAGCACTAACTTATGAAGGGGCATATCTGCGGCAGAATAAGGCTTATTCGAATGTTTCCATTGAATGGCTGGAATGGATTCAAAGCTCAAAAGGCATACACATACAGCATGCTCTTAACGGGGGTGAGAGACAGTTTGGAATTTATCATGCTGACGGGCACTGTGCAGCTAATCGGACAATTTATAATTTTAATGGTTGCATGTGGCATGGGTGTGTCAAATGTGGGTATACAGGATATAGTCCACTTGCTAAAACCACGTATGAAAAATTACATTATCAGACCATAGAGAGAGACAAGGCTCTAATGAGAGATCATAACCTCAGGGTTGTCAGTATTTGGGAATGTGATTGGGAGCGCATGAAACGTACCCATGCTGGTGTCATGGACTTCATGAGTACATACAGGGCACCTATTAGATTAAACCCTAGAGATGCATTATACGGCGGTCGTACGAGCGCTATTAAACTTTTGCATGAAGTCAAGGGGACGCAGGAAATTAAATATCTTGACTTTACTTCACTATATCCCACTGTGCAGGCGACTAAAAAATACCCTGTTGGGCACCCTGAAATCATTTTAAACCCTCCCTTTAAACCTATAAGTCAGTACTTTGGTTTTGTGAGGTGCACGGTAGCGCCACCTAGAAAACTCTATCACCCTGTATTGCCTTACAGATGTAACGGCAAGCTTATGTTTCCTTTATGTAAGACTTGTGCTGAAGGTTTGAATCAGGACAGTAGCTGCACGCATAATGATGAAGAGAGGTGTTTAACAGGTGTATGGACTACAATGGAGCTTGAAAAAGCTATTGAGAAAAAATATGCTATTGTAAAAATTGATGAAATATGGCATTTCAATGAGACATCCACTGATCTATTTAAAGAATATGTCCGAACATTTTTAGCAACAAAACAGCAGGCTTCCGGCTGGCCCAGTGGCGTTGTAACTCGTGAACAGCAGGACAAGTACATATCTGATTATTTTAAAAAAGAAGGAATTTTGTTAGACCGTGACAAAATAGCTGTTAACACAGGTATTAGATTTTGTGCCAAGTTGTTATTGAATTCTCTATGGGGAAAATTTTGCATGAACAACAACAAGCCAATCACAGAATTGGTCTCTTCGCCAAAACGATTTTCACAGCTACTTTTTTTGCCAGACTATGTAGTGAAACTTTTCCATTTTGTGTCTCCTACTGTAGCAATGGTGCAGTATAGGTATGTTAAATCAGAGATGCATAGAATGCGTGATGTAAATGTTTTCATAGGAGCTATGACAACATCTCATGCACGTTTAATGCTGTATGATCTCATAGACCAGTTAGGTGACTCTGTTTTGTATATGGACACAGACTCTGTCATATACACGGTTGATGAGGGAGGGTATGACCCACCTACGGGTCCATATTTGGGCGATCTAACCAATGAACTTGACGACGGCGATTTCATTACAATGTTCGCGTCTGGGGGTCCTAAGACATACGCTTACAGGACTCATTTCAACAAGACAGTAGTTAAATGGAAAGGCTTTACATTAACTCCTAAGAATGCCAAATGTGTAACAGCCGATACACTGGTGCGCCTTGTAAAGGCCTTTGCAGCCAATCAGGACGATGAAGATAGTCAGCAGGTTTACGTACACAATCATACCATTCGCAGGAACAAAAGGACTCTGCAGCTTAGTAATGCAACAGTTGTAAAAAAAGCACGCGTGGTTTACAATAAGAGACGTGTTTTTCCTGACTATAGTACACTCCCATACGGATACTGATATTCTCAGTGTAAATTTAGCTACAGTCCCTTAGTCTATTATTATTAGATTATTTGTTGAAACGTATCTGTAATTGTACTATACTTGTGAAGATGTCTTCTAGTATGGCATGTAAAGATGTTGGAGATTTCAGAGGCATGCTAGAGCATCCATTCAGCATGGTTGTTTCAGGACCATCAAATAGTGGTAAATCTTTTTTTGTAAAGGATATTATCGCAAATGCGGAAAAAATAATATCAGTGAAATTGGACAACATTGTATATGTATATTCATGCTGGCAGCCTCTGTATGACCATTTATTGAAGATAAGACCTATAAACTTTGTTCAAGGAATTCCTGAATCACTCTGTGATGACACATTACTACCACCCAATTTACATAATCTATTAATTATAGATGACATGATGGAAAGTGCTAGCCATAATATTGAGGTGCAGAAAGCATTCACCAAATATGTACATCACAGAAACCTTAGCTGTATTTACTTAGTACAGAATTTATTCATGCAGGGGAAGTCTAGCAGAACAATAAGTCTAAACTCATCATACATTGTAATTTTTAAGAATGTTCGGGATAAGGGGCAGATTATGGTGCTTGCCCGACAAATGTTTCCAGGGAATACTAAATATTTTCTACAGTCTTTCATTGATGCTACAAGTGTACCATATGGATATTTACTGATTGACTTTAAAACTCGGACTCCCGACTGCTTACGCCTCAGATCGGATCTGTTGTCTGACACCCCAACAGTGTATGTTCCTACAAAGCCCTTTGTATAATAGGAATAGTAGTCATGACAGAGCGTATGCGCAGGAATGTGGCTCTCATTGCTAGACTATATAGATCATCGCCTGCAGCTCGCAGACTTATTCTAAAGAACGCTAGTACAGACTTAACAAATGCCTTGTGTGAAATAGCATTAAATGTATTGAAAGGAACAATTCCTTTATCAGCTAAACAGTACACACAGCTGCGGAAGAAAAAAGCTAATGTACGTCTAATAGCTGATAAACGTATTAACATTAGTAAGAAAAAAAAACTTATTAATCAGAAAGGTAATGGATTTCTGATACCCTTACTCGCTGCAGCTGTGCCTTTTTTAACAAGCCTGTTTTCAAGGAGATAATTTACTATGGATCAAGTACAGAAAATGTACCTTGTACCGCAACAACAGCTGGATAATTTGAAGCAACAGTCATCATCGCAAGACTCCATTAGACAGGTTGCTGAAAATGAATTAGATAAGCAGATAGTCACTATACTAAACACTAATGAGGTAGATTTACGTCAAAAAGCAAAAAAATATACGGCTGTACTGCATAGATATCTGACTATGGTTAGGCAGAAAGGGGCCGAGCAAGGACTTCTAACATTAACACTGCCTTCTTCTGAAAACGGCGCTGACCCACGTGACAGTCCCGCTGTTAGCGACGCTGCAGTAGAGAAATTTCAGTTTGCGGATATTTCTAGTCACATGCCTCAAAGAAATAGGAGAAACGCTCAGCACATTTTGGATCTGTTGAGTAAATCAAAGGACAGCGTGTCATTGTCGCCTCATGGCGAGCTTGTTGTTAATGGAAATATTGTTCGAGGATCGCATATTTTTGATTTGATTAAAAATGTTACATCGCCTCAAGGAGTGAGTGATGATAAAAGACCTGTGGGATGGTCTGATTTTCTAAGAGTTATGGCTGATTTGAATATGCCTTTATCATGTGTGCCTAACAATCATGTCAAGCAGGTTATTACAAATTTTAAAACAGGGATATTCACTCCTAGGCGCGGTAAAGATGATGTTGAATACACAACACCTGTTAGACTTTCGTCTGGTAAACGGAAGAGAAAAAGGCAAAATATGTACGATTCATGGGTTGAGTACTGATGTATATATATGTTTTTCTATATTTTTTCTATATTTTTTTTTTTTCTATTGTTTTGTTTTTTCTTTCTTTCTGTCTTGCTAGACATGTTACGTATACAATGTAAGACTGTTATTATATGTTTGTAATTTTATTCCTTTCTGTATTGTTTTTCTGTTTGCTAGACACTCTGTGTAATATGTGACCGATGAAACGCGTGTATACAATATGAGTGTTATTATTATTATATGTTTTATTCCTTTTCTGCATTGTTAATCATCTTATTTCTGTACTAGGTCTGTATATGTCTATATGCTACTATGATAATGATGTTGATGATGATGTAGCTAATTTGATTGTATTATGCCTACATTCTATAAACATGTTATTCTTACTATACTTTTTCTTAATAAAAAGCATACTATGATGGTATCAGTTACTCATTATTGTCTTTATTCAAGGTATTTCTCAAACATATAACATACATGCTATTATCCATACAAGCGATAAAATAAAACTAAAAGCCTATCACATACAATCTTTAGCACTACATACACTCTGAATACATGTGAAATCATGATCTTTACACAGGCTGGGGTGAATTCTACTAACAAACTTACATACCATGAGGTCATTACATTGCATGTTAGACTTATACATGTTAATTACTCTCTGATATGAGCGATGTTTCAGAATGTTACATAGAAAAAACACACAATGCTGGCCACATGTAGTAGCATTATCTGCCTGGACCTGCTTCGTAGAATAGGATAAACTAGTACAATTTTGCTTAAGAAAGTAATTTATGTAATCAGGAAATATGCTAGGTGGGTTTCCAAACGAATCAAAAAAATATCCGTGTCTGTCGTCGGATATATAAATAGCCAACCAGTGATCCCCAGGCATTGATGACTCGTGTGTATTAACAACTGTCACTGCAGGTATTCTGGTTACATATTTGCGGGGTAACTGATCACATGCTAAAACCCCTAAAAAGTGTGTATATCTGTCAACCTTCTTATTAAGAATACTTGTTAACTCCACAGTGTTCATTGCATTACTATCAGTGATAGTCTAATAGCACCTGTCTACGACTAGATATCTCGATAACTGAATCAAATACAGCGTAACATATCATTGTAACTGTCCTCGCCAGGGGTACACGAAATCTCGATTCCAATCGTACATTGCCTGAGCGGATTAGTGAAACATGTCCACCACAGTTTTCGTCAGCATCCAGATTAAAGCAGTAAAGTGTGTATCCTCTCCCGAAATCCTTTCTTGTGATAGCTAACCCTCTGTCCTTTAGATGCCTGCCTGTGGCTAGGAGCATTTGGTGATAAGCACGGCCATACTGACCACCGTTATAGGCTGGTTGCAATGGTTTTCCGGGGTATGTGTGTCCATCTGCGTGCAGGGCGATGTATTCTAGATTATAATGTTGAAATCTGAACGGATTACGGTAGTAGCTACCGGAGAACGCTTCGTTGTCAACAAAACCTATAGCTACAAATTTAGGTATTTGCCCCAGGTATAAATTCTCCTGCGTACACACGCGGGTTCCACCAGGTATAGAGACAGTCTTAAGACACGTCCTATCGATAGGATATTTCAGCGTGCTGTGTGCTAATGCTTTCGCGTGCGCCAACCGTACGCTGGGGTCCACTGCGACTTTTTTTACATATATACTGGCAGCCATGATTTTAACCTTGTGGGCCGCGGCTGCTTCGGAGGCCATTAAGCAAAATTCATCTTTTGCACGAATAAACTTCATCTTAATGTCCACACCGTTGATAAGCATTTTCTCTTGAAAAAACATATCAGCATGTATGGGTGCTATTATGTCAACAATTCTGCTTTCTCGGGTGTATGATGCCCTCTCGCTGTATCCTGAATTGTCATTATCCGCTGGATTCGTCGAGTCCATATGGCCTGCAGTGTCTTTACAAAAAAGGCCGCAGGCAAATTGCGTTTTCAATGCATCCTCCCCATAATTCAGCAAACATTCCAGCATTGCCCTGTACGGATAAGTGCTTGATGAATGCGTGACCAGGGTGTCCGAAAGTGTTATATCAAGCTGGGAAAAAAGTGTAGCGCCTGGGTAATTTGAAAAACCAACTTGGGTGTCAGCGTCGAGATTTGCGCCATCAGCCTTAGTGATTTTGGCTTGTATATGAATATATGTATTATTCAGGTCCACGTATTCATCGCTGCTGGCGGCTATAAAGAATTCTAAGGGTCCGGTATCTGTGATGGAGTTTAGCGTTGATACTTCATGGTATGTTGATCTCTCGATTTGTGTCTGTGTTAATTTTACAGAAAATAGGTCTAATTCTGACAGAGTGCATATGTCAGACTTATCGTGAAGCAGAGCCATGTTATGGGTTATGCTAAAAAATGTCGTTATGCTGCTTTCTTATATGTCTGACGGGCGTCTTCCGTTTAGCTTTTGGTTTTTTACCTCCTCCGTGTGGGCTTTTAACTGTCTTTTGACGTTTATGGGGCCTCCCATGGAGACGTGTTTGTGGAGGCCTTTTTAAGCCCCGCCTGCTATACACAGCCAATCCAGACCCCTCCTGCTTAGGCTCTGTTGCTCGTGCCACCATGCGTGTAACAACATCCCCCGCGATACTTTTTGCTGCATTCTTGATATGCGGTTTTGCTATGTTGAACCCACTCTTTAAAAGCGGTAATGCATATCTGAAAAGTGACCGAAAAATACCCCAATCCCTGATCCGTACTGCGTTGCACTCCCTGAGAATCCTGGTAATCCTGTGCCGGCCTGATTAAGATAATATTTAGTATAGCGATCAGGATCGCTGATGTATGGATGTCGTCTCATAATGCCGTTATATCCTCAAGTTATGTCTTACAGGTCTAAAGTGTAGTTTAACGTTCACCTTCCCGTATGTAAATGGCACGTGCAGGTCTTGATCCGTTTTTAGCGAAATTTCTATGTCGTCTATAACAGTCTTAGCTAGGGGTGTGTAGTGTGGTTTATCGTAGCACACGTTTGGGATTCTTCTGGTGTCGTCCGCGATATTTATACTTCTGAGCAGTGGGACATAGCTATCCCCACAAGCTGGTAATCCACAATGTCAGTATATACATATATGTTATAACAACCCCCATAGATATCTGCAGGGTGAGGGGCATACTGCTGGCCATGGTTTTGAAGAATATCAAACGATTCATCAGGATCGAATCCTAGAATATGTGCTAGCCGACCTCTAAATATGATTGTCATCCCTTCAGCCCCCATAAAAAATATCCTATTTTTTATAGCGTTATACATCATAGTGATTCTCTTTGTAATGGGTTCTCCAGCTATAATAATATTTAATTCTTTAATAATTCTCGTTATGCTGTCATAATGGCCTGCGGGTAGATTATAGTTGACAGACCGACCATCTTTATGATCTGTAAACGACACCCATCCATCCTCCTTGGAAAAACTGTTCCAGTTTCGTGGATATTGCAATTCTATTAATCCAACTTCATAGGGCTCATTCAGGATTAAAGGCTTAGCCAGTTTTGTTTTATAATTCCATATTTTGTTGGAAGGATATACGTCTATTGATGAATTACTAGGCAATGTGATATAAAAACCCTGACCGTCCATTACGAATATGTCTGCCGATGTGACCGCATAGACGTCTACGGTGATTATGAGTATTTTGAATATGGCTCATCATACATTAAGATGTATCTATAACCTCGCTTTCCAATAACCATGAGTTATACTTTTCTGGCCAGTTTAACCATTTTACTAGAACCATGTTACCGCGCTTGCTTTTTTTCCTTTTTAAAATCGTTTCTACCTTAAACACTTTATTTTTATCTATTATAACTTTCTGTAATTCCTTATCATAAAATGTACCCTGTATATCGTCACCGGCCATATCCTGTAGTCTGTATACCGGAGGGGTCCTGGGTATGCATTCTGTTATTTTAAAGAATTCGTCCGTGTATGTTTGCTCGTACCCTTTACGAAAGACTCCTCTATATTTGGAAATACGTACTGTGTCTCCTACTCTGTATTTCATTATGGAAGTGGGTATCTGTTTCTGTTTATACATGTAACTGAAAACGACTTTCTCGTTATCCTTAGACACATCAGCTGGAGCCATCTTAATAGACCTATGGTATGAGTGATTGTATGCTTCAGTTAGATCTTGAAGAACATCTATATATCGTCTTGAATTGGCAGATGTTAAATACCTCCACATATGGGCTTTATAACTGCGATGGAATCTCTCGATATAATTAGCTTTCGTCTCATTGCCTGTCGAGAAGTGTTTAATGCCATATTCATCCATCAGTCGTCTGAAAGCATGATTGTGGAACTCACCCCCTGCATCAGTCTGCAACTTTTGCGGAATGCGTCCTTCGCTTAGTATATCGTTAAAGGCCTTTGTGACACATGCGCCCGTCTTGTTCGGAATCGCTCTAACCCATGCATATTTGGAGAACACATCGATGCAAGTTAAGATATATCTATTACCGTCATTGTCCTTAGAATATTCCCCCAAATCTACAAGATCTGCCTGGAACTGAATATCTATACCTTTTACAAAAACCCTATTTCTCTGAAAGTTTTTTGCTGCAGGCGCATGTAGTGTATACACATCCTGTTTTTCTAGCCATGTTTTAACATCAGACAATTTAGGAGATGCCTTTTCTTTTTCTGTTTTAGCGGCCCTGATCAATCGGTCTACTCCCCCTAGACCTCCAGGATTAGCCGCGTCGTAATACACCTTCTGTAATACGTCCTCCATCATGCACACACACATACGCAAGTGAATAGTGTTACATGTTTACAGTTTATTATCAGTTGATTATTAGAAGCATACACAATCATCTAGCATAGTAATATATTTTATGCATGATGGCAGATCAAAATCAAGTAATTTCAGTACAGCATATCTCACAACTCTCTTAGACCAGTCATGTAAACAATGTTGAAGACTGAATATACACATATCAACAATATACGAGCATATGCATAGAACACACCCCACCCCTTTTGAACATTCTTTTTGATAATTAAAAAATACAGTCACTACCTCCATTAAGTTTCTCTCATTAACAGTATAACCGCCGACTCCTACATACTTGGATAACAATTTTTTATATAACACATTCTTGTTTTTTACAGATTGTAGATGTTTTATAAACATATCATAACCTTTAGGACGATCCTCTACGACTCCGTGTGATGTCTCATTAGTAATTACAGCATTCATGAGGGCTGTAAGCCGTATATATATATCCTCCTTAGTATCTGGCAGCAAAACTTCCATTATGATGTATGTCAGACAGCAGGATTAGAACAATCTCCTAACCACACCTTTACGCTGTGTGCAACAACAGGCTCAACAGTATCGGACACAAGGAGATCTATTATTTCTTTTAGTTTTTCACGAATGTATGGTTCAGATTTCAACTCATACAAAATAGCATCAACGGCACCTAGAATTCTAGACGTTGATACGTGTTTGTGACAGATATTCTTCAATGCATAGGATAATGCTGTAGCCAGTGTGGGTTTAAACAGGTTATCGCTAAGAACATCAAATCGCATCTCAAAATAATACAGACAAGGTTCAAACAAACAGCTATGTCTTAATTGACTTGGATGATCAACTAGGCATCCATGACAGTCCTCCTCCTGGGCCTTTGCAATTACTGTCTGAAGAAATATACATAGTGTTCCTTTCAGCACGGCTATGTCGGCAGGCAACAGGCGGGTATCGTTTTGTAGAAGGAAAACTTGATCCCCCTCCTCCTTCTTCTTCTCAGTGTCTCTAATATCCTGATGGAATAATGGTGTTGTAACGTCCT
>CM076967.1:45065903-45080273 GCA_039105355.1 Benthosema pterotum
AGACCAGGAGAGGAGAAGGAATCAGACTCAACACCCAGGGGTGAGGAGATGAGAGGCGTGTGTGTGTGTGTGTGTGTGTGTGTGTGTGTGTGTGTGTGTGTGCGTGCGTGCGTGCGTGCGTGCGTGCGTGCGTGCGTGCGTGCGTGCGTGCGTGCGTAGCCTGAAGAAGGCTTTTTGCAACTGGGTGAAAATGCACAGGCCTCTCTCATGCTCTGTAGTAGTGGTGATGGAGTTAAAAGTATAAAAGGTATACTTTCATCTATGAGTCAATATAGTGTGCTGTGGTGCTGGTGTATTTGTACTTGAGTATTACACATGTTCAGTACTTTTAAGTATTTTGTCAATTTTAATTACTGGCTACTATTACAAACTATTACATTAAGCACATTGTGACACAATGTGAGCTTGTAGATTGGGATTTTAATCTACTTAAAAATATATATTTAACTTAACTAAAACACAACATTCTGCATTCAGAGTACTTTTATTTGTATTGCTTATAGGCATGCCAATGTGTTTGCACTTTTACCCGAGTACATTTTTAAAACAGTACTTTAACATAGTACATTGCAGTATTATATTGTTTTACTTAAGTAAACCAATTGAGTATTATATCTCCCTCCACTGGCCTTAACAAGCTCATTACACAGCACTCACAGCCAGGGCCAAGAATCACATTGTTATGTGTGGTGTGTGTCTGCAGCCCAGAGCGTTGTGGTGGCTGTCTGTGGTGTTGGGAGCACAGCAGGGAAGGAATACATGTTTCTTAGATATTATCTGACCCAGAAAAAAACAACAACAGGCAGAGTTCTTAAGCAGTGGAACACAGATAAGGAGCTTCAGAGAGAGGGTGAATGAAGCAGGAGGGTGAAATCGCCCCCCGTGGTCTTCTGTACTATACTGCTCATTCAGAGGCCAAACCCCATGGATGAGACAACACTGCCACCTGCTGACTCCTTAGCAAATTGCATCAATATATTCAACCAAACAACCAAACCGCCAGCACAAACAAGAGCTTTTCTTCTCTTTATAAGTCAGTGGTTGTCAACCAGTGGTGCTTGAAGGTGGTCCCGGGGTGGTCCCCACTGCTGAATGACAGAGAATTGCTAACCAAATGGACCCTTTACATTGTTATTTTGATTAACTGCCTGCCGTTTGGATTTGTGAGGCTTGATGTCATCAAATAGTGGTCAAATGCTGAATAAATATTGCCACCTGATACGACCAGGGTTTAAAACCCACTCATATTAGTCATATTAGTCAGATTTCGGCCTAGCCATGGAATGAATGGCACTCGCTTCTTCAGTGTACGAGTTGTAAACCTGTGATGTGACAACGGCAGCGATTCTAATAATAATCATAATCTGCAGTACAAGTAGGCTATGGACAAAAACAATTGTTTTGTACTCGCACATACTGCAAGTGAAATTTGCTCTATAAAATGTGTGCTTGTATAGCCTATGTATAAAAGATACATCACATGGATGCAACTGGGACGTATCCTCAGTGATGTATCCCAAGGTCATCAGGGTTTCGGGTCTCGAAACATCATACCCCTCACTCAGGCGACCCAGCGGGGTTGATCAAGTCCCGACTTACGTCCCAGTAGCTACCCTCCGTCAGTCCACTAGGGAAAGACCCAAGGCCACACAATCCACTGCTCCAGAACTACTCTGCCGGTACTGGGAGAACCAAACTCTGGCACATGGAAGGACTAGGCTCTGTGGGTTGACTCCTGTCCAGACCCCTCCTACGTCTCACCAGGTCTGCTCCTGCTCTCACCAGGCACAGGACCTGTGCGTTGCACCAGACTCCCAGCACCATGTAAGTATTAAAGTAAAAAAAAAAAATAGGCTTAACTAATGAATACAGCAGCTCTGCAACCTTGAAAAGCATGGCAGAACATGGGGCCATGGAAGGGTAAAGGTAAGCTGGTTTGGAGGGGGTCTGTGTGGCGTAATAAACCCATGTGATGCAGACGTTCATCTCCGGTGACCAATTAGGTGAGCAACTGGGGTGACATGCACGCACGATAACACCACACACACACACACACACACACACACGCACACACACACACGGCTAATCTCACATCCTGTGGCTCTGGCTACAGTTGGCTCTTGTTAGCGCCTCCCACATACTGTGCAGGACAGCTGTGCATGCTGCCGTGTGACTGACACACACACGCACGCACGCACACACACACACACACACACACACACACACACACACACACACACACACACACACACACACACACACACACACACACACACACACACACACACACACACACACACACACACACACACACACACACACACACACACACTATGAACCATATTACAGCCATGTCTCTCGTGCGGACAAGGAGAATATTCTCCTCCCAATAAATCTGTGTTTCTCTAATTAAACAATACTTTGCAGAGGATTTTGGCTCTCGCTAGTATAGTAATACAAGTGTGCATTTGCACGTGGGCATGCTTGCGTGTACACACACACACACACACACACACACACACACACACACACACACACACACACACACACACACACCACACACACACACACACACACACACACACACACACACACACACACACACAGAGAGAGTGCGGTGCGCGGTCAGAATGTTATTGTGACAGTGGAAGTCATAGGAGGTCTTCCATAAAGCTGAGCTAATCTCTGTTCTTCATATCAGCCATTAAACTGCTCTCCAATAAATCATCCCATTGGTCCTCAGCTATAAGTATTCTTGGTTCATTTTTTCACCCCAAGGTTCCTCAGAAAGCCTTATGTTTGGCATCTCGCCTGAAACTTCCCCAAATTGTTGCAATGCAATATGTCATTAAATGGATCGTTATTTGTAAACTGAAACCCATGTGACTTATTGAGACAAAAACTGTACATATATGTGAGATCTGATCTTTCTCTCTGGGAAATTCTTACTTTTCTGAGCAATACATATAAACGAGCGAGGGGTGTATTTGAAAGTACTTTCACAACTTTGTGTTTGTTTACAGTACATGCTAAGAGTGACTTTGAGAGCCGTTTCAGTGTACAATGTAAGTCAATGAAGAGCATATTCTGAATTATTCACTTCCAATTCCTCCCTGGAGCAATTATTTTTGATTTCTTGTCCACATTTGGCAAAGTGACCTGATCATAGGAATGTGTGAGGCTGAGTGTCTCACCTGGTTTGAAGTGAGGCAGGGAGTGAACTCCAGGCCATGAGTCTTCAGACGGTGTGCCCAGAACCTGCCAGAGACAGAGACAGAGAGGGACATCCATGTTACTTATAGGGGAAAAAAGTCAAAGTCGCATTATTTGTTACCGTAGCATTACCACAGCGAAATTGGATCTCCGCTTTTGACCCATCACTTGGAGCGGTGAGCTCCGAGGAGCGGTGAGCTGCGGCTTGCCGCGCTCGGGAATCATTAGCTGATTTTGACCCCCAATCCATCCCTTTGATGCTGAGTGCCAAGGAGGGAGGCATTGGGTCCCATTTTAGAGTCTTTGGTATGACCCGACCGGGAATCGAACCCCGGCCTCCCAGTTCCAGGCGGACACTCGAACCACAAGGCCACTTTTCTCCCAAGAAATAGAGGTCTGAAGAAAGCCACTAAAATGGTGAAACATCTTGATGACATCATCAAGATGTATTTTCACCATGTTAATGGATTTCTTTAGACGCTTCTTTTTTCTGAGAGTGTACAAATGGAACCAAATGAACCCGTCAGGGTTCATTTGGTTGCATTTGTACGCTCTCAGAAGAAAAAGTTGAAAATGGGCGGAATTCCCCTTTAAAAAAAGAGTTGTAAAGCAGTTAGCCACACACTGCCGCTTTGTTTCCTAAACCAGTGGCTTTGAACCGTTTTAGGAGCTGACCCCCTCAAAATAATCACATTTGAAATAAATGGATGAAGGAATCTCCCTCCACCCGAAACAGTTGATTGAGGCATGCATTACCGGGATGTTTAGCTTGACTTGGTTTCACAGATAAATATTGAGAAGAAAATAGCTTGCAGATCTAACAGTTTTGAAAATGTTTGCCACTTTCTTAGGTAGGCCTAATATTTGACAATTTGTAATCGTTTTTGCACCAGGAAACTCTCAAATGTGCATTTGTCTTCGTGGTGAGGGGACCAATGCTGTTGCATTTAGTTTTTAAAAGCAGGTTTGCTGCTTTTTTAAAATTAGTTTTCAGTTACGACTGTAATATAGGATCAGCCAACAATGGTATGGTGTAAATCAACTATTTTCAAATGGTCCAATGCTTGGTATGCTATGAAATAATAATAAATCAAAAAATAATCAAAATCAAAATCTTCAAAGTAACTATTAAATAGTTAGTTTTCAAATCATTGTAGTGTAGATCAGGGGTTTTCAACAGTTGGTCCAGGGACTACCAGTGGTCCCTGAGAGGGTTCCAAGTGGTCCCCAGCTAAGTTGCTTAACTAGATGTAACTCTTGAGAGTGTAAAAATGAAACCAAATGGACCCGCAAGGGTCCATTTGGTTTCATTTTCCATTCCATTTGGTTGCAATTTTTACGCTATATTACGCTATATTATCCCTCATGTGAACTAGTCCAAGTCTACTCCGCTCGAAGATTAATGGTCATGGACAAAAGCAAAACAAATCTTTAGTTTTGGGGTCTGTGGAGCTAAAATGTCCTCAAATGGTGGTCCGTGGCTAGGGTTGCCAACCGTTCCGTATAATACGGAATCGTTCCTTAATTGAACACTAAATGATGCGTTCCGTATTGAATCGATACGGAACGCGGTTTGTTCCGTATTTCCCTAAATGCCTCCTGTGCGATCCGTCGCAAAAACATCAACAATGAATTTAACAGTAGTGAACAAAATAAAGCAGGAGATATATTTAAGACAGCACAATTGCTCTGTGGCGAGTGCACACAGGACTCCTCACGAGCAGAAACCAACAACAACCAAACAACAAACCAAAACCTCCCCGTGGCTGCAGATCTGCATGTGTGTGTGCGCGGTGCGCTGGTAGCACTGCTGCTGTGTGCCAATCCTGCCGTGCCCGGCCAGAGCCATAGAGTAAGAGAGTTCCGCAAACTCCAGAGCCATAGAGTAAGAGAGTTCCGCAAACTCCCACAGCCATAGTATGAGAGTTATGCAAATCCCCACAACAACTGTCATAGACTCAGTCTTTTTTAAAAAAATAATAATAATTAAAGCTGCTGATGTGGGTATATGCTTATAGCCAGGCTATTTCAGTAGGCTTATTTAGGTTATCTAGGTTTATTAGTTGTTATTAGTCTAATAAATGTGTGCGTATTCAATACAAATTTTGCCCTTTAAAAGGGCAAAAGAAAACTTCTTTAAAATTGGGATTCTTAATGTTATAAAGACAATGCGCTACTTGTTCATAATTAATTAACATTTATACAGCACAATAGGCCTACGGCCTATTCTTCCTTACTGACCACAGTAAACAGGCCTTAACTGATCCCAAAGGTTAATATGGTATGTGAAATCATCCCTCCACCTTCAACCGCTTATCCGTAGTTGGGTCACAGGGGCAACGGCTCCACCAGAAAACCGCAGACTTAACTAACCTAATAACCGCGCTGCTTCGCCGCGTGGTCGTAGAAGTGTTCCTTATTCCAAGATCTCAGAGTTGGCAACCCTATCCGTGGCTCAAATCCTGAAGAAATGGTGGGCCCTGGGATCAAAAAGGTTGAAAACCCCTGGTGTAGATTCAAGGTAGAATAGGCCTATTTTCCTCTGAGATGTGATCAAGTAGAAGTAAAATATTGACAAAACAGTCCAGCACCTAGCATCAAAACTCAAGTACACTACTGTAGTACAACTACTTAGTTACTTCCCTCCACTGCGTTCTGGTATGCAGTGGTAAAGAGCCATTAGTCTCTCTCAGAAAGCATTTCTAGTCACATGCTCACACAGGCTTTATTCTTCCATCCAACCACTGCTTCTCACTCCCTCTGGACAAGCCAAAGGAAATTTAGATAATTGGGTGCAGATAGTGTTTGTGTCTGCATGCATATCTGTGTGTGTGTGTGTGTGTGTGTTAATTTCTCGCGTGCGTGCCTGTCCTGCTAATGGGAAGCAATGACTCAACTCCTCGCATGATTGGCTATTAGACGAGATGTGACATTCAACAGCACACAGCCCATTGGCTGTGGATTCTCCCAGGAGGGTCTGAGCGCAGAGGCGGACTTCGCACACGCACACGCACACGCACACGCACACGCACACGCACACGCACACGCACACACACACACACACACACACACACACACACACACAGAGCCTGGGTTTATGGTGACGAAATACAGGAGAGCGCAGCGGACATGCCTTCAACGTGATGCATCTACTGCGCCTTAGCCGTATAATGGGTTCCAGATCGGCCAATACTTCCCTTCCAATCTTCACAATACTCCTAACAGCAACTGCCAGAGTGTTATTTAGGTTGTTATCTCTGTTAGCACTTGAAAACATTGTACATTTTAAAGCATTTATTTCAGTGCCAGACACAGGAAGGGGGAGGATGAGAGAGGCGATCGCCAGAATTCTAAATCTGAAAACCCATAATAATTGGCTACTTCTGTTCTACTTTGTTTCATATATCTTTGTTGTTGCGTAAAATCTGTTGTTTTAGGAAAGAAACACGGTCGCACAGTGAACTATTAGGCTACAGTATGCGGACTGCAGACCCCTGGTCTAGACAGACAGACAGACAGACAGACAGACAGACAGACAGACAGACAGACAGATTAGATAAGAGTATGGTCTAGACCAGGGGTTTTCAGCCTTTTTGACACCAGGGACCACCATTTATTCAGCATGTGAGCCACGGACCACCAATTGATGACATTTTAGCCCCAAAGACCTAAAACTAAAGAATTCTTTTGGATTTGTTCACAAATTCAGGCTATTTTTTGCAAACAAAACAGAGTAGACTTCTTAATTAAATAGTGCTCCAGATGCATAATTTATAAATGAAACCAAATGGACCCGCAAGGGTCCATTTGGTTTCATTTTTACGTTCTCAAGAGTTACCTCTTTGGTAAGCAACTTAGCTGGGGACCACCTGGAACCCTCTCAAGGGCCACTGGTGGTCCCCGGACCACTGGTTGAAAACCACTGGTCTAGACACATACACAAAGGACCGAGCAGGAATTGGCATACTTTATTAACTATTCATAGAAATAAACATAGTACAGACGGTGCCTTTTGGCACATTGGAAAGGCAGCACTACAGTAAATAACAATATAGTGTTGAGGTCTGGACTCTGGGCCGAGAGACAACATGTAATTACCACAGTCACCACTGCTGACTGCTGTAGTGGATATGATCCAAAACCATCCATGGTACTGAGATGGTACGGTAGCAGTCAATGGCACGGTCCACAGACCCAAACCTACAGTATAGTAGTTAATGGTACTGAAATTATACGATCCACAGACCATAACATACAGTTCAGTACAGTACTCAATAGTACTGAAATGGTACGGTCCACAAACCAGAACCTAGAATAATAGTACTAGTAGTCAATAGCACAGAGATGGTATGGTCCACAGACCGTATACCTGCAAGATAGTAAGTATTCAACGGTACTGAGGTGGTACAGTCCACAGACCATGTAGAACTCATGATAAATGCACAGACGACAAACGCTCACCAGCAATTTCAGCTTTGGCCTTGACAAAAAAAAAACAGGAAATGCCACAGACATACAAAATGAGCAGTCAATATTCCCTAAATGTATACTAGTGGACAGCTAATGTTGTCATACTAGACCTGTACTACTGTATGGTGGTTTGTTTACTGAGAAACAATGTAGCACTTGGGGCTAATCATCTTAAGACGCAAAATAATTCGGGATCCTGACCAACGGTTTTGAGAACCACTGTATTACAACAGACCATAGCTGTAGTAATGTGTATGTGTGGACTAGAGTTGATCTTAAGATGTTGCTCATGTAATAACGGCCACCACCAGCAGAGGGCAGTAACACACCATGCATGCATTACACTGAGAGCTGACAGTGACTTTGACAAGCACAGTGCAGGAGGGAGAACTTTTTGCATCATCAACTGGCAAGCCTCAACCGCATGAAAGCCACCTACAAGCTCAGCACAAGGAGGCTGTTGTGAGCTTGTAGGTCTGCTATATTCGTCAGAAGTGCCACGTCACCCTGTGGCAACGACCAACCCCAACTGAACACACTAGTAGTTTGTACTTGTGTTTATGTCACCAGTTTTAACAGCATAGACAGACCCACTGCCCTACAGTACACGTAAAACACATGTTGAATGACTGGCTGGTTTATGTGCACCCCTGTGTGTTTTGGTGTTTTAGCTGTTGAAAAATAGCAGATCTACAAGCTCATATCATGCCACCGAGTGGCACGATATGAGCTTGTAGATCTGCTATTTTTGAAAAATTGTGAAAATGTGGTGCAAATCTTTGAATACATTATTTCGGAAGCAAACATTTTTAACTCAAATCTTTGCTTCTGGGGGATCCCTAGAACAACATGTTTTTAGATGAGGTTCTGCAGCTAAATAATAGATATTTCTGGGGGTCCTTCCTATGAAATAGGTCAAGCATCGCTGACACAGAAAGAGATTTCTCCAGAAAAACTAGAATCTCGCGCCAGGGACTAGAATTTAGTGTCACAAACTAGAATTTATTGTCATGGACTAGAATCTAGTGTCAGAAACTGGAATCTAACTTCAGAAACTACAGTCTACTGAGAGGAACTATAGAATCTACCATGGGGGACTAGAATCTGGCATGAGGAACTAGAATCTAGCATCAGAAACTAGAAAGGCACTCAGCTAACCACTCTCCTGTGCTGTGGCTCCATTGCATTGTGCAGTACGTGACTTTTTCTGTGGCTGCACTTTATTTACTGGTGTTATCAGACTGTTTACGTTGTGTGTTATGCTTGCACTCAATCTGTATTCCGCTGCTGCTGTGCTTCTGCACCAAACGTCTCCTCAGGGAGAGATCGACTTTTTATGTCATCTCATCTTTGATCGAGCAAACGCACTTGGAACCGATCCGTTTATTACGGCTATAAAAAAGAGAAAAGAAAAGAGAGGAGGGGGAAATGATTCTTTCAGAAGTATTGCGGTTTGCACTTGAGAGCGAGATCGTTAAAGCAAAATATGAAGAAGTATTAATGAATAATTTGGCTGCAGAAAGGATAGTTTTAGTCTGATATCCTTCAAGCTAAAGTTTTATGTGATATCGTTGCTGGGTGGTGGACAGAAACTTTCCGTATTCCGGTATTCTATCTCTTTTTCCCCTCATACATTTTATAAATGAAAGCCCTACTTGATCACAATACAGTGTCACATAAACTGTCGCCACACGTGAGCTTATACGTAGATCTGCTACTTTTGACAGTTTAATGAAGGGGTACAGTTTTGTTTTGTTTTGTTTTGTTTTTTCTCAACTTAAGCTGTATGAAATATTTGACATTAATATAGTGGCTGCAACTGTATTGATTGATGTCCACAGTCCTGTGGTGGGAGTTCTGCTCTGGTTTTGGTGAATATTAAGTAGTGTTGGTCATTTAGTGGTGGTCTCCACGCAGTTAATGTAAATGAATCCAAGAAACCAACAGCATTTATGTTATTGACCTATAAACATATTAGTACATCCTTTGTTTAACCCCCTGTCACATGGAACTATGTTGTACTTTATGGGAATAGTGATATGGACACAAAAAATATAGTTCCATGTGATAGAGGGGTCAAAAATAACCAAAGGACGTACTAAATGTTTTAGAAAAAGATCAACAATACAAATGTTGTTACAAAATCACCAGAACTACTTACTATTTCAACTAAACGAAGGCAGAACTCCCACCACAGAATTCTGAAAATCAATTAATACAGTTGATACCACTAGAGCTTAACTACAAAATATCTAAACCATGACTTTAAAAGTTGGATCCTGAAAAAAGTAACAATTTTGGACCTATCCAGGTTTCTACCCAACACACTGTCAGTGTCATCAGTGAAAAGGCATCATCCCAGGCCTCTCTGAGTGGAATGAACCAATATAATGCTAAGAAAACTATTCTGTGTAACTGCAACGTTGTTGTTGTTGTTGCTGACAGCAGAGTTTCACCTCACCGAGCTTCCGTTACAGTCTCCATACGTTGGCACAGGGCCATGCGAATACTTGCCAACGTATATCCCATAATATTATTATTTCGAAACGCTGACTTGGTAGAAACGGCACTAGGAAGAGGAGGCTAAACTTGCCATGTGTGGCGTGATGAAAACAAAGAAATAAAGATAGAAAATAAAAATGAATCTTTATATTATCCCTCCCTCAAGGACACGAGGAAAACATAATAAAAACAAAATCTACGGGCACGTGTGTGTGCACGAGCACGTGCACATGCACGCCGCAGGCCTTTTCTCCTGCACAGGAGCAGAGGAGAGGATTAAGCTGTCAAGGGTCTTGATGAAAGGCTCAGCTATGTGTCGAGAGCATATATATATATATATATATATGACTTACCCATGCACAGGTACACACACACACACACACACACACACACACACACACACACACACACACACACACACACACACACACACACACACACACACACACACACCACACACACACACACACACACACACACACACACACACACACACACACACTGGGAACCCCCCCGCCCCTCCCCGACCGCCACCACAGTCATATGTCCCCGGAGGGGTGGGGGAGTGAAATTAGCTGTCCCCTCGCCCTCGCCCTGTCACCCTGTGTGTGTTTGTGTGAGCGTGTTTGTGACATGTGTGTGCGTGCGTGCGTTCTCGGTGGGTGTGCTAGCTTAATTACAGTGCCACACAAACACCATCCCTCACTGTAGAGGAACAAGCGAGCTGCTGTTGTACTGTTAATCCATTTGGTCCTAAGATAGAAAGCGATGCTAGTTCTAGATTCTCACACTAGTTCTAGTTTATGATGCTATAGTTTTGATGCTAGTTAGTTTCTAACAATAGCCGATAAAAAAAATCATCTATGTTTCCAGTGTTGGCCCACCAAATTCGTACTTGTTGCGGACCCCCCCTGAAAACATGTTCAATGGACCTCGAGTGCTTCTGAAATAATATATTCAAGTTCACTTCTTTTTTCAAAATAGCAGAGGCGTTGAGCTTGCAGATCGGCTAAAACCATAATGCTTAGAATACCAAAAACACACACAGAAAGGTTAAGTAAATAGCGGTGACACCACCGCATTGTGGATTCCGGTCTCGGTGACACTGTGGTTACAATGCAAGACGCAATAGGAGTTGAGTTCTCTGCTCACGTAGCTGAGTAAATGTACTTGTAGCTGTCACTAGGGGGTTGTTGGGTGCAGCGCTAGCTAATGACAGCGCCGCACAAACAGCATCGCTCACGGTGGTAAAAACACGCTGCGGCGTTTCATCATGGCGCGGTGACTGTCACATCTCGGCGGTTAGCGCCAGCGTGACGCTGTGGCGGTGTTATGCTAGGCATGGGGACCCGCCGCCGCCCCGTCATACATCACCGGCTGAACTATACGTCAACCTCCCTGCTATGTGATTAGAGTTTCAAGCACGGTGCGCGTGCGCACGCGCACGCAACCACACATCAAATACATCAACTAGTGCAAAGATGTTTGGTGGTCCTTTGGAGGTGTATATGGGCTCCGCTAGGGCAGCAAGCAAGCTATAAGAACAGGGGTTTTCAACCAGTGGTCTGGCGACCACCAGTGGTCCTTGAGGCGGTTTCAGTTGGTCGCCAGCTTAATGATGGAAATTTGGTTAACCAGATGTAACTCTTTGAGAGCGTAAAAATGAAACCAAATGGACCCTTGCGGGTCCATTTGGTTTCATTTTTACGCTCTCAAGAGTTAAAATATTCATCATGTGAATAAGCCCAAGTCTACACAACTAGAGACTGTAGAAGGTTAATGGTCATTTTGATCTGTATGTTTGACTGTTTTGTTTCCCAAATTTTTTTGTTTCCCAGCTTGGTATTGTGGACAAAAGCGAAATAAATCTTTAGTGAAGACGACCCGGGCACACAAAAAGTAACAGATAAGCCTTTATTAAAGTTAAAAAGGCACAAACGCCAACATGTTTTCCACTGCTAAGCAGTCTTCATCAGGGCATAGACTGAAGAATAGCATCACACAGACTCATTAAATAGTGGTAGCCTTTTTAACTTTAATAAAGGCTTATCTTTTACTTTTGTGTGCCCGGATTGTCGCTTTTTTAATCTTCACTATTGTATGTTCCCAGTGATCTGTGTGAGCACCTTTATTTACTACCGTTACCGTTTGCTACCTCCAGTCGAGCACGTGGTTGGCTTTTCTTTTTTAAAATAAATCTTTAGTTTTGGGGTCTGTGGGGGTAAAATTCATTTCATCAAATGGTGGTCCGTGGCTCAAATTCTGAATAAATCGTGGGCCCTGGTATCAAAATGGTTGAAAACCACTGCTATAGCACATACAAATGACCAATGGCCCACAGAGGCATCAGAGAGACTCGCTATAGGACACATTTAATGACAACAACAAGGACACATGCAGATGAGACTCAAACAAGCGCACACGACTTAAAAACAACCCCAGTAAAGGACAAGGACAGACACACACGCACGCACACACACGCACACGCACACGCACGCACGCACGCACACACACACGCACACGCACACACACACACCACACACACACACACACACACACACACACACACACACACACAACACACACACACACACACACACACAGATAGTCTCGTAGTGAGACGTAGGAGGAGGGCCGTGGTGACAGGAAGCAATTAAACCACAGTCCTAGAGACCTCTCAGTGCCTGCAGTCCCTCTGAGAACAAACCAGGCAGTGAGAGACTCCTGGTGGCTCTGGAGGAAAAAGAAAAGAAAGGACACTAGCTGGAAGCCTGGATGAAAGGGACAGTGATCACCGCTGACACACCAACTGGAGTGTGTTGTGGTCATGGGTCAAAGAACACTATTAGACGGTCACAGGGACCACCTCACGACCTCTCTTCCAGGCCAAGGCTTTTCCAATACAGGTGGATTATAATCGCATCTTTGATCTACAAATTACAAACTAGGGCAGCAGTTTTCAACCTGTGGGCTGGTGCCTCCGGTTGGAACGTCAAGATATCACGAGTGGACAGATAAATATCACAAATATACTTCCCCCAGGTGGACACAGGACAAACATGCTGCATTCACATCCTGTCTGGGGCGGCCATCTTAGTTGCTAAATGATTAGTGTTTTCCTTGCGAGCAAAAATGTGTCCATTCATGCTCCAGAAAATCTTGATGTTCCAATTGGCATCCCTGGACAATAAGCAAAGACCCCCAAATATCACATGTTATATCCAAATCATGGAGAGGTCACTAGATCTAGAGATATTCAGCTTTTTAGTCAGCAAAAGCTGTCAGTACATGTTTCCTCCATTATTTGTCTATGAGAGCTGCCGATTCCAGCGATAGCAAAAAGATGAAATAAAAAGATGCATATAATTGCGCTTTTCGGCCGATACTAGTTTGATTTCGCAACATCCAATGGAGTCGCCTTCATCGCCAGCTGTTAGGGTAAGGTAGGGATTGGATTCGATACGGCAGAACGTTGCACCATATAGAATCATATAAAATCATAACCATTTCTCATGTGAGGACCGTGAAAAGCTAAACATTGTCCTCACAATGGCTATTTCTCAAATTCTACAATATCAGTGGAGACATTTGAGCCACACAAGGATATCAGTACACAACGTGCACTCACTGCATGCACGCACAACCTGACGCCTGATCTAAAGTCAGAGGCGTGTTATCCACGCTCCTCTGTGGCTCTGTGCCGCCTGATTTCCCCCTGATCTCTAGTCTGTGTGTGCGTGCGTGTCACGGGCGGATCTAGGCATGGGCATGGGGGGGGGGGGGTTGGGGGGGGGGGCAATGCCCCCTAAATACAAAGTCTGCCCCCCCAAACACGATGCCATGCAAAACAACCCAAGATATTTCAAATTAAAGTGCTTATATTTAAAATGATTTGAAAACACTACTACTGCTAATAACTAACTACAGCTGTGTCACCACTAAACCAACAGCATTTCATCATTGAAAACAGAAAACTCTCTGAGTCAGACCTTTAGCTTTATGCATGCTGCGTGTCTCTTGCAACTTCAACAACAACTGATGTTATTATTGATGCCTTACTTGACTAATAAAAGTCCTGTAACTGAAAATGGTATGGGTGCGACTTCAGCGATGAAGCCGCCCATACCATTTTCTCTTGGCCTCCAACATGTTCTCTTGCCCCCCCAATTGGGACATGTTATTATC
>CM076967.1:45085773-45108273 GCA_039105355.1 Benthosema pterotum
GGACAACCGCTCTCGCAGTGGGGGGACTTCCACTCCGCACACGCACGTGTGCACGGCGCGCCAGGGTGTGTAGGCATGGCATGGGGGGGGGGGGGGGGGGGGGGGGGGGGGGGGGGGGGGGGGGGGGGGGCTAAATACCCAGTCTGCCCCACCAAACACGATGCCATGCAAAACAACCCAAGATATTTCAAATTAAAGTGCTTATATTTAAAATGATTTGAAACACTACTACTGCTACTAACTACTATTTTGGCACCACTAAACCGACAGCATTTCATCATTGAAAACAGAAAACTCTCTGAGTCAGACCTTTAGCTTTATGCATGCTGCGTGTCTGTTGCAACTTCAACAACAACTGATGTTATTTTTGATGCTTTACTTGACTAATAAAACTACTGTAACTGAAAATGCCTTAAGTGTCGCTTCGCCCCACGGGCGATGAAGCCGCACCCATACCATTTTCCTTGCTAACCCTAAGCCCCCCCCCCCCCCCCCCCCCCCCCCCAAATGGGACATGTTACATCCGCCCTTGCGGCTTGCGCGCAACACACACACACACACACACACACACACACACACACACACACACACACACACACACACACACACACACACACACACACACACACACACACACACACACACACACACACTGACCGCACGCACGGATCCGTCCTCCGTCACATGCGCTATGGGACGGCCAAATGAAGGGCCACTCAGGCTCCATCAACTCTGTGTCCGAGAAGAATGGAGAGATTTGAGAGAGAGAGAGAGAGAGAGGGGGGGAGTGGAAGGGGATAAAGATGCGAGGAGAAGAAGAGGGGGTGTGGGGAGAAAAGAGGGAGGGGTGGGGTGTGGGGGGTTTGCGGGGAACAGATCTCCATTGGAAAGAGCAGAGCCCGTCCTTGTGGCCGCCGCCGCCATCAATTTGGCTTAAGATCTTGCGTGTGAATCGCGCACATCACGGAACGCGCACGTTTTGCGTGATGCGTGGCGGGGAGGGGGGCTGACAGAAGATGAGCTTATGGGATCACCTTGAAGACCCCCCTCAATCTAGGATGAGCACGTCTCATCACTGCACCTGTCAGTATAATTGCAGAAATCGCTGCTCTCAGGAAACCTCGTATTTTTCTGTTTTTGTTATTGAGCTCCGAGATCTGTAAGCGCGAAGCTCGATATGTTGCTTTTGCCATTTTCAAAACCGCTTCGGACCACCGCACACATGTATTGATGTAATAATAATCATTACAGATCGTTACTGCTAATAATAACCACATATCATCAGAACACACGGCGTCTGACTTTTTTTCCTCTCTCCCCTTTGCAGGAAAAGCTACTATTTCGGGACACATACGTGGTTTCCACGCGACCCAGGCTGGCGAGAACCTCGTCGGGAGGAGGCGGCCATTATCCCGGCCGCCTGGCCTCTTGCTCCTCTCATTACATGCAAATACAGACGCTTTATCTGACGCCTGAATGGGACCCCCCCCCCTAAACCCCCACACACCTCCCCATACCCCATACCCCCCTCTCCTGAAGAAGAAGAAGAAAAAGAATGAGGACACCCTCCCAGGCCCACTCAAAAAGACACCCCACCACGCAGGCACCAGCCAAGCCATTACGGGATTCCACGCACAGGACAGACAGACAGACAGACAGACAGACAGACAGACAGACAGACAGACAGACAGACAGACAGACAGACAGACAGACAGACAGACAGACAGACAGACAGAGCTGTCTCACGGGGTTAGATAGATGTCTCACATGGCGAGAGGAGATTCAAGGAGGAGGTGGAAGACATGGAATAATAATAATGGAGATGTTTCGCTAGTGAGCGGCAAAAAACACACACACCCTGGTGTTTGAACACGAGGAGCACCACCACCACACGCAGTGTGAGCGTGTGGCCTTTGTGTTCGCCACCGCGTATCGGCCCGCGTCTGTCCGTGAGCGTGTATGGTGTGTGTTTTTATAACGTGTGAATTCTGTGGATTTATTCACGCTCATCGTCTCCGTTGGGTGTAAACTATTCCTTTCAACGACTCAAAGTAGTGAGAGTACAAGATATAAAAGCTTGAAATATAAGCTTAATGCTCTTGGCGCCATTGACATAGACCAGCGGTGTCAAATTGAAATACACAGCGGGCCAAAGTAGATAAATTGGTATAAGTCGAGGGCCACTCAATATCACTCCTGATACTGTAGCTGTATCAAAGATATATGGACATATTGACAATATACAGTATCATATTGTGATATTGCTGCCCTTTTTGCGACAGTGTTATTATGCATGTCCCTACCTCCATAACCAGGCAATATACTGTATTGTGCAATTAATTCACAACAATGGTAAACCCAGTTTGAACGTGGAGACAAGAAAGAGGTGTGTCTCTGTGTGTGTGCGCGCTGTGCGCGTGTGTGTGTGTGTGGTGTGTGTGCGTGCGTGCGTGCGTGCGTGCGTGCCTGTGTGTGTGTACCTGGCTGGCTCATAGGAACGTGCTCCTGGCTGTTCCCAGGTCAGTGCTTGCTGCCTGAGGTGCTCTTGTCCTTGCCGTGGCTGTTCCTCCTGCCACACACCTGTATGCTGTCCCCACACTCTGTCTGCAGCTTGACGTTTGGTACGGCGAAGATAGAAGACACTGCGGGACAACACACACACGTATGGCGCTTTGTGAGCATGTGGATCAGGCTGTTTGGCTATTTTTAAAAGCATTTTTATACATCTTGAACCTTTGAAATGGGACAGCAGTTTTAGCATTGTGCAGAATAGTATGCGAATGGAGGTTGGGTGTAAACTCTTTAAGGATTCAAAATAGTAAAGGTAGCAGATATAAAAGTTTTTTTTTTAAAAAAAAAGCTTAATTCTCTCAGTGCCATTGATGTGGAGTAGACCAACAGCAATTAGCCCTTTGCTAAGTCCCTCGCCCATCCCGTCCTTGTCCAACAGGCACTTTAGAAGAAGAAATCTTGACCAGAAAGCTTGACCTGCATAGCAACAGTTGTTTAAGTATTTGGACCGGCATTTGACAGTGGCTAAACCCCACCCCAAAGGGTGGAGTTTTGAGAAGGGCTCATTAGAAATGTTGCACTCAGCGCCATTGCTCTTTTAGAGTGGTTTCATAGTGTGAAATATTGAAAATGGCTGGAATTCCCATTCATGTACATTTTGATACCAATAACCTTTGCACAAACATTTGAACTAAAGACATTTACTTGAGTGTTTCTGCATTTGATACTTTTATAGAAGTAAAACAACACTTTTTTCCACCACTGCATGGGCATAGCAATGCAATGTAAGGTTATAGTCAGGGTCAGTGTTATAGTGGTACTTTTAGAAGTGAGGGGACGCCTCTGAAAGGGGAATTCCCCCCATTTGATTTTTTTTTTCTGAGAGTGTACAAATGTGAACCAAATGGACCCTAGCGGGTCCATTTGGTTCCATTTGTACACTCTCAGAAAAAAGGAAACTCATTAACATGGTGAAACACATCTTGATGATGTCGTCAAGATGTATTTCACCATGCTAATGATTTTTTTCAGACCCAAAAATATTTTAGATGTAAGAAGTGGGGGGACGCTGTCCCCCCGCGTCCCCCTACCACTACACCCCTGGTCAGGGTTTTTCCCCACTTTTCTCAGACTCCTAATAAGTGGGAAGCAGAGCAGAGCCCTAGCTAGCTGCTCTGTTCCACAGGAACACTCTCATCCTCTTATCAGAGCTGGACAACGCACAGCCACAGGAAGAGAAGAGGAGCTGCATGCAGTCAGAGCACAGGAACGCAACAGAGCTGTCACAATAACACTGCTCTGCTCCGCTCTCATTCCAGAGAGAGACAGAGGCCCAGGGTCCACAGGAAACCGGCCAGGACCTTCTCAAGGTCAATGTGCTTCTCAACGTAGGGCCCAGGGACCAGCAGTGTTACCAACTGCCAAAATCCAAAAATGCACTAGTGGCACTACCAAAATCCACTAGAATGCGCTAGAGCAGTGGTTTTCAAGCATTTTCATACCAGGGCCCATTATTCATTCTGCATTTTAGCCACAAAGGCCCACCGTTTGATGTTGAGTTTAGTCTCTCAGAATAATTTAGGAGAAATAACTGGCAAAACATTGGTCAAAATAGCAATTCTTCTACTTCTCTAAATGGGTAGATTCTTGAAAACGATGTACTATAATTCAGATGTCAATATAATTTAACTCTTGAGAGTGTAAAATAAAACCAAATGGACCCGCAAGGTTCCATTTGGTTTCATTTTACTATCTCAAGAGTTACAGATCTATAAGCGTCCATTTGGTTACCAATGGTCATTTCTAGAAAGGAAGGAGGACTCTAAAATATAGGATGAATATAGGATATAGGATTGTTTTTGTACCGGCTATCTGGTCTCTCGGCAACCCTTCCATCTCCAAAGTCCCCGTGCCTGTTTATTAGGCAGCCTGCAGCTGCCAAAAAGTAACACTCAAAACACATGCTTTGAGTTTGTAGATCAGCTATTTTTGCTATGGCAGTAATATACAAAGCAGCACTTGAAGTGAGTGTGGAAATATAGTGTGGGGGGGGGGCTCTCAAATTGTCAAAATCACAATCACTTTTGAACTGCTTCATCCATGTTATTCTAGCAATAAAAATGTCTATCAATTTGGGGAACTTCCTCATGAAAATGTTTGAGAAAAGCAGATCAAGGTCGCAGCGCTCTTTGCAGCTCTGAGAGAACCCCCACACACACCCCCAACATACACACACACACACACACACAAACGCACACACACACACAACACACACACACACACACACACACACACACACACACACACACACACACACACACACACACACACACACACACACACACACACACACACACACACACACACACACACACACGCGTGTGCTCTCAGATGAAAATGTCACGATTCAATTGGCACACACCGACACCCCCTGTGGGAGCAGCCATTGTTCCTGCTAATCTGTCTGGTATTGTTGCTCATAAATCCAGAACTCGTCACACAGTGACACGCACACTCACTAGGCAGAGGCACAAGAAATACTCAGAGAGAGTATGTGAGTATAGAAGTAAGTGTAGGCCTATGTACAGTATGTACTGTATGTAGAAATCTAAGTACAGGTATTTGTCAAACTATTGTTCTAAATGATGTAGAAATAAGGTAAGTACATTTGTATCTGAGATGGTGGAGTAGAAGTATCAAATTCATTTCCGACCCTAGATTCTACTTTCAGCCGCTAGATTCTAGTTTCTAGTGCTAGATTCTAGTTTCTGATTCTAGATTCTAGTTTCTAATTCTAGATTCTACATCCAGGTGTTAGATTCTAGTTTCTGGTGCTAGATTCTAGTTTCTGATTCTAGATTTTATTTTCTGACGATAGACTCTATTTTCAGACACTGGAATCTATTCTGACACTAGATTTTAGTTCCTGTTGCTTGATTCTAATTTCAGACGCTATAGATTTTGGTTTCTGTTTCTATTTTTTTCTCCACCCGAAGCAAAGGTTTGAGTTAAAAATGTTTGCTTCTAAAATAATATATTCAAAGATTTGAGTCACATTTTCACAATTTTTTAAAAAATATCAGAACTACAAGCTCATAGCGCGCCACTCGGTGGCGCGCAAAATGAGTACAGTATACTTGAATAAATGTAGCCTACATACTTAGTTACTGTCGGTAAGGCGATTAACTCCTTCATCCCTCTGAGAGCAGAGGGGATGTACAGCCACACCCACTGACTGCCATTTAAACTACCCAAAGAACAATTCACCAATTTTCCACCTTATCTTCACATTCTCTATGATTGTTCCTCGCTAATTCTCATTATAAAGACAACATCTCTGTGTCTCAGAGGTGGGTCTTGGAGAGGTCAGAAACGTGCAGAATAATTGACAGAGGGCTTCATTTTCGTTACATGCTAAACCCCTTATCCCAAAACCCTTATCCCTTTTTACTATTTTTAAAAAACTTTTGGGTGTCTAATATAGACACGTTGTGAGCATGTAGACTGGCCATTTGAACTATTGAAAAATGTTTTTTTCTAAATGGTTTAAAAAGGCAAAGAAGTTAAGGGATAAGGGGTTTAGCGGTAACGAAAATGGAGCCCATAATTTCAACTGCTCATTGCGATGATGATGATGATATCGCTTTCAGTGTGCAGGTATCGGTGTGACTCTATACTCCTGTGATACTAGTATATACGAAGCTGAAACTACTAACGCAATGTCATATTATAATTCAGTGTCATGTAGCTGAAACAGTGACTGCAAGACAAACTTTATTTCCATAAGAATAAAGTCCACAGACTGGGTAATCAGTGTGATGAAGAGCCGGTATATAGGCCAAAGCGGGTAAAGGCATTTAAAGAATAAATCTAGACACCACTTTTGTGATATCATATTCTGTGCTCAGTGCATCAAATCATCACAAACTTCATTCCCGCAATCACCTCATTTCTGCCCGCATTTTAATACTCTATGTACTTTGCTCAGCTAATCAAATGATATTGTGTTTGTGTTTACACAAACAGACAAAACTGGGCATAGGAGGGCCTAGCAGCCTCGATAATCCTTGGGTCTTACACCCTTTTAACGGCAGCCCCTTTGGAACATAACACTGTATCTGGTCAGCATTGTGAAAGACAGATGTGTAGAAAGAAATGACGCACACAAGTGTCATAGTAAAGACTCCATAGAGCCAGCCTACACAATGCAGCATAGCATAAAGTCCATAGACTTGGACTGACACAGATCATCACAGGGGCCACGCACACCGGCTATCCGACGAAATCGCGCGTGCCGAATGGAGCTACGTGGATTTCAGACGTGGCTGCACGCACAGTGCACACAGAGAACTCGGTTGCATTTTATAGTTAGATAACATCAGATTAGGATAAGAAAGAGAAAAAAAAGTCCCAGAATTATCCCTTAAGCCCTGGTGCGTGACCCGGTGTGCAGACTTTCTCATTCTGTTTGATAAGTGAAACGGTGGGCACACCCCAATGTAGAGCAAGAGCTCACTAAAACAGCAGGGCCCCGAATTCCCCCGCGTGATCGAGCAAACCCCCCCTTACCCACCCCACCGCCACCCAGATGAATCCCCCTCACAAACCCCACCACCCAGGGACGGATGTAACATTTCCGAATTGGGGGGGGGGCAAGAGAAAATGGTATGGGAGCGACTTCATCGCCCGTGTTGCTTCGCGCCACAGGCGATGACTTTTATTACCGGTAGTCAAGTAAAGCATCAATAATAACATCAGTTGTTGTTGAAGTTGCAACAGGCACGCGGCATTCATAAAGCTAAAGGTCTGACTCAGAGAGTTTTCTGTTTTCAATGATGAAATGCTGTTGGTTTAGTGGTGACACAGCTGTAGTTAGTTAGTAGAAGTAGTAGTAGTGTTTCAAAACATTTTAAATATAAGCACTAATTTGAAATATCTTGGGTTGTTTTGCATGCCATCATGTTTGGTGGGGCAGACTGCCCCCCATGCCCATGCCTAGATCCGCCCCTGCCACCCCACCACCACCCATCCATCCACCCACAGAGCCTCCTCCCACGGCCTGGGCATTCCCACTGGCACAGACAGCATTCTGCTGGAGGATGATGATTACCATGCTGGGTTGGTAGCCAAATGCTGAAGGCTGCGCTAATTAGCCATTTCTTTATCTCGCTTTTCTTTTCTCTTCTGCATAATTTCAGCCTCCCAAACACCCCCACCCCCGCCTCAACCCCCCCCCCCAAAGCAACGCAATCTTTCTTCCCATCCCTCTGTTTGCGTCTCTTTTTTCCCCCGCTGTCGCTGTCTTTGTAGGCGCGGAGGATAGTGATGCCATTTAGAAGGCTGTTTATCCACTATGCTGTCCTCATTTAGAAAATGCTGCCTTTTTAATGCAGTACAATTCAGTCTTTACTTTGTGTGTGTGTGTGTGTGTGTGTGTGTGTGTGTTGTGTGTGGTGTGTGTGTGTGTTGTGTGTGTGTGTGTGTGTGTGTGTGTGTGTGTGTGTGTGTGTGTGTGCGAGCGTATGCATGTGTGTGTACGTGCGGGCGTGCGTGCAGATGATGCGTGCCAAAAAGAGAGGCATTTTAGAGGGTCTAAAGACACAGATAAAGGGAGGGAGAGGGAAGCAAAGTGTGTGCGTGTATGTGCTTGCTTGCTTGCGTGCGCACGTGCATGTGTCTCCTAGTGTCCACCGCCTCCTATGTGTGTGTGTGTGTGTGCGTGTCTGTGTGTATAACAACCTGCTGGGTGCTGATAACAGGATTAATACAGCAAAAAAAATCCTAATCTGGGGGAATAACAAAAAAAAGAGAGGCGATTGTCACATTAAAATGGCCACCCTGTGGGCTGTCTCCTCTCAGGGCTGGCAGACAGCCGTGTGCTCCGACAAACAAGCCGCTAATGAATGGCAGTGCTAACAGGATTGACCATGTCGACGGCGGCCTCTCCTCTCCTCTCCTCACATAATCTGGATGTCCTCCTGACATGGCGCTCACGCTGCTCCGCTGATAGCAGCGCCGCTTTAATTGATATGTTGACTGAAACACTGAGACACTGTCTGTGTCTCTCTGTGCTTCAATAGGCTACGGCTCTGTTCAGACAACAACAGTGTCTAGGCCATGAAAAGACCTGACATCACATTCTGAAAATGTCTTCTAAATCACGACAGCTCTTCAGTGGTTATCAAACTAGTTTGTGTCCAAGAGCCCCAGCATGAAGATTTTAACTGTCATGGGATCAAGTTTGTCTGCACTGGAGTTAACACTAACACTGTCATGGGGTTTAACACAAGAAAGACTGACATAGCTAATATACCTTTTTAAGACTGTAAAACTCCAGATGTCCCTCGGACCTCTAAAAACCTCTCCCACCTGCCGTATATGCCTGGGGACCCCCTGTTAAAAACCCCTGTCTTGACAACACTGTGATTGTCAAGTAGCCTATACAGTATGTTTGTACATAGTGCAAGGTACTCTAGTATGCCAGTATAATTGGCCTTTAACTCTTGACAGTGTTAAAAAAAATAATAATAATCTGTGCAGGTCCTTATAGGTTTAATTTTATGCTCCCAGAAGCATAATTGTTAAACATCCACATTACTTCACCTACAAGTGTGCCAAAAACAAAAAATATATATATTTTTAAATAGGTCAAACAGCCGTTCTACAAGCTCACAACACGTCGGAGTAGATCAGCCAGTTGAACTACATTAAAATGTTATGTTAAATATAAAAAAGGCAAATAGGTTTAGACATAAGGAGTTGTGCAAGATACAGCAGGGGCCTCTTTCTCCTTGGCCAATACCTCTGGCCTCTCCCTCTCTCTCTCCCTCTCTTTGTGTGTGTGTTGTTGATGCAGTCTCCCACATAGTATTCCACTCGGGGCGTCAACAGCATTAATATCCATATAATGACTCAAGTTAACATGTTGATAACTGAAGTTTCGACGCATTGCTGCACTTTTCAGGTTATGAGAGAGAGAGAGAGAGAGAGAGAGAGAGAGAGAGAGAGAGAGAGAGAGAGAGAGAGAGAGAGAGAGAGAGAGAGAGGGAGACCTCCCTCTCTTAAATTATTACAAGAGCACGGCTCCCCATCTGTTTTTGCTTTGGGGCGGGGGGATAGAGAGAGAATCAAACGGCGGTGGATCTCGCGGCCGCGTCCAGCAGAGGTCCAGCTGTGCTGGTGCTCGTCCCGACGGGACGGCCGAGGCCTAATAATAAGACAGCGAGAGAAAGAGCAGGCCTCTCCATCCCTCCATCTCTCTCTCTCTTTGTCCACATGAGCCAAAACAACCCCAGGTCACGCCTCTGATTCTGGTTCTTCAGAGAGAGAGAGAGCTGTTACTTACACATGTGGCTGTGTGCAGGGGCGTAATCTCTGTGTAGGCCTACATGAGGATTTCAGTATGATTTCACAGGGGCTCTGGCCCCGAATTAATTTGCTGGCCCAGGCTAGGCTTGGGCCAGGAATTCAGGGTAGGGAAAAAAATCGCCCTTGCATGATAACTGAGAAAACAATGAGTAGTGGTGGGGGATTCGGGGAACTATACATTACAATGGCATGTACAAGGTGTGACTTCATTAATTCAGCCTTTTGTTATCAAATGGCTCAAAACCTGTTTAATTGGTCCTGGAGACTGGAGGTGTGAATGGTCCCCAAAACAACAGGATGGCTAATGGCCCATTACTATTTCCATTAACCAGCCTCTCCACTGTCACAGCCTACATGAGGACGGACGCAAGATGACGGCCCTGTGTGTGTGTGTGTGTGTGTGTGTGTGTGTGTGTGTGTGTGTGTGTGTGTGTGTGTGTGTGTGTGTGTGTGTGTGTGTGTGTGTGTGTGTGTGTGTGTGTGTGTGTGTGTGTACGTACTGTCCTGCAGCTCCCAGAGCCGTGGAGGCAGGTGGCTGAAGTACTCGTGGTTCAGAGCGTTCTGAGCAGAGAGACGGTTCTTTGGGAAGCACTGCAGGAACCTGGAGGCCAACTCCTCTGCATGGTCCACGTAGCCCAGCCTGGAGACACACACACACACGCACACGCACACGCACACGCACACACACACACACACACACACACACACACACACACACGCACACGCACACGCGCACACACACACACACACACACACACACAGCGTTACTATCAGTAGTGAGGACATGAACTCCTCAGCGTGGTCCAAATAGCCCTGCAGCCTGTAGAAACACACACATATGCGCTCACGTACTGTATGTGTGCACACACGCAAAATCAGAGGTTTTCAGATCTTTGGATAGCACAGAAGACAGACAGACCATCCGGACAAAAACACAGACACACACACCCGCGCACACACACACACACACACACACACACACACACACACACACACACACACACACGCACATGCACACGCACACGCGCGCACATACATACACACACACAAACACGCACACACACACACACACACACACACACACACGCACACACGCACACACGCACACACGCACACACGCACACACGCACACACGCACACACGCACACACGCACACACGCACACACGCACGCACACGGTTAGTCATCAAACTAACAAACATTTTCCACAGTGCAATAAGACAATAGACAGTGCAATAAGACAATAGTCGAGACAAAATATAGACGAGACAAACAATAGTGCAGCAGACCAGTAAAGTGCCAACTGTACACTGTACACTACTGGACGTCCAAAAGGCCACTGTAACTGTAACAGTGCTTTATAACCCTTAGCATTGCTGTTGTTTCTTTGGGTCAGATGCAGCCTCTTGCATAATGGTTCTCTATCTTGTTCTCTATCTCTCCATCTTCTTGTCCATCGTTTGCATTAACAACCTCCCCTACATCCCCCACAGAGCGGTTCCTTCTCCACACCACCACTACGCTGCTGACGACAACAAAACCCAAACAAAATCCTCACAACACCTAATTAATGCTGGAGGTCTGCTGACGCCAGAGGAAAACACAACACAACACAACACACGTACCCAGGCACGCACACACATGCACACTATCAATATTAATGCATATTTGTGTGCGTGTGTGCGTCTGTTGCGCACAAAAAGGACAACTCAAGTTTGGTCTGTCAAGTCGTGGCTCACTGTGATGAAGCGCAGTGATGGGCAGTAACTTGTTACAAGTAGCTAAGCTACATAGCTTAACTACATTTTCCTGTAGCTTGTAGTGTAGCTTACTACATTTGTTCTAGGAATACCTTGTAGTAAAGCTACACTACTTGTCTCGAGTAACAAGGAAAGTAGCTTACTACATTTTCCCACACACATTCTCGAATTCCACCCATTTTAATGGGAGAAAACCTAATATACCTAATACACATCTTAAACTTAGACATGCCACCATCCTATGTTCAAACCCACCCCTATAGATTATCATTATTATGGTTTTTATTTAAATTATTTTATTATTATTATTTAGAAACTTGTTCATTATGTTGAGATGTATATTTATATATATATATATGTAGTGTTGATGTAGCAAGCTACTTTTGTCACGTAGCTTGTAGTGTAGCTTAGCTGCATTTTTTCGAAAGTAACAAGTAGTGTGGCTAACTACATTTTCCCAGTAACTTGCCCATCACTGATGAAGAGTAGTAGACACAGGAATCATCCCATTCTACAACAACAGTGACATACTGTACCACTGCTGGGTGAAAACCTCATGCAGTATGTCCTGCTTTACAGCAGTGGTTTTCAACCATTTTGATCCCAGGGCCCACAATCTGATGACATTTTAGCCCCACAGGCCCCAAAACTAAAGATTTCTTCTGCTTTTGTCCACAACACCAGGCTGGATTTTGGATACAAAACAGGCAAACATAGATCAAAATAGCCATTCCTCTACATTCTCTAATTGTGTAGAGAATTGAGGGTCCATTTGATTTCATTTTTACACTCTCAAGAGTTACATCTGGCTAACCAACTGTCCATCATTTAACTGGGGACCGCCTGGAACGCTCTCGAGGACCACTGGTTGAAAACTAAATTTCGACCTAGTAGAGACTTGTGTGACACTGCGTACATTTGGTCCAGAGAAAGCATCCGATTTCTAAATGACATACATTTTTCCCCATTTAAGGACATACTGCGACAGATTTAACAGAACTGGTATCTTGTTAAGCTATACGTTGCTGGAAAGAAGAAGTTGTGTTACAGTAATGCATTTACTTTGTAGCACGCTGGTCCACTACACTGCTGCTCAGTGCAAGGAATTCATCACACACACACACACACACACACACACACACACACACACACACACACACACACACACACACACACACACACACACACACACACACACACACACACAGGCATCTCTCTCTCTCTCTCTCTCTCTCTCTCTGTCTCTCTCTCTCTGTCTCTCTCTCTCTCTCTCTCTCTCTCTCTGGACTTGCATCCGTAACAGTGTGACCGGGTCACCGGGAGAAATGAAAGGGTTTTGTCAGAGCTGGAGTGAAGACAGACACACTGCCTACCAACCTCTCAGCTCCCTGTAGGCTTTCATCACCCTCTGTGTGTGTGTGAGTGTGTGTGTGTGTGTGTGTGTCAGTGTGTGTGTGTGTGTGTGTGTGTGTGTGTGTGTGTGTGTGTGTGTGTGTGTGTGTGTGTGTGTGTGTGTGTGTGTGTGTGTGTGTGTGTGTGTGTGTGTGCGTCTATACATGTAAGGGCAAGTACAGTAGAATAGAATATATAAAAGTACAGCTATAAGGGGTGGCCAGAAGAACAACCAGTATTTTTTAAGTAAGAGTATCAATACCACACTATAGAAATAGTCCTCTAGTACAGGGGTTTTCAACCTTTTTCAAACCAGGGCCCACTATTTATTCAGAATTTGAGCCACGGACCACCATGTGATGACATTAGACCCACAGACCCCGAACCCAAAGATTTCTTCTTTTTTTATCTACAATTCCATAACAGACAAACATATAGATCTCTAGTTGTGTAGAATTGGGCTAGTTCAGATGATGAATATTTTAACTCTTAATGAAAGTGTAAAAATGAAACCAAATGGACCCTTGCGGCTCCATTTGGTTTCATTTTTACACTCTCAAGAGCTATATCTGGTTAACCAACTTAACTGGGGGCCACCTGGAGCCCTCTCAAGAAGCACTGGTGGTCCCGGACCACCTGTTGAAAACCCCTGCTGTAGTACTCAAAATGTACTTGACTAAAGGGACAAAAGTATTGGCATCTGGATACGTAAATGAATGACCAAAAGTATTCATTGATCATACAGAATGTCCCATTTTCGCACATCTTCCAATGTGCACAAATCTTTTGAAAATAGGATATTAATGTGTTGCAATTTGACATATTGAACTTGTAGTTCTGGTTGTAGGCCTAGATCAGCTTTTAGCCAAAGCATAAGGTTTAAAATGGCTAATGCATGTCAAACTAAGTAGTTGTAAGTTGACAGCACCTGGAATCGAACCCCAAGGCGAGAGCTCTACACGACTGAGCAACTTGCACACCAAGTAATTAGTAGCTAAAGTTTAAACATAATTGCAGTGAAGTGAAAAAGAAGTACATTATATTTGCTTCTGAGATGTAGTATAGAGTAGGAAAGATTTGACATTTGTTAATACTCTAGTAAAGGTAGAAATCCCCCAAACTTTTACTTAAGTACTGTATTTGAGTAAGTGTACTTTGGGCGTGTTCTGTACGTGAGAACACACACACACACACACACACACACACACACACACACACACACACACACACACACACACACACACACACACACACACACACACACACACACACACACACACACACACAAGCCAAGTCACTGAACTCCTGAACCCGTCCAATCTCTCATTCTCTTCTAACCTAACGGTTGTGCCGAGGGGAGAAAGAAAAAAAAAAACGAGAAAGAAAGATATAAAACGTACGAGCGGCATCAAAACTCTGTCTTTTAATTAGTCGGCGAGCTCATTAAATAAGCATGATGTTGTTCTGTGGTTGGTTTAGAGACCCTCGATTCCGCAGGCATCACCAGAGCAGACTTATACTCCCCAGCCAGGCACTCTACAGAACAGAACAAGCACTGCTGCTGCTGCTGCTGCTGCTGCTGCTGCTGCTGCTGCTGCTGCTGCGGACTGAAGAGCACACTGAGGACCATGGAGACTTATGGAGGGAGAGAGAGCAGGGGCGGATCTAGGGATCGGCATGGGGGGGGCAGTGCCCCCCTAAATACCCGGTCTGCCCCGGTCTCTGATGGCATGCAAAACAACCCAAGACATAAACACTACTACTGCTACTAACTAACTAACTACAGCTGTGTCACCACTAAACCAACAGCATTTCATCATTGAAAACAGAAAACTCTCTGAGTCAGACCTTTAGCTTTATGCATGCTGCGTGTCTCTTGCAATTTCAACAACAACTGATGTTATTATTGATGCTTTGGGACATGTTACATCCGCCCCTGAGAGAGAGAGAGAGAGAGAGAGAGAGAGAGAGAGAGAGAGAGAGAGAGAGAGAGAGAGAGAGAGAGAGAGAGGGGTAAAGTTGAATCGCATAAGTCGTTCTGCGTCGGCACGCGTCAAGCATATCAGATCTACAAGCTCATACATCATGCCACATTGTGGTGTGATGTGAGCTTGTAGATACAAGGATGGATTTAATTAAGTCCATCAGGACCTCTCGCTCGTCTCTGTGCCTCTCTATCTCGCACGCGAATGCAGCGCGCACACACACGCACACGCACACGCACACACACACACACACACACACACACACACACACACACACACACACACACACACACACACACACACACACACGTTGAGAGAGTGGATTACATCAAGTTATTGTGTGAACAATCCATACAACTGCAGCACGCAGCTGAACTATGTATTGTATGTATGTATGTATTTACCGGGTAATGATTAAAAAGGGTAATGTCAAAATCATATTGTCAAAATCATACAGGCAAAATCATACTGTACTGCACTGGCCTATAAGTGGGTTCTTAAAACGGGTTCAAAATTTGGCCACCTCATGGTGTACCCAATAAAACGAGCCATGTATGGATGGATATACAGTACATGTATGTACTGCATGCACTATGCACTGTCTGTAGTGTACAGTGTGTATGCACAGTGCAGTACTCTGCCATGTACTACCATGTACTCTAACTCGTCTTCTAAAGCTGTTGATCTAGGTGTGCATTCCTTTCCGCTAGCCGCTGTCAGCCAGCTAAGGCTCAGCCCTGCTCTCCTGCTCGGTCAGCAGCCAGCAGGGTAAACAACAGACAGTGCGTGTAACATCTGTGCGCGAACCGCACGTACGTAACATCTGTGCGCGCAACACATCTGCGATCGATATCGCTCTCTCTCTTTCTCTCTCCCCAGACTACCAAACAACACGCGCAGACTCCATGACACATACGTTCAAAGGGGGCAGCGGCGGCGGGAGGTGGGAGAGGAGGAAAGGAGCGTGAGTTCCACCTTCGGGCAGGATGAAAAAAAAAAAAAAAGCCTTTTCATCTACTTCCTCCACGGAAACAAAAACAAAACGATACACAAAAACAAAACAAAAAAAAGTGAATGGAGGGAGGCAGCGAGGGGAGAGGAAGGTGCACACGGGGGCCAGACACCTGGCTTAGATGTTCCGCACTCGACCCCAGTGCGGCGCCGCGGAAAACAGAACGTCGCGGCCCTTGGCGGGTTTCTTTTCAGCTGCGCTCCTACGTGGAGACGCTATAGCAACTCTGCACTGGTGTTTTGGAAGCACTGCTTTGTGTGGTTCGGTTAAAAGAGCGAAACAATACAAGGCCAAACGCCTTTTCGACGTGAGTCATGCGGGGCGAGGATGTTGATGATGATGATGATGATGAGGGCGTCGAAAACACAAAGACAGGAGTGACGAGGACAGAATGAAGAGAGTGGGAAGTGATTGATTGACGGAGGAGCAAGGCTCAACGTGCAGTACAACACTCTCTGTTATCTCTGAGTCATGATAAAGGAATTGCGGTTACGCCTTTATTATGGTTATGTTGTTCATCTTTTATGCGCTCCGACATATGAATAGTAACCATAGACAGAGATCAGAAAGTCATATGCAAAAAATAGTCCGGCTCGGGAGCCATATCGTGGCACGAGTGCAGATATTCTACTGTATGGCCCGCAGCTACCTTCCTAAAATGTATTATTTAGGGCTACGCCGGCATATAGTCATGTGAAATTCATGCGTTGAAGTTTCAGGGTGGTTTTCGCTATAGCTCCATACTGCTCGGGTGCAATTTTTTTACATTCATTATGTTTGACGCCTTTTCACACCCGATTACATTTAGCTACAGTGGCATTTGTTGCGATTGACAGTTATCCTATAAATTGTTTTAGGCGTTTGAAGTTGGCGCAATGCTCTAATAAAGAATCATTGCATTTCATTTTTTGGAATCGCTCAAGTTGCTACGGTTCGGAGGTCATCTGTTGATCGCATTGGCGATTTCTAGAGCAAGGGTTGGCCTTGTTTTAGCTCGTTACCAAAGAATATTTATATTGCACGTTAAATAAAATGGCTTTGTGTGAGGCTTTGTTATGGTCCAAAGGTACAGTATCAAAGGAGATGCAGTCGGCCCCAGACGGAATTGTTCATATTTCCACATACCAGTGTTATGGCCCACTTTGAAAACCCCTGGCTTTCATAGAAGCAACATGCCACGGTGCATTACAGCTCTGGAATCTGTTGATTAGTCCAAACGTTTTCATGCCAAGGACCATCAAGTTGATCAATTCTATTTGGCTGCAGATCCCCAGAATTATTCAGAATATCCCAAATAATATCACCAGTTTAGCGTGCAGCCTGTTTTTGTAACTCACACACTCTTATCTCTGTATACTATGCTGTATATCTGTTCTGATTGCTTTCACTGCCCAGCCCTACTGTAATGTTTCATGTACAAGTACTTCTTCCCTTATGAGCTCATACCGTATATCCGTCTTGTAAAGTGAAGTGTCTCTGTTTTCTTCAACAACTACCACAGAGTTACTGAGGATTTTGTTGTGCTTTGCTGGATTCAGCATACACTGTCTCTACAGTAGTGCAGGGCTGCCCAAAGGTAGATTGTGATCTACCAGTATAGATCACACAGGCTGTGCAGGTAGATCACATGACAGTCCCCTAAAATGATATAGATCTGTAACACTTGAGAGCGTTTAAAATGAAAAAAATGGACCTTACGGGTCCATTTGGTTTCATTTTACACTCTCAAGAGTTAAATTATATTTAAACATCTGAATCTAATTTGAAGAGTCAACACAATTAGAAAAATTGCTATTTTGACCAACGTTTTGCCAGTTCTCTTTCCCAATTGTGGACAAAACGTTTGCACCCAAGCTAAGTTATTAGCTTTGGGTGCAAGAGACTAAATTCAGCATCACAAACTGTCACCCAAATACTCAAACCCCAAATACTGTTTTCAAAAGTCAGTAGTAGCATATACAAGACAACAAATTCTCACCCTCCATTTTTCATTATAAGTGCATTATTCTTAAAAACTATAACAGGAAGTAACACCATCACCACTATTTCAAAGTTCTAACTTTCTAGGGGGGCTTGAAATAGATTTTCAGTAATGGAATAATCACATTTTTGATGTGTAGATCTTGTTGAGCCAGTCATTTTGAAAGTAGCTCTCAAGTCCAAAAAGTGTGGGCACCCCTGCTCTACTGTATAGCTAACATAAACAGCGGGTTCTGTTACTGGTTCAGAATGCATATGAGCACATCTGCGAACACTTGAGTCAGGCCCTGTAGATAGGAACTGGAGCCAGATTGAACAGAACGAAGACTATGCGGTAAACATCATGTGTTATGTTCAAGTGAGCCATTTTTTTTTTGTTGAAAGTCTTATAAATAGCTCTATATATTCTAATCGTAAACCCTCGCTGCAGAGGGATTGTTCGGTAACAGAGGTCATTATGTTTAATGCCTTGTCAACACCCTGCTGACACCATAAATACTGCAGTCAGTTAGAGTAACGTCATTGTGGGTGTCCGACATAACGACAACAGAGCATGATGATGCATCATAGTCACAAAGAGCTCTGTTAAATTCAATCATCCAAAAAAAAATCACACGTGTGTGAAGTGAGCAGTGCCTTTCATTAGGTTTTAGCATTTAGTATATCTCTCAACAACACACACACGGCCTAAAGGTCTGCTTTGTAGTGCAGGGATTCAATTTGTTATTGCTTCCTTCATGGGCCAACACAACCTTATGGGCTTTGTGCACCGGCAAAACCTGTGTGCTCCGGAACCAATTTAAACCAATGTGCAACTCAACCATATAAGTATTGTCCCGATATAAGACTCGTTTATAAGACGACCCTCATTTTCAAGACCCATTTACAGAAAAAAGAACATTGAATGTCAAATAGTATAGCCCCAGAATATAAGACGACTCCATTTTTGAGATATTTCCATTGGGAAAAAAACATAGTCCTATATTCATGCCAATAGGGTAAGTTGGTCCCTGTCTCTTCCCCCTCCCACCGTGCACACATACACAACCTCCTACACACACACACACGCACATGCATGCACTCTCACACTACTGCACTTTATCACACCTGGTTAGCTTAGCACCTTCACCTCAAGTTAGGTGTACAGTTAGCACTTTACTGGTCTGCTGCACTATTGTTTGTCTCGACTTTGTCTTATTGCACTGTCTATTGTCTTGACTATTGTCTTATTGCACTGTCTATTGTCTTGACCATTGTCTTATTGCACTGTGGAAAATGGAAACGCTATTTCATCCCTGTATATGTCCTGACATACACTGGAGTGACAAATGAAAAACCTTGAACCTTTATTTGAGAGCGCAGGCACTGCACCACCTGCTTCATGTTCCTCTGCCACCGTCCATCACTGAGGACAAATATGTTTGTATTTGACAGAGCCTGATGCTCCAGGTCGTCACATTACCGTCCGGAGAAAGCTTTCTGCACAGCTTCTACCAGAAGTAACACTTTGATCGTTTGGCCTATTGCCTACAGTGGAGAGCTGTTCACATTTGCTGGTCTGGAAGACTGGAAGCAGACCTTCTACATTCTCTTAAAGCAGTGGTTTTCAACATTTTTCATACCAGGGCCCACCATTTATTCAGCATTTGAGCCACGGACCACCATCTGATGACATTTTAGCCCCACAGAGCCCAAAACTAAAGTTTTCTTAGACTTTTGTTCCAGGCTGGATTTGGGAAACAAAACAGGCAAAACCAAAATGACCATTAATATTCTACATTCTCTAGTTGTCTAGACTTACATTAAGATGATGAATATTTTAACTCTTGAGAGCGTAAAAAAATGAAACCAAATGGACCCACAAGGGTCCATTTGGTTTCATTCTTACGTTCTCAAGAGTTACATCTGGTTAACCAACTTAGCTGGGGACACCTGGAACCCTCTCAAGGACCACTGGTGGTCCCCGGACCACCGGTTGAAAACCCCTGTCCTAAAGGATGTTTGGGGACTGAGGGGAAAGGACTAGATGTATGGATGTACAGTACAGTAATGCAACGTGCTGTTTTGCGTTGTGGGAGATCATATTTTCTTCTCCGGGGTTGAGCCTCACAACACAATGGACATGTTCATCCTATAAACCCACGCCCGAGTCTCAAGACGCTATGCATTAGGCTAGCTGTTATTCAGTGCAGTCCAAAGTCCCCCACAACATGAGATCCGCATCTGTCGGCCTCAGTAAACAGTAAAAATCACACCCGTGTGAAGTGACATGTGCCCTTGTCATCATCACGCATCATCATACACCAGGGGTGGGCAATTATTTTTTCCATGGTGCCAGATGAGATACAGAAAATATTGTGGAGGGCCGGGCCAAAAGGGTCAAATAAATCCTGGGTAATAACAATTTAATTTCTATATAAACATAAGTAAATGGCATTGATTTGTCACTCTGGTAAGACTACTATTATGCAATGAAAAAGTGAGGTTGTTTCCAAAATCTCCAAAACAATAGTAAACAGCTTCACAGAAGAAAACTTGTGTAAAGGTAAATAAAGGTATTGCATTACATGTTGTATTTTCTAATTTCCAAGTACCCTTTCGCGGGCCGGTCAGAGTCAGCCAAAGGGCAGCATTTGCCCCCCGGGCCGCATAATGCCCAGGTGTGTCATACACATTGTCATTCTGGCCAAATCGCAACTTTCATCTTCACTTTTCTTCCCTCACTTTTTAAACTCAATAAGTCATTTGCTCAGCTGATCAAACCGTCGCTGTTGGGTGGGCGTCCAATCAAATCCTCGCTAGTTCACACGCACACACACACGCACAGCTGTGCAAAGCTGGAGCTAGCGCCTCTCAAAAAGCAAAGTAAAAGCACCGAACACAGGAAAGAACCACTGGACACGGGAAACCATGCGACTAACAACCTGCAGCTTGTGGGGGGCAGTCAAAGGGTTTTCAGTGTCTTGGACACTGGCACAAAGCCAGGAGGAGCTGGCAGGGGATCGAACCGGGGACCTTCCGGCTCCGCAATGGCCCGCCGCTGCATGTGGCTCAGGGGTAGAGTCACCGGATGGTGACCGCAAGGTTGCTGGTTCGATGCCGGGCTCCCGCAGAGTTAGTGTTCTTGAGCAAGACACTGAACGCCTAATTGCTCCGGATGTAGTAAGTACCATGCATGGTTTCCACTGCCATCAGTGTACGAATGTGTGTGTGAATGGGTGAATGTGATGCACAAGCTATGTAAAGCGCCTTGGATAAAGGCACTATATAAATGCACCATTTACCATTTACCTGCTGAGCTTTCAGCCTACATGGCCCCTTAACAACTACAACTATATCCCTGACAGTAGGGGACGAGATGTCAGGAGCAAAGCATGAAAGGAGGCTCATTGGAAGAAAGAGATTAAAAAAAAAGAGCGGAAGCGGGATAAAACGGTCCGTAGCGGGCAGCGGCGTAAGCCAAGCGGGACAAAGTGAGCGTATGTATGTGTCCGTATCGGCTCCATCGCCGGCTGGCACGCGATAAAAGGACCTCGGCGGAGACGCGGCGGTCGTTAACATTCCTGCTCCGTCTCTTTCTTCACATATTTATTTCCTCATGGACTGGAGCCGCGCCAGAGAACACAGCGCCCCAACACACACACACACACACACACACACACACACACACACACACACACACACACACTAGACACACATAGAAACCAGTGGTGGAAAGTAACCATGTAGGTTACGTAAAGTTTTGAGGTTTTTGATTTGATAGGCGCAAGCCCTTCCTATGTCCAGTCTTTAGTTACCGTCCGGAAACTTCTAAAACAAACATTAAAGTCTCATTGACTTTTATGTCATAGTGTGTCTGATAAAATGCAGGCACAGTGTCTATTTAACGTCATGACGTTAGGAGCGGCCTTGACTTCACATGGGTGTGATTGTTGTTTCCTTTACTTTACTTGAGTATGTCCATTTGTCGACAGTTCGTACTTCTACTCTGCTACATCTGGAGAGTGACGGACAGACAGACAGACAGACAGACAGACAGACAGACAGACAGACAGACAGACCAACAAGGGGTGAGCCGTGTGAACGGGGAGGCCGCTGGCATCCCTGCCCCGCCCCCCCGGGCACGGAGGGTCAGATACGGAGGGCATGGGAGAGCGACCCGTACAGTACCGCGACCCGCCTGTCCATCTGTCTGTCAGTCAGGCTGTTACTGAGGGTCTGCTGTGTCTCCACTGTCAGGCAGCCTTCTGTCTGTGCATGTGACACCAGCCAACGACTGAGCGGCTCTCTCACCGGTTTGCCACATGCAACGCACACGCACACATGCACGTCGGGCCGATTGACTGATGTCCCGGTTTGCCACATGCAACCAGGGGTGTAGTGGAGGGGGGACGTGGGGGTACGGCGTCCCCCCACTTCTCACATCTAAAATATTTTTGGGGCAGAAGTAGTCCTATGTTTTTTGTCTTGTCATTTACTTTTTAGGGATAATT
>CM076967.1:45113273-45153273 GCA_039105355.1 Benthosema pterotum
TCACCAACTTTGAAAGGGGAAGTCTGCCCATTTTCAACATTCTAATATGTCATAAGTATACCCTAGAGGTACTGGGTGGACATGATGAAAAACGTTCCCCCATTCTGTGTTTCCATTTCAGTGAAACATCTTGATGACATCATCAATATGTATTTTAACCATAACCATGTTAATGGATTTCTTTAGATGCTTTTTTTTTCTGAGAGCGTACAAATGGAACCAAATGAACCTGTTAGGGTTCATTTGGTTGCATTTGTACGCACTCAGAAAAAAATGTTGAGAATGGGTGGAGATGGGTGGAATATTATGTTGAAAATGGGTGGAATATTTTGAAAATGAGTGGAATTCCCCTTTAAGCCTGATCTATACTTTGTTACAAAGCAGTGTTGTGTGCAGAAAACAGCTAACTTATAAGGCTATAAGCTTCAGTCAGCTAATACTGTCCACCAGCCACCCAGGGGTTTTATTGGAATGAGAAAACAAACATCTGCATTGCCAAAGCAAATGTCACAAATACAATACCATAAAAACAGTTGAAAATGTGGAAAGTATATAGTGTTGAAGGGGACACAGACGTTTGTCACATATTGCATTGTTTCATACATGTTATAACAGGGCAAAAACCCCTTTTCTTTCTTTTTTTCCCCTTTCTTTTCAACAAATAGCTTCCATATTTTGCCTCTTCGGAAACAAATGGCGTCATTTTTCCTCAAGATTATGCAGGAAAAACAAAATCAGATTTAAGGTCTGTTTAAATGTAGCAGCTCTGTTTACATGGGCACGGTCTAGAGTACAGTAGTTCACAAATCTTGCTGCTGTGTTTGCACATTGTTGTATAATTTCCCCGTACTGTAGGTATGGGAGTTTCAAAGTCACATTGATTGTGTGTAATTTTGCGGGAACTATGTGTCTCTGATGTCTTGGTATAATGAGCAGCTGGTTAGAAAGTGTCACCCACCCAGTCAGCCAGCCGAGTCAGTGCGATATCTCCCCAGGAATACATGAAGGCTCAGCCCAAATAATACTCGGACCAGCCGAGAGTGTACAAATGCTGAGAGTGTACAAAAGTATTAGCTGACTGGGTTCATTTGGTTCCATTTGTACAGAAAAAAGAAGCGTCTAAAGAAAGCCATTAACATGGTGAAAATACATCTTGACAATGTCATAAGATGTTTCACCTTGTTAGTTTCTTCAGACCTCCATTTCTTGGGAACACAGAGTGGGGAACTTCTTACATTTGTACCCATGTGCATGTTGAAAATGGCTGGATTTCCCCTTTAACATGGTGAAGCAAAACTTGATGAGAATGGAGTTTGCGACAGCGTAACTGTGTCTATACTCAGGGCCGAGTATTATTAGGGACAAGCCTTCCCTGTCAGTCAGTCAGTCAGTCATAGAACCAGCCACACAGTCAGTCAGTCAGTCAGTCAGTCAGTCAGTCAGTCAGTCAGTCAGTCAGTCAGTCAGTCAGTCACACAGTCAGTCAGTCAGTCATAGAGCCAGCCACACAGTCAGTCAGTCAGTCAGTCAGTCAGTCAGTCAGTCAGTCAGTCAGTCAGTCAGTCAGCCACACAGTCAGTCAGTCAGTCATAGAGCCAGCCACACAGTCAGTCAGTCAGTCAGTCAGTCAGTCAGTCAGTCAGTCAGTCAGTCAGTCAGTCAGTCAGCCACACAGTCAGTCAGTCAGTCAGTCAGTCATAGAGCCAGCCACACAGTCAGTCAGTCAGTCAGTCAGTCATAGAACCAGCCACACAGTCAGTCAGTCAGTCAGTCAGTCATAGAGCCAGCCACACAGTCAGTCAGTCAGTCAGTCAGTCAGTCAGCCACACAGTCAGTCAGTCAGTCAGTCAGTCATAGAGCCAGCCACACAGTCAGTCAGTCAGTCAGTCAGTCAGTCAGTCATAGAGCCAGCCACACAGTCAGTCAGTCAGTCAGTCAGTCAGTCAGTCATAGAACCAGCCACACAGTCAGTCAGTCAGTCAGTCAGTCAGTCATAGAGCCAGCCACACAGTCAGTCAGTCAGTCAGTCAGTCAGTCAGTCAGTCAGTCAGTCAAAGTCAAAGTCAAAAGTCAAAGTCGCATGATTTGTCACTACGTTACCGCAGCGAAATTGGACCTCCGCTTTTAACCCATCACTTGGAGTGGTGAGCTCCAAGGAGCGGTGAGCTGCGGCTTGCCGCGCTCGGGAATCATTAGCTCAGTCATTAGCTCAGTCATTAGCTCAGTCAGGGAATCAGTCAGTCAGTCAGTCAGTCAGTCAGTCAGTCAGTCAGTCAGTCATAGAGCCAGCCACACAGTCAGTCAGTCAGTCAGTCAGTCAGTCAGTCAGTCAGTCAGTCAGTCAGTCAGTCAGTCAGTCAGTCAGTCAGTCAGTCATAGAGCCAGCCACACAGTCAGTCAGTCAGTCAGTCAGTCAGTCAGTCAGTCAGTCAGTCAGTCAGTCAGTCAGTCAGTCATAGAGCCAGCCACACAGTCAGTCAGTCAGTCAGTCAGTCAGTCATAGAGCCAGCCACACAGTCAGTCAGTCAGTCAGTCAGTCAGTCAGTCAGTCAGTCAGTCAGTCAGTCAGTCAGTCAGTCAGTCAGTCAGTCAGTCAGTCAGTCAGCCATAGAGCCAGCCAGCCACACAGTCAGTCAGTCAGTCAGTCAGTCAGTCAGTCAGTCAGTCAGTCAGTCAGTCAGTCAGTCAGTCAGTCAGTCATAGAGCCAGCCACACAGTCATTCAGTCAGTCAGTCAGTCAGTCAGTCAGTCAGTCATAGAGCCAGCCACACAGTCATTCAGTCAGTCAGTCAGTCAGTCAGTCAGTCAGTCATAGAGCCAGCCACACAGTCATTCAGTCAGTCAGTCAGTCAGTCAGTCAGTCAGTCATAGAGCCAGCCACACAGTCATTCAGTCAGTCAGTCAGTCAGTCAGTCAGTCAGTCAGTCATAGAGCCAGCCACACAGTCATTCAGTCAGTCAGTCAGTCAGTCAGTCAGTCAGTCAGTCAGTCAGTCAGTCATAGAGCCAGCCACACAGTCATTCAGTCAGTCAGTCAGTCAGTCAGTCAGTCATAGAGCCAGCCACACAGTCAGCCACACAGTCAGTCAGCCAGTCAGTCAGTCAGTCAGTCAGTCAGTCAGTCAGTCAGTCAGTCAGTCAGTCAGTCAGTCAGTCAGTCAGTCAGTCAGTCAGTCAGTCAGTCAGTCATAGAGCCAGCCACACAGTCAGTCAGTCAGTCAGTCAGTCAGTCAGTCAGTCAGTCAGTCAGTCAGTCAGTCAGTCAGTCAGTCAGTCATAGAACCAGCCACACAGTCAGTCAGCCAACCAGTCAGGCATCCAGCCAGTCATGGAGTCAGCTCAGTGCAGTGAGTCCAGCACACACAGCCTCTCAGCAGTGGGTCCAGCCCTGCAGCACACACACACACACACACACACACACACACACACACACACACACACACACACACACACACACACACACACACACACACACACACACACACACACACACACACACTAACCCTCTGCAGGGCCAGACACTGCTGTGTGCCAGAACTGACTGGCCTCGGCTGGACACAACCAGCCTGGGTGCCAGACCAGGAGAGGAGAAGGAATCAGACTCAACACCCAGGGGTGAGGAGATGAGAGGAGTGTGTGTGTGTGTGTGTGTGTGTGTGTGTGTGTGTGTGTGTGTGTGTGTGTGTGTGTGTGTGTGTGTGTGTGTGTGTGTGTGTGTGTGTGTGTGTGTGTGTGTGTGTGTGTGTGTGTGTGCGTGTGTGCGTGTGTAGCCTGAAGAAGGCTTTTTGCAACTGGGTGAAAATGCACAGTAGTAGTGATGGAGTTGGAGTATAAAAGGTATACTTTCATCTATGAGTCAATATAGTGTGCTGTGGTGCTGGTGTATTTGTACTTGAGTATAAGTACATATACGTACATAATGTATAACACATTTTCAGTAAGTATTTTGTCAATTTTAATTACTGGCTACTATTACAAACTATTTACATTAAGCACATTGTGACACAATGTGAGCTTGTAGATTGGGATTTTAATCTAAAATATATATTTAACTTAACTAAAACACAACATTCTGCATTCAGAGTACTTTTATTTGTATTGCTTATAGGCATGCCAATGTGTTTGCACTTTTACCCGAGTACATTTTTAAAACAGGACTTTAACATAGTACATTGCAGTATTATATTGTTTTACTTAAGTAAACCAATTGAGTATTATCTCCCTCCACTGGCCTTAACAAGCTCATTACACAGCACTCACAGCCAGGGCCAAGAATCACATTGTTATGTGTGGTGTGTGTCTGCAGCCCAGAGCGTTGTGGTGGCTGTCTGTGGTGTTGGGAGCACAGCAGGGAAGGAATACATGTTTCTTAGATATTATCTGACCCAGAAAAAAACAACAACAGGCAGAGTTCTTAAGCAGTGGAACACAGATAAGGAGCTTCAGAGAGAGGGTGAATGAAGCAGGAGGGTGAAATCGCCCCTCGTGGTCTTCTGACAGAAATGTACTGCTGCTCGTTCAGAGGCCAAACCCCATGGATGAGACAACACTGCCACCTGCTGACTCCTTAACAAATTGCATCAATATATTCAACCAAACAACCAAACCGCCAGCACAAAACAAGAGCTTTTCTTTCTCATTATAAGTCAGTGGTTGTCAACCAGTGGTGCTTGAAGGTGGTCCCAGGGTGGTCCCCACTGCTGGATGACGGAGAATTGCTAACCAAATGGACCCTTTACATTGTTATTTTGATTAACTGCCTGCCGTTTGGATTTGTGAGGCTTGATGTCATCAAATAGTGGTCAAATGCTGAATAGATATTGCCACCTGATATGACCAGGGTTTAAAACCCACTCATATTAGTCATATTAGTCAGATTTCGGCCTAGCCATGGAATGAATAGCACTCGCTTATTTAGTGTACGAGTTGTAAACCTGTGATGTGACAATGGCACCGATTCTAATAATAATCATAATATGCAGTACAAGTAGGCTATAGACAAAAACAATTGTTTTGTACTCGCACATACTGCAAGTGAAATTTGCTCTATGAAATGTGTGCTTGTATAGCCTATGTATTAAAGATACATCACATGGATGCAACTGGGACGTATCCTCAGTGATGTATCCCAAGGTCATCAGGGTTTCGGGTCTCGAAATATCATACCCCTCACTCAGGCGACCCAGCCGGGGTTGATCAAGTCCCGACTTACGTCCCAGTAGCTACCCTCCGTCAGTCCACTAGGGAAAGACCCAAGGCCACACAATCCACTGCTCCAGAACTACTCTGCCGTTACTGGGACAACCAAACTCTGGCACATGGAAGGACTAGGCTCTGTGGGTTGACTCCTGTCCAGACCCCTCCTACGTCTCACCAGGTCTGCTCCTGCTCTCACCAGGCACAGGACCTGTGCGTTGCACCAGACTCCCAGCACCATGTAAGTATTAAAGTAAAAAAAAAAAATAGGCTTAACTAATGACAATAGCAGCTCTGCAACCTTGAAAAGCATGGCAGAACATGGGGTCATGGAAGGGTAAAGGTAGGCTGGTATGGAGGGGTTCTGTGTGGCGTAATAAACCCATGTGATGCAGACGTTCATCTCCGGTGACCAATTAGGTGAGCAACTGGGGTGACATGCACTCACGATAACACCACACACACACACACACACACACACACACACACACACACACACACACACACACACACACACACACACACACACACACACACACACACACACACACACACACACACACACACACACACACACACACACACACACACACACACACACACACACACACACACACGGCTAATCTCACATCCTGTGGCTCTGGCTACAGTTGGCTCTTGTTAGCGCCTCCCACATACTGTGCAGGACAGCTGTGCCCGCTGCCCGTGTGACTGACACACACACACACACACACACACACACACACACACACACACACACACACACACACACACACACACACACACACACACACACACACACACACACACACACACACACACACACACACACACACACACACACACACACACACACACACTATGAACCATATTACAGCCATGTCTCTCGTGCGGACAAGGAGAATATTCTCCTCCCAATAAATGCGTGTTTCTCTAATTAAACAATACTTTGCAGAGGATTTTGGCTCTTGCTAGTATAGTAATACAAGTGTGCATTTGCACGTGGGCATGCTTGCGTGTACACACACACACACACACACACACACACACACACACACACACACACACACACACACAACACACACACACACACACACACACACACACACACACACACACACACACACACACAGTGCGGTCAGAATGTTATTGTGACAGTGGAAGTCAGAGGAGGTCTTCCATAAAGCTGAGCTGATCTCTGTTCTCTGTCCTTCATATCAGCCATTAAACTGCTCTCCAATAAATCATCCCATTGGTATTCTTGGTTCATTTTTTCACCCCAAGGTTCTCAGAAAGCCTTATTTTGGCATCTCGCCTGAAACTTCCCCAAATTGTTGCAATGCAATATGTCATTAAATGGATCGTTATTTGTAAACTGAAACCCATGTGACTTATTGAGACAAAAACTGTACATATGTGAGATCTGATCTTTCTCTCTGGGAAATTCTTACTTTTCTGAGCAATACATATAAACGAGCGAGGGGTGTATTTGAAAGTACTTTCACAACTTTGTGTTTGTTTTACATGCTAAGAGTGACTTTGAGAGCCGTTTCAGTGTACAATGTAAGTCAATGAAGAGCATATTCTGAATTATTCATTTCTAATTCCTCCCTGGAGCAATTATTTTTGATTTCTTGTCCACATTTGGCAAAGTGACCTGATCATAGGAATGTGTGAGGTTGAGTTTCTCACCTGGTTTGAAGTGAGGCAGGGAGTGAACTCCAGGCCATGAGTCTTCAGACGGCGTGCCCAGAACCTGACAGAGACACAGAGGGACATACATGTTACTAAAAGGGGAAAAAGTCAAAGTCGCATTATTTGTTACCGTAGCGTTACCACAGCGAAATTGGTTCTCCGCTTTTGACCCATCACTTGGAGCGGTGAGCTCCAAGGAGCGGTGAGCTGCGGCTTGCCGCGCTCGGGAATCATTAGCTGATTTTGACCCCCAATCCATCCCTTTGATGCTGAGTGCCAAGCAGGGAGGCATTGGGTCCCATTTTAGAGTCTTTGGTATGACCCGACCGGGAATCGAACCCCGGCCTCCCAATTCCAGGCGGACAATCGAACCACAAGGCCACTTTTCTCCCAAGAAATGGAGGTCTGAAGAAAGCCACTAACATGGTGAAACATCTTGATGACATCATCAAGATTTTTCACCATTTTAATGGATTTCTTTAGATGCTTCTTTTTTCTGAGAGCGTACAAATGGAACCAAATGAACCCGTCAGGGTTCATTTGGTTGCATTTGTACGCTCTCAGAAAAAAACGTTGAAAATGGGTGGAATTCCACTTAAAAAAAAGAGTTGTAAAGCAGTTAGCCACACACTGCCGCTTTGTTTCCTAAACCAGTGGCTTTGAACCGTTTTAGGAGCTGACCCCCTCAAAATAATCACATTTGAAATAAATGGATGAAGGAATCTCCCTCCACCCGAAACAGTTGATTGAGGCATGCATTACCGGGATGTTTAGCTTGACTTGGTTTCACAGATAAATATTGAGAAGAAAATAGCTTGCAGATCTAACAGTTTTGAAAATGTTTGCCACTTTCTTAGGTAGGCCTAATATTTGACAATTTGTAATCGTTTTTGCACCAGGAAACTCTCAAATGTGCATTTGTCTTCGTGGTGAGGGGACCAAATGCTGTTGCATTTAGTTTTTAAAAGCAGGTTTGCTGCTTTTTTAAAATTAGTTTTCAGTTGTGACTGTAATATAGGATCAGCCAACAATGGTATGGTGTAAATCAACTATTTTCAAATGGTCCAATGCTTGGTATGCTATGAAATAATAATAAAATCAACATCAAGAATTTCAAAGTAACTAGTACATAGTAAGCTTTCAAATCAAAGTGTAGATTAAAAGGTAGAATAGGCCTATTTTCCTCTGAGATGTGATCAAGTAGAAGTAAAATATTGCCAAAACAGTCCAGCACCTAGCATCAAAACTCAAGTACACTACTGTAGTACAACTACTTAGTTACTTCCCTCCACTGCGTTCTGGTATGCAGTGGTAAAGAGCCATTAGTCTCTCTCAGAAAGCATTTCTAGTCACATGCTCACACAGAGCTTTATTCTTCCATCCAACCACTGCTTCTCACTCCCTCTGGACAAGCCAAAGGAAACTCTGCATTGTAGTCATTTAGATAATTGGGTGCAGATAGTGTTTGTGTCTGCATGCATATCTGTGTGTGTGTGTTAATTTCTCGCGTGCGTGCCTGTCCTGCTAATGGGAAGCAATGACTCAACTCCTCGCATGATTGGCTATTAGACGAGATGTGACATTCAACAGCACACAGCCCATTGGCTGTGGATTCTCCCAGGAGGGTCTGAGCGCAGAGGCGGACTTCGCACGCACACACACACACACACACGCACACGCACACGCGCACGCGCACGCGCACGCGCACGCGCACACACACACACACACACACACACACACACACACACACACACACACACACACACACACACACACACACACACACACAGCCTGGGTTTATGGTGACGAAATACAGGAGAGCGCAGCGGACATGCCTTCAACGTGATGCATCTACTGCGCCTTAGCCGTATAATGGGTTCCAGATCGGCCAATACTTCCCTTCCAATCTTCACAATACTCCTAACAGCAACTGCCAGAGTGTTATTTAGGTTGTTATCTCTGTTAGCACTTGAAAACATTGTACATTTTAAAGCATTTATTTCAGTGCCAGACACAGGAAGGGGGAGGATGAGAGAGGCGATCGCCAGAATTCTAAATCTGAAAACCCATAATAATTGGCTACTTCTGTTCTACTTTGTTTCATATATCTTTGTTGTTGCGTAAAATCTGTTGTTTTGGGAAAGAAACACGGTCGCACAGTGAACTATTAGGCTACAGTATGCGGACTGCAGACAGACAGACAGACAGACAGACAGACAGACAGACAGACAGACAGACAGACAGACAGACAGACAGACAGACAGACAGACAGACAGACAGACAGACAGACAGACAGACAGACAGACAGACAGACAGACAGACAGACAGACAGACAGACAAGATAAGAGTATGGCCTAGACCAGGGGTTTTCAACCTTTTTGACACCAGGGACCACCATTTATTCAGCATTTGAGCCACGGACCACCAATTGATGACATTTTGATTGAATTGATTGACATTGATTGACATTTTAGCCTCAAAGACCTAAAACTAAAGAATTCTTCACAAATTCAGGCTATTTTTTGCAAACAAAACAGGGTAGACTTCTTAATTAAATAGTGCTCCAGATCATGCATATTTTAAAAATGAAAAATGGTTTCATTTTTACGTTCTCAAGAGTTACCTCTTTGGTAAGCAACTTAGCTGGGGACCACCTGGAACCCTCTCAAGGGCCACTGGTGGTCCCCGGACCACTGGTTGAAAACCACTGGTCTAGACACATACACAAAGGACCGAGCAGGAATTGGCATACTTTATTAACTATTCATAGAAATAAACATAGTACAGACGGTGCCTTTTGGCACATTGGAAAGGCAGCACTAAATAACAATATAGTGTTGAGGTCTGGACTCTGGGCCGAGAGACAACATGTAATTACCACAGTCACCACTGCTGACTGCTGTAGTGGATATGATCCAGAACCATCCATGGTACTGAGATGGTACTGTCCATAGACCTGAATCTGCGGAATAGCAGTCAATGGTACGGTCCACAGACCCAAAACTACAGTATAGCAGTTAATGGTACTGAAATTATATGATCCACAGACCATAACATACAGTTCAGTACAGTACTCAATAGTACTGAAATGGTACGGTCCACAAACCAGAACCTAGAGTAGTAGTAGTCAATAGCACAGAGATGGTATGGTCCACAGACCGGAAACCTGCAAGATAGTAAGTATTCAACGGTACTGAGGTGGTACAGTCCACAGACCATGTAGAACTCATGATAAATGCACAGACGACAAACGCTCACCAGCAATTTCAGCTTTGGCCTTGACAAAAAAAAAACAGGAAATGCCACAGACATACAAAATGATCAGTCAATATTCCCTAAATGTATACTAGTGGACAGCTAATGTTGTCATACTAGACCTGTACTACTGTATGGTGGTTTGTTTACTGAGAAACAATGTAGCACTTGGGGCTAATCATCTTAAGACGCAAAATACTTTGGGATCCTGACCAACCGTTTTGAGAACCACTGTATTACAAAAGCCCATGCAGGGCTTGACACTAACACTTGCCGCTTGCCCGGGGCAAGTAAAAAAAAATGGTGGGGCAAGTGAAGACTGCTACCTGGTTGCCCGATCGGGCAAGTGTGCAACTTAGTGCGCAATAACACAACACAAGATAAATTTGTCTTGAAGGTGGTCATTGCGACCTGGGCTAATTAAGATGATGAATTTTAACTCTTGAGAGTGTAAAAATGAAACCAAATGGACCCGCAAGGGTCCATGATGAATTTTAACTCTTGAGAGTGTAAAAATGAAACCAAATGGACCCGCAAGGGTCCATTTGGTTTCATTTTTACATTCTCAAGAGTTACATCTGGTTAACCAACTTAGCTGGGGACCACCTGGAACCCTCTCAGGGACTATGTGTTGAAAACCCCTGGTTTAAAGCACCCAAGTAGGAAGTACACTTAAATGCAAAATTTACAATATATTTTTGGGGGGCAAGTGACCATGACCTGAGGGCAAGTAGAACCTGACTTGCACTTGCCCGATGGGCAAGTTCTTCGGAGACCTTAGTGTCAACCCCTGCCATAGCTGTAGTAGTGTGTATGCGTGGACTAGAGTTGATGTTGCTCATGTAATAACGGCCACCACCAGCAGAGGGCAGTAACACACCATGCATGCATTACACTGAGAGCTGACAGTGACTTTGACAAGCACAGTGAAGGAGGAAGAACTTTTTGCATCATCAACTGGCAAGCCTCAACCGCATGAAAGCGACAAGCGACAAGCTCAGCACAAGAAGGCTTGTTGTGAGCTTGTAGGTCTGCGATATTCGTCAAAGAGCCACCCTGTGGCATCAGCTACCCAAATTGAACACACTAGTAGTTTATAGTGTTTATGCCACCAGTTTTAACAGCATAGACGAGGGGTTTTCAACAGGTAGTCCGGGGACCACCAGTGGTCTTTGAGAGGGTTCAAGGTGGTCCCCAGCTAAGTTGTTTAACCAGATGTGGCGGGTCCATTTGGTTTCATTTTTACACTCTCAAGAGTTAAAATATCCATCATGTGAATTAGTCCTACATCTATACAACTAAGATTAATGGTCAAGGACAGAAGCAAAGGAAATCTTTAGTTTTGGGGGTCTGTGGGGCTAGAATGTCATCAAATGGTGGTCCGTGGCTCAAATGCTGAATAAATGGTCCCTGGGATGAAAAAGGTTGAAAACCCCTGGCATAGATGGACTCAATGCCCTACAGTACATGTAAAACACATGTTGAATGACTGGCTGGTTTATGTGCACCCCTGTGTGTTTTGGTGTTTTAGCTGGTGAAGAATAGCAGATCTACAAGCTCATATCGCGCCACCGAGTGGCGCGATATGAGCTTGTAGTTCTGCCATTTTTGAAAAATTGTGAAAATGTGGTGCAAATCTTTGAATACATTATTTCGGAAGCAATGATTTGAGTTAAAATGTTTGCTTCCGAAACATTTTTTAGATCCCCCAGGATCTAGGTGATCCTGGGGATCACCTAGAACAACATGTTTTTAGATGAGGTTCTGCAGCTAAATAATAGATATTTCTGGGGGTCCTTCCTATGAAATAGGTCAAGCATCGCTGACACAGAAAGAGATTTCTCCAGAAAAACTAGAATCTCGCGCCAGGGACTAGAATTTAGTGTCACAAACTAGAATTTATTGTCATGGACTAGAATCTAGTGTCAGAAACTGGAATATAACGTCAGAAACTACAGTCTACTGAGAGGAACTATAGAATCTACCATGGGGGACTAGAATCTGGCATGAGGAACTAGAATCTAGCATCAGAAACTAGAAAGGCACTCAGCTAACCACTCGCCAGGGGTTTTCAACCAGTGGTCCGGGGACCACCAGTGGTCCTTAGGAGGGTTCCAGGTGGTCCCCAGCTAAGTTGGTTAACCAGATGTAACTCTTGAGAACGCAAAAATGAAACCAAATGGACCCTTGCGGGTCCATTTGGTTTCATTTTTACACTCTCAAGAGTTAAAATATTCATCATCTGAATTAGCCCATAAGTCTACACAACTAGGAGATGGACAAAAGCAAAATAAATCTTTAGTTTTGGGGTCTGTGGGGCTAAAATGTCTTCAAGCGGTGGTCCGTGGCTCAAATTCTGAAAAAACGGTGGTCCCTGGTATCAAAAAGGTTGAAAACCCCTGCCTGTGCTGTGGCTCCATTGCATTGTGCAGTACGTGACTTTTTCTGTGGCTGCACTTTATTTACTGGTGTTATCAGACTGTTTACGTTGTGTGTTATGCTTGCACTCAATCTGTATTCCGCTGCTGCTGTGCTTCTGCACCAAACGTCTCCTCAGGGAGAGATCGACTTTTTATGTCATCTCATCTTTGATCGAGCAAACGCACTTGGAACCGATCCGTTTATTACGGCTATAAAAAAGAGAAAAGAAAAAAAAGAGAGGAGGGGAAAATGATTCTTTCAGAAGTATTGCGGTTTGCACTTGAGAGCGAGATCGTTAAAGCAAAATATGAAGAAGTATTAATGAATAATTTGGCTGCAGAAAGGATAGTTTTAGTCTGATATCCTTCAAGCTAAAGTTTTATGTGATATCGTTGCTGGGTGGTGGACAGAAACTTTCCGTATTCCGGTATTCTATCTCTTTTTCCCCTCATACATTTTATAAATGAAAGCCCTACTTGATCACAATACAGTGTCACATAAACTGTCGCCACATCGTGAGCTTGTAGATCTGCTACTTTTGACAGTTTAATGAAGGGGTACAGTTTTGTTTTTTGTTTTTTCTCAACATAAGCTGTAAAAAAATATTTGACATTAATATAGTGGCTGCAACTGTATTGATTGATGTCCAGAGTGCTGTGGTGGGAGTTCTGCTCTGGTTTTGGTGAATATTAATTAGCGCTGGTCATTTAGTGGTGGTCACCACGCAGTTAAAGTAAAGGAATCCAAGAAACCGACATCATTTATATTATTGAGCTATTTCTAACATATTAGTACATCCTTTGTTCATTTTTAACCCCCTGTCACATGGAACTACGTTGAACTTTTGGGGTATAGTGATATGGACACAAAAATTATAGTTCCATGTACTCATGCACGCACTAAATGTTTTAGAAAGAGAACAACAATACAAATGGTGTTACAAAATCACCAGAACCACTTAATATTTCAACTAAACGAAAGCAGAACTCCAACCACAGAATTCTGAAAATCAATTAATACAGTTGATACCACTAGAGCTTAACTACAAAATTTCTGAACTATGACTTGAATAAAAAAAAAGTTGAATCCTGAAAAAAGTAACAGTTTTGGACCTATCCAGGTTTCAACCCAACACACAGCATCCACTGTCACTGTCATCAGTGAAAAGGCATCATCCCAGGCCTCTCTGAGTGGAATGAACCAATATAATGCTAAGAAAACTATTCTGTGTAACTGCAACGTTGTTGTTGTTGTTGCTGACAGCAGAGTTTCACCTCACTGAGCTTCCGTTACAGTCTCCATACGCTGGCACAGGGCCATGCGAATACTTGCCAACGTATATCCCATAATATTATTATTTCGAAACGCTGACTTGGTAGAAACGGCACTAGGAAGGAGGAGGCTAAACTTGCCGTGTGTGTGGCGTGATGAAAACAAAGAAATAAAGATAGAAAATAAAAATGAATCTTTATATTATCCCTCCCTCAAGGACACGAGGAAAACATAATAAAAACAAAATCTACGGGCACGTGTGTGTGCACGAGCACGTGCACATGCACGCCGCAGGCCTGTTCCCCTGCACAGGAGCAGAGGAGAGGATTAAGCTGTCAAGGGTCTTGATGAAAGGCTCAGCTATGTGTCGAGAGCATATATATATATATATATATATATATATATATATATATATATAAATATATATATATATATATATATATATATATATATATATATATATATATATATATATATATATATATATATATATATATATATATATATATATATGACTTACCCATGCACAGGTACACACACATACACACACACACACACACACAATGGGAACCCCCCCACCCCTCCCCGACCGCCACCACAGTCATATGTCCCCGGAGGGGTGGGGGAGTGAAATTAGCTGTCCCCTCGCCCTCGCCCTGTCACCCCGTGTGTGTGTTTGTGTGAGCGTGTTTGTGACATGTGTGTGCGTGCGTGCGTTCTCGGTGGGTGTGCTAGCTTAATTACAGTGCCACACAAACACCATCCCTCACTGTAGAGGAACAAGCGAGCTGCTGTTGTACTGTACTTAAGTAAAAGCGGTGACACCACCGCATTCTTGTGGATCTGCCGCTTGGGATGCCTCGGTATGACACTGTGGTTACGATGCAAGTAGGGCGTTGTGGAGGAAAACAAAAACAAAAACAACAACGAATTTCAATAGGGAGTTGAGTTCTCTCTGCGACAACGGCGCGGTAGCTGAGTAAATGTACTTGTAGCTGTCACTAGGGGGTTGTTGGGTGCAGCGCTAGCCTAATGACAGCGCCGCACAAACAGCATCGCTCACGGTGGTAAAAACACGCTGCGGCGTTTCATCATGGCCGCGGTGACTGTCACATCTCCGCGGTTAGCGCCAGCGTGACGCTGTGGTGGTGTTATGCTAGGCATGGGGACCCGCCGCCGCCCCGTCATACATCACCGGCTGAACTATACGTCAACCTCCCTGCTATGTGATTAGAGTTTCAAACACGGTGCGCGTGCACACGCACGCAGCCAACCACACATCAAATACATCAACTAGCGCAAACATGTTTGGTGGTCCCTTTGGAGGTATATATGGGCTCCGCTAGGGCAGCAAGCAAGCTATAAGAACAGGGGTTTTCAACCAGTGGTCTGGCAAACACCAGTGGTCCTTGAGGCGGTTTCAGTTGGTCGCCAGCTTAATGATGGAAAGTAGGTTAACCAGATGTAACTCTTTGAGAGCGTAAAAATTAAACCAAATGGACCCTTGCGGGTCCATTTGGTTTCATTTTTACGCTCTCAAGAGTTAAAATATTCATCATGTGAATAAGCCCAAGTCTACACAACTAGAGACTGTAGAAGGTTAATGGTCATTTTGATCTGTATGTTTGACTGTTTTGTTTCCCAAATCCAGCCTGGTATTGTGGACAAAAGCGAAAGAAATCTTTAGTGAAGACGATCCGGGCACACAAAAGTAAAAGATAAGCCTTTATTAAAGTTAAAAAGGCACAAACGCTAAGCAGTCTTCATCAGGGCATAGACTGAAGAATAGCATCACACAGACTCATTAAATAGTGGTAGCCTTTTTAACTTTAATAAAGGCTTATCTTTTACTTTTGTATGCCCGGATTGTCGCTTTTTTAATCTTCACTATGGTATGTTCCCAGTGATCCGTGTGAGCACCTTTTTTTTACTACTTTTACCGTTTGCTACCTCCAGTCGAGCACCTGGTTAGCTTTTCTTTTTTTTTAAAGAAATCTTTAGTTTTGGGGTCTGTGGGGCTAATGTCATCAAATGGTGGTCCGTGGCTCAAATTCTGAATAAATAGTGGGCCCTGGTATCAAAATGGTTGAAAACCACTGCTATAGCACATACAAATGACCAATGGCCCACAGAGGCATCAGAGAGACTCGCTATAGGACACATTTAATGACAACAACAAGGACACATGCAGATGAGACACAAACAAGCGCACACGACTCAAAAAACCCAAGTAAAGGACAAGGACAGACACACACGCACACGCACACACACACACGCACGCACGCACGCACGCACGCACGCACGCACACACACACACACACAGATAGTCTCGTAGTGAGACGTAGGAGGAGGGCCCTGTAGGCAGGAAGCAATTAAACCACAGTCCTAGAGACCTCTCAGTGCCTGCGATCCTCTGAGAACAAACCAGGCAGTGAGAGACTCCTGGTGGCTCTGGAGGAAAAAGAAAAGAAAGGACACTAGCTGGAAGCCTGGATGAAAGGGACAGTGATCACCGCTGACACACCAACTGGAGTGTGTTGTGGTCATGGGTCAAAAAACACTATTAGACGGTCACGGGGATCACCTCACGACCTCTCTTCCAGGCCAAGGCTTTTCCAATACAGGTGGATTATAATCGCATCTTTGATCTACAAATTACAAACTAGGGCAGCAGTTTTCAACCTGTGGGCTGGTGCCTCCGGTTGGAACGTCAAGATATCACAAGTGGACAGATAAATATCACAAATATACTTCCCCCAGGTGGACACAGGACAAACATGCTGCATTCACATCCTGTCTGGGGCGGCCATCTTAGTTGCTAAATGATTAGTGTTTTGCTTGCGAGCAAAAATGTGTCCATTCATGCTCCAGAAAATCTTGATGTTCCAATTGGCATCCCTGGACAATAAGCGAAGACCCCCAAACATAACATGTTATATCCAAATCATGGAGAGGTCACTAGATCTAGAGATATTCAGCTTTTTAGTCAGCAAAAGCTGTCAGTACATGTTTCCTCCATTATTTGTCTATGAGAGCTGCCGATTCTAGCGATAGCAAAAAGATGAAATAAAAAGATGCATATAATTGCGCTTTTCGGCCGATACTAGTTCGATTTCGCAACATCCAATGGAGTCGCCTGGTCTTCATCGCCAGCTGTTAGGGTAAGGTAGGGATTGGATTCTATACGGCAGAACGTTGCACCATATAGAATCATATAAAATCATAACCATTTCTCATGTGAGGACCGTGAAAAGCTAAACATTGTCCTCACAATGGCTATTTCTCAAATTCTACAATATCAGTGGAGACATTTGAGCCCACACAAGGATATCAGTACACAACGTGCACTCACTGCATGCACGCACACGCCTGACGCCTGATCTAAAGTCAGAGGCGTGTTATCCACGCTCCTCTGTGGCTCTGTGCCGCCTGATTTCCCCCCTGATCTCTAGTCTGTGTGTGCGTGCGTGTCAGGGGCGGATCTAGGCATGGGCATGGGGGTGGGGGCAATGCCCCCCTAAAACACGATGCCATGCAAAACAACCCAAGATATTTCAAATTAAAGTGCTTATATTTAAAATGATTTGAAACACTACTACTGCTACTAACTAACTACAGCTGTGTCACCACTAAACCAACAGCATTTCATCATTGAAAACAGAAAACTCTCTGAGTCAGACCTTTAGCTTTATGCATGCTGCGTGTTTGTTGCAACTTCAACAACAACTGATGTTATTATTGATGCCTTACTTGACTAATAAAAGTCCTGTAACTGAAAATGGTATGGGTGCGACTTCAGCGATGAAGCCGCCCCCATACCAATTTTCTCTTGTCCCTCCGACATGTTCTCTTGCCCCCCCAATTGGGACATGTTACATCCACCCCTGGTGCGTGTCAGGGCTGAGGCGCGAGGCGTTGTGTTTGTTCTGCTGCTCGATCCCCAGCGGCCTGGCGGTCACGGTTGCAGGGGTCGTGCGGACGTGGGGCGCGTGCGGCGGCAGACAGAATGACTTGTGGGAGATGCGGGGCGGCGTGCTGCGGCACCCCCTCCGGCCCCGTCGCTCAGGACTGACAGCCTGTGTGGGGCCAGCTCTGAACCCAAGGCAAACATTATGGCACTCGCATTAGCCCTGCTGCAGTCAAAGGCATTGTCCTCACTACCCCTACACAGCCAGGATGAGGAGCTAGAAGCTCACAGAGCTCTTACACCTGTTATTAAAGGGGAATTCCACCCATTTTCAACATTTTAGTATATCATTGATGTACCTTCAAGGTGTTGGGTGGACATGATAAAAAAAAGTTCCCCCATTCTGTGTTCCCTAGAAATGGAGGTCTGAAGAAAGCCACTAACTTGGCGAAACATCTTGATGACATCATCAAGATGTATTTTCTCCAATGGATAATGGATTTCTTTAGACACTTAGACACTTTTTTTCTGGGAGCGTACAAATTGCATTTGTACACTCTCAGAAAAAAATAAATAAATAAAATGGGTGGAATTCCCCTTTAAGCAGATATTCAACAAACAGTGTTGTGATATCCAACGTTATATTGCCTAATCCCAATCTCCAGTAGGTCACCTCAAACAGAGTCATCTAGTAGAAGAGTTGAGGGGTCAGAAACTGAGCGCTTGAACGCCGTTTATGCTGCAGAAGTATTTATTTTTGGGAGCCATGGGGGGGTTAATATACAGTATTTGGCCACGGAACAACTATATAAACACTATGTTATTCGTTTGCAGTCCCTGCATTGGACATACAGTAGTAAAAAATGTGTTATATGATCGGCTTCAATGCCGTAATGAGACTCCCATATGAGAAGATGTGGGCCTATAGAGCTTTGTTTTTTTACCGGGTCTACTGACTCACCACAAATCAGTAGGAGTCATTATTATCTGCAGGCTTCATGAAGGTACACAGAGAGCGATTCATTGACGAACCATCCTATATCAGTCGGTAATCAATTGCAATGTTAATTAGATCAATCCTGTCCCATGTTTTTCCGTGTTTACGTTTCAATATGGGACACAGACGTAAACCGCACAAATCAATGTCCACTAGTAAAGCCTAATGATTCCATGAATCATAATTAGTTGTTTTCCTGCAAGTTGGCATATGTACTGAATTCAATTATGCAAAAGAGGGTCTTTGGTCCCTGGACCACACTCTCCATGTCTATATCTTCAGTGGTTCAGAAGTATACGCAAGTATGTTTAATATAAAATACTCTGTTGCAAGAAAACTCCCATATTCAAAATTTGACTTGAGCAAAACGACAAAAAGTGTTGGTGGAAAACTACACACAGCACCAAAGTAAAATATCAGAATCAAAGTAAATCTTTTTTGATTAGACAACATAAACAACATAAAATATGAGGCTTATGCGAGTGCAGTACTTGATTAAACGCATAAACATTCCAAGAAGTGTTTGTGCATGGAAGAGCAGGGAGATACCAGAACAGAGCTGCCACATATAATCAAAGCCCGAATACAGTAATTAGATTGCCTGTTTTAATGAGCAATTAAAATGTTTAATTTTGACAAAAGTGGTCCTGACAAACGCAATTATACGCAAAAAGAAAACACAGCACGTTCTCACGGTCTGGGTCTTGGTGGTCTATAGCCTCCAACAAAATGTAAATTAATTTGGCCGTGGGGGGCAGAGAGTCGACTGCTGCTCTGACTGCTGCTGGGACATTATGCTACTCCAGGACCTTTAATTCACAGGGAAAAAACAAGAGCTCCAGGATGTTTTTAAGCTTATTGTTGTTGTTAAAATATATTTGTTTATTTTTTGGCAATGTAAAACACTCCGGGCTGCATCTGATGTCACGAAAGGTACTATACGAACAAAGGTATAATATTTAAGCAATAAACCACAAGAGGTAGCAGGTTACCTTGATTTGAGAGGAGAAGGCAGACCCGACACCGAAGAGGGGGGCTCTTCTAACCTCTCTCCGGGATAAAAATCAAGATAACCTGCGACCTCGAGTCGCTTATTGCTTTTCTAAAATGGTTACCAACCTTCTATAGCAATATTAACACCATAAAGCTATCAAATTCACAAAAGTAGAGTAGGCTAAAATTTCCTTGTTTCCAGAACGGGAGGGGTTTGATATCTTTACCCTTCCACCCGGAGCCACACATTCAGTCAAACGAGCGCAGGTGGTGCAATCAAGTGCTCTCCTTGTAGCAGCGGGTTATCGCCGGATTTTTCACCTGTCACATGACGGTGATCAGCCAATAAGGGTCAAGTATTTGGACTATCATTTTAGAATGCATTGTTATTATTATTATTATGAATCCCAGAAAACAGAACATACAAATACATAGTATAGAGACCATAAGGGGTGTAACCCTTAAAAGGGGAAATCCACCCATTTTCAACATTTTTTCTGAGAGTGTACAAATACAACCAAATGAACCCTAACGGGTTCATTTGGTTCCATTTGTACACTCTCAGAAAAAAAGAAGCATCTAAAGAAATCCATTACCATGGTTTGAAAATACATCTTGATGATGTCATCAAGATGTTTCACCATGTTAGTGGTTTTCTTCAGACCTCCATTTCTTGGGAACACAGAATGGGGGAACATCTCTAAGGTATATTAATGACATAGTGAAATATTGGAAATGGGTGGAGTTCCCCTTTAAGACTGGGACTGCAGAAAAGGAACCCAAACGGAGGCGGGAGGGGGAGGGGGAGGAGGAGGAGGAGAAACGCCAGTGTGTGACCATGACATTTGACTGACATTACTGTGACATTGGAGAAGACAACTGGCATCTCTTGGCCCCGAAAATGTGTTCATTTAGGGGTACATTTCCGCCACCAATCTGTCAGAGCGGGTCACCCTCCACATAGCGTTCACCTCTCTGGACAGCCTGCACCTGAGGCACAGCCACCACTCCAAGATGGAATCCTTCTCCCCTGTAATTGGGAACAATCTCTCCAAAACGGGCCGCGATAATACACAGAGGCTACTGTTACAGTTCCGCGCTGAAATAAACACCGCCTGGGAACCGAGGCAATTTGGAAACAGATCTGTCGACTTATTGGATTCATATTGAGGCGTGAGATGAGGTTTTTCTTATCTTTTTTTTTCTTCACGCTGGAGAAACAGATGTTTTTTTTTTTCGGGATAACCTTGACCAGCATGGCAATGACTGTGCATGAGGTTAACTCCCTGGGAGAGTCATTAGTCTGTAGAGATACAGCATAAACAACAACAATAACAAGATTATTTCTCTGCTGTCAGAAAGCAACCAACTCTATAATGTTCATTTCTCAGGAAATGAAAAATATAAATTATTCAGGAAATGAAGAAAAACAAATATGGGAAAACTGTTTTACACTCTCAAGAGTTACAGAACTATAAGGGTGCATTTGGGTACCAACTGTCCATCATTTAGCTGGGGACCACCTGGCATCCTCTCAAGGACCACTGGTGGTCCCCGGATCACTGGTTGAAAACCACTGTCACATACAGTATTGTTGTCAGGCACAATTTGAAGATCACGACAGTGACCTCCTTAAACCCTGGATAGCCATACATGGAGAAGACTGGGTCATACCTAGAGCTACATATGGAACCAGCTCTACATCTCACCTAGAACGGCACCTGCTCTCACACATTCCATATGTTGATGTGACCTCATCAAACCCTGTGCACTGAAGACACGTTCCATATATGGCCAGACCTCATCAAACCCTGTACATCCAAGACGCTGCCTCTGCTGCCACTCTTAGATCTCCATATGCAAAGCTGACCTGGTCAGACATTCCATAATGTTAGAACAGGCCAGTACAGAATTCATTCTATATATTAGAATAGAATAGAATAGAATAGATCTTTATTTAGTCTCCCAGGGGAGAAATTGGTTCTGGGCACAGGGAGACATTGGCGTTATACACATTACACAGAATACAAAAAAGTCACAGGAGATACAAACATACACACACATATATGCATACCACCGTCCATTGATCGGACTGTATACCAAAGCGCCAGCACTTGCCCACCAGACTGCCATCATTGAGGATGGGCACATGGAACATCACCTTTTTGGGGCATATTACTGATATAGTATAGTATGAATCGGTGCTTGAGACACGAGGCCACACATACTGTACATGGCTGATGACATGGAAACACATTTCACAGTATAACGTGACACTGCGGTTTTCCTATATAAAGGCCTATGTGGTTTAGGCTGCATGCTTCCCCATGCCTCCCCAATGCCCCGCCAACCTCCGCCAGGCCATTAACCCATTGTGTCCTGACCCTCGATTCGAGTTTCTGACACCAGATTATACAGTAGTTCCTGACACCAGATTATAGCTGCAGCAACATTCTAGCTTTTGACGCTAGATTCTACAGTAGTTTCTGACACTAGATTCTAGTTATTGACACTAAATGATAGTTTCTGATGCTAGGATCTCCTTTTTGACACTAGAATCTACTTTCTGACGCTAGAATCGAGTTTTTGACACTAGATTCTATAGTTTCTGACACTAGATTTTAGTTTTTCTGAAAAATCTGTGCTCCTGTGTCAGTGATGCTAACATATTTCTAGCCAAGGACCACCATAATTATCCATATTTGGCTGCAGACCCCCATCTGAAAACATGTTGTTCTCGGGGTTCCCCAGAAGCAAAAAATTGAGATAAAATGTTTGCTTCCAAAATAATGTATTCAGAGATTTGCAGCACATTTTCACAATTTTTCAAAAATAGCAGAACAACAAGCTCATGTCGCGCCACTCGGTGGCGCGACATGAGCTTGTTGATCTGCTATTTTTCAACAGACAGGGGTGGACTGACAGTCTGGCATACAGGGCATTTTCCCGGTGGGCCGACCCCCCCCGGGGCCGTTAATGTCGTGTTTTAATTAAAAAAAAAAAAATCTGCACAAAACCGGCCCACGAATCAGTGCTGGCGGCCCTCTGTCCTCTTCAAATGAGACTGCCTATTGCAGGGTTTTTATAGTTAACTAAAACTAACTAACTAATTTTAGTTAGCCCGAGCCCCAGAGCCCCTTATGTCTTAAATTCTCATGGGGGCTCAGGCCCCGGAGCCCCCACAAAGATTCACAGGCCGCTCTGAGGGCCGCTCTGAGACAAAATTGCCCGGTGCGTTTGAGCTCCCAGTCCACCCCTGTCAACAGATAAAACACCAAAACGCGTTCGGGACACTAAGGGTTAACAGTGGGTGACGGACAGGCCTAATCTGCGGAGGCCTCTGACCGTCTGTCGAGGTCCGGCCACGCGTGGGATCAAGCGGATCCCCTTTCACGCCGGGAGGAGCCCGGGCACGCTCAGAAGCCCCGGGGATCTCCGGACGCAAGAGACAGGCGGGAGGTGGGGCTTTGAGCGGAGAGGGACAGAGGGAGGATAGATGGAAGGATGGTGTTGGGAGGGGGATTTCAACACAGATGGAGAGGGATGGCAGGCCCACCTGTCCCGTCCTAGCACTGGGAGGGTCCCCTTCTCTTTCAGGGTTGGATGGGTGCAGTGGGGAGGCAGTTATGGGACGGGGGAGTGGAGGGATAGTGGGACACGGAGGGGGTTAGTTGGGGTAAGTGTAGAGAGAGTGAGTGTGAGTGTGTGTGTGTGTGTGTGTGTGTGTGTGTGTGTGTGTGTGTGTGTGTGTGTGTGTGTGTGTGTGTGTGTGTGTGTGTGTGTGTGTGTGTGTGTGTCTGTGTGTGTGTGTGTGTGTGTGTGTGTGTGACTGTGCACGCATGCAGATCCCAATCTGGTCCATGGACTCGACTGGAGAAACAGCTTGCATTATTGATGGCAAGAGTTTAATGCCCTTTGAAGTAGAAGGCAAAGCGAGGAGGAGGGATTAGAAACAGTGTGTGTGCGTGCGTGCGTGTGTGTGTGTCAGCGCGTTGCGGGTAACATCAGACGGTGGGGTGGAGTGAAGAGGAGTTACACCAAGTCAGCAGGGGGTCCCCGGGGCGGGGGGACGATCGAGGCTGACACATCACGGCCCACGCCAAGGCAACAGCCATCAAGAGCCCTCTGACACACACACACACACGCATCACACAGCCAGTCCTCCTGAGACTAGGATGAGGGGGTTGAAACCACGCAGAATAACCAAACCCACAATCTAGCGCAGCGATTTTTAAGGGGGGGCGACTTTCCAAGTGCTTTCGGTTTCAAGTTTAACAGTGGCGCAACGCGAAGACAAAAAAAGAATCCTACCAATGTATGTGTTAAACGTAACAAGGCCCCGGGAGGGGAGGATGGGTCAGAACTCTCTCCGTTGCTTAGACCAGGGGTTTTCAGCTTTTTTCATCTCAGGGACCATCATTTATTCAGGATTTGAGCCACGGACCACCATTTGAGGATATTTTAGTCCCACAGACCCCAAATCTTAAGATTTATTTTGCTTTTGTCCACAATTCCAGATTGGATTTGGGAAACATAACAAGCAACACATACATTCCAAAATGGCTAATTCAGATGATGAATATTTTAACTCTTGAGAGTGTAAAAATGAAACCAAATGGTTTCATTTTTACGTTCTCAAGAGTTACATCTGGTTAACCAACTTAGCTGAGGACCACCTGGAACCCTCTCAAGGACCACTGGTGGTCCACGGACCACTGGTTGAAAACCAGTGGTCCTAGACAATTCACGGACAGTGAAAACGGATCCGAGTGCGAGATGCCTAGACGGCTATAAGCGACGGAATGCCGCAGGGACTTAAGGGGCGCGGATGCTTCGCTTTTTGCGGCGATTTATCTTGTCTGCCTGGCGCTCCGTCTCTCTCTGTCTACACGCCGCCCTGTCATTCCTCTGAGGTCACGGAGCACGACCTCTGAGCCGTGTGTACACACAGACATCCCCTAAACACACACACACACACACACAAACAAAACACACACACACACCCCTCCCACTACAGGTCAAACACAGACCACCCACACTGGCACACAGTACCCATCAGTCAGGGTCAGTGGTGAAAAGTAATTAATGCATTTACTGTGCTATTTTGAGGTATTTTGTTTATTCCAGACAAATATTGTACTTTTACTTATACTGTAGTTGCGTTGTAGATGTTTCTTACAAAACATACATAAGCCACTTCAGCCCTATAATATATCATACAGTTCACCTACAGTTCAAAATATATAGATCGGTTCATTTTTGGAACCAGACTTCTCTTTCGAATCTGCCATCAAGGCCTGCCATATGCAGTGGGAAAATATGTGTGCGACATTTTCTTTAAAACAATGTTTTGTCGTGGAGGAAAACTATTGTTGGAGAGGTTTGTCTATCACTTGGTATGCTTAGCTGTGATTGGAACATAGCAGTTTGCAGAGGAGCTTAGCTATAGGTCAATTGCTCCTTTGGAAAATAGCCGATCTACAAAGGGGTATTTTTCCAATTCCCCACACAAACACAGAGTGTGTGTGTGTGTGTGTGTACATTTTGGTTCCGAACTCCTTCAATAATGAAGCTATAGGGACCCCCTGGGACCCATTCAAATGCCCCCACTTTGATAACCAGTGCTGTAGTGTAGCAGACAGTCCCCGGTCGCACCATGTGTTGTTTACATTGGCTTTACGGCCTTTGGATGGGCACTGGGTTGAATTAGGAGATTAGTGGTGGATGAACAGTATATTCCTGTACTCGCTTATTGTATACTCAATGAAGACATTCATTCTAATAGAGAGATTAGAGAGATCTGGCTGGCTGGTGGACAGTATTGTACATGCAGTTACATTTATTTATTGAGCACTACAATTAAACTGACCCACCTAATTTCAGAAAACCTAACTTTAATACCGATATTCATTGTATCTTAAGGCCCTGCTACACTAGCAATATTTTGATCAATATCAACTAGCAATGTCAACATCAATGGGCAACATGATGAGACACATGGCAACAGGCAACACCCTCCATTAAAAGGGGGATTCCATCCATTTTCATTTTTTCCTGAGAGTGTACAAATGTGAACCAAATGGACCCTAGTGGGTCCATTTGGTTCACATTTGTACACTCTCAGAAAAAAGAAGCCTTAGTTTGCATTGAATCATTTTCAACCAACTGCCACCCAACTCAAAAGGTTCATTTAGCGGAATAAAAGTCCCTGTTTTAGTCCACCGCAGGGAGTCTAGGAGAAAGGATCAGGTGACGTCAAGGAGGGCTGTGATTGGAGGATTCTGAAATGTTGACCAGTAGAGGGCGCTAATGATCTGACTTTTCTGAACAACCAGGAGTTGATCATTTTCTACAGAAAGGTGAAAAGTCAACGTTGATAGTTGACGTTGCTTGTTGATGTTGCTCAAAACATTGCTAGGTGTATCAGGGCCCTTATATTGTTTTAATCGTTGATTAGTCACCTTCAGAACAAGGTATGGCTTGCAGAGACTGGACATTCCTGGAATGAGTAACACTGCTGAACACTGATCTCAAGAACTGGCAGGTGTGTGACAATCACAGGTGTGTGCCGCTTTCTTGACTTTGTTTATGCCGTCTATGACCACATATCTTCAGAATCTGCCTCAAAGCTGGTTGAATTTGCCATTTTGGCAAGGTTTTTGGAGGTGTAATCCACGCATTTGGCAGCGTTATAATTATAATTCCCAAAGTTAGGTTTCCGGAACTTATGTGGGCCATTTTATTTGAGAGAGATGTTTACTAGTTACTTTGAGTATCATTACAAGACACATGAACCAATTTAGCCCTGCTGATCTAGAAGTTCAAGCTTGCAGAACTGCTATCTTCAAAAGATATTCCATACATTTGGTATAAAATTAAATAAATGTGAGCACTTTTTCCACGTCTGCCGGCTGGCTGCCGACACAGAAACCAGGTCAGAGACAGATCGCTGCAGCAGCACAGCGGGACAGGTTCTATACACGGGGTGACAAATTCTCAGTCTGGTACCGATAAACCAAATCCCAGCTCGAGCCCAATACCAGTTTTACAGCCGCAGCGACGGCTTATCTCTCATTACTACAGTATATCAAACACGAGGTTCACAAACTCTTTCAGCTTTGAGGCCCAACGGGGACATTTCTGTGCCAGGAGCCACAATTCGCCCCCGAAATGATCGGGAGGCTAAATCGACTCTTCCGAAGTGTTAATATTGAAACCTGTGAGGAAAGCGATCAAACACCTCAATCTGAGAAACGATACAGGATAAAAGGACTCTTAAAGGCTCAAACATACTCCAGAGTGAGGTGGGTTTGGGTGAAAGGTTGTCACCGCGGTCATCTTGTTTACCATTAGCTATAGCAACGCCACGTAATCCAATTCTGTACAAAACAATTAAGAGGCTCTTGCCATTGGCACAGTATTTTCACCATTGAACATGATTATTTCAGAAACACTGAAAAAATATCAATAATAAAAAATAGAAAGAAAGGTACAAATAAATGGATATAAAAAAATACAACAGGATATGTCCTACGTTGGTGAAACACACCTTCCCATCCCACATCCACTACTCTTTACTAACTTCGGGCTCCATTTTCGTTACCATCGATCTAAACCCCTTATCCTAAACCACTTATCATTGTTTTTTACTATTTTGAGTTTTGAGTTGATTTTGTTTTTGTTCAATGTGCCAATCTATTGACACATTGTGAGCTTGTAGACTGGCCATTTAAACTATTGATTTTTTTTGTGTTTGTTTGTTTGTTTGTTTAAAAAGGCAAAGAAGTTAAGGGATAAGGGGTTTAGTAATGGAAATGGAGCCCTGTTAAAGCTCATCCTCACCCATTTCTTTGTCTAAAAAAACCTGAGCGCCATGAGTATCTTTGCAGTCATCTTCTCCTGCTCTGGTCATAAAATTTCTCCCCAAGCAAGCCTCACCCCTATAAACAACCCCATCCAACCCACCATGGGTCCTGATCCTCCCGTAGAGATCATGGGGTCATGTCAACTCCGGAACTGAGTGGATGGGCAGTTCCTGCGGCGCTACGCACTGGTTGCTCCGCCGCTGTTTCTGAAATCATGTCATTTATTTCCACAGCATGTACTCCCTGTATCGTTGTCTTTCTCTGTCGGTTTCACTCTCTGCATCTCTCTCTCTCTCTCTGGATCAGGGGCGGATGTAACATTTCCCAATTGGGGGGGGTGGGGGGGGGGCAGGAGAAAATGGTATGGGGCCGGCTTCATGAAGCCGCATCCATACCATTTTTGGTTAGAGGTCTTTTATTGGGCAATCAAGCATTAATAATAACATCAGTTGTTGTTGAAGTTGCAACAGACACGCAGCATGCCTGAAGCTAAAGTTCTGACTCAGAGAGTTTTCTGTTTTCAATGATAAAATGCTGTTGGTTTAGTGGTGACACAACTGTAGTTAGGTAGTAGCAGTAGTAGTGTGTTAAATATATTAGCACTTCAATTTGAAATATCTTGGGTTGTTTTGCATGTCATCGTGTTTGGTGGGGCAGACTGGGGCATTTAGGAGGGCACCCCCCCCCATGCCCATGCCTAGATCCGCCCCTGCTCTGGATTAATTCTCTGTATGTCAGACCTTCTCTCTCTCTCTATCTGAGAGTGGTTGACCTGCCTTGTGGAATCCCATGGGGAGATAAGTAGGCCTACTTTGATGCGTACAGAGTACCTGGGCAGTACCTCGCTCCCCTAGCTGATATTACACGGCGATACCGTGGGGAGTCGGTGCAGGGACACAAGCAGAGCCACGCGATAAACAACTCGCTAAACCAAATTATAAAAGAGCAAAAAGGAAAAGCTATAACTGACACAAACCCAAGCAAACCCAAAAGGCCACGTAATCTAGAATTTCTATCCGGCTCTAAACAGAAAAATACACCATGGCAGAATAACCTGGCGACCGTGAAACCAAGAAAAAACAAAGAAATATCTTCTTGACCAAGTATACACAGTCTGTGAGCATACTCTTTTGCGATCTGAAAAAGAAAAAGGCCGTAATACGCAGACCTGTCTCCTGAGAGAAGTCTATGTCCCCACTGCACACAAAATGAAAGTGGAAACTGAGCTATATTTCCTATCCGTCAGAGACACACTTCGCACAGATTGCAATCACCCAAAGGAGAGTTTGAAAACATGACCAATGCAGTGTTGCCAACTTGGCGCATTTGTCGCTATATTTAGCTCTTTTCCAGAGCCCCCTAGCGCCAAAATTAGTGAAAAACTCCTGGCAGAAGATCTGGTGCTTTTTTGCTTGTGGGTTGGGGCGAAATTGGTTGACAGGCGCCAGAGATAAAACCCTTGTTTTTCACAATTTCTCCTCCTATGATAGATTCCTCCTTCCTTCCTAGAAATTGGTAATGGACCCTCATAGAGCTCTAACTCTTGAGAGCTCTCAAGAGTTAAATTATAGTTAAACATCTGAATTACCTATAATTTTCAAGAATCATTTAGAAAACATTTAGAAACATGTAGAAGAATTGTTATTTTGACCGACGTTTTACCAGTTATTTCTCCTAAATTAGTCCGAGAGACTAAACTCAGCATCAAATGATGGTCCTCCGTGGCTAAAATGCAGAATAAATCGTGGGCCCTGGTATGAAAATGGTTGAAAACCCACTGCTCTAGCGCATTCTAGTGCGTTTTGGAAGTGCCACTAGTGCATTTTGGATTTTGGCAGTTGGCAACACTGGACCAATGACAGAAAGTACAAACAGAGCTGCAAGAAGTGTGAGCTGCAGTGATGGGAGAAAAGATTCCAAATTCTACGCCCCAAAGACTAGTCATAGTGTGTATTCCTGCGTCGAGAGATATTGGTACACCGGACTTGATTTATTGGGAGATTCTGGATGGTGGTTTGTGATTGAAGTGGTGTTTATTTATAGCTCAGCGGCCCACTCACTGCCTGGACTAAGGGCAAAAGCAGCCTAGTGGAAGTACGCCTTTGCATTTCTTTCTTAATTGTAAATCAATTATAAATCAATGACAGTCCGTCAGATATGCATTATCCATGGAGCTCCCCATTAATCTCAACACCCCTTCATATCCCTCCTACAGTCTGCTGCTTCCACGCGCGCGCGCACACACACACACACACACACACACACACACACACACACACACACACACACACACACACACACACACACACACACACACACACACACACACACACACACACACACACACACACACACACACACACACACACACACACACACACACACACACACGCATCTGCATTCCGGGCGGATCTAGGCATGGGCATGGGGGGGCAATGCCCCCCTAAATGCCCAGACTTCCCCACCAAACAAGATGGCATGCAAAACAACCCAAGATATTTCAGTGCTTATATGTAAAAGTATTTGAAACACTACTATATTGCTACCAACTAACTACAGCTGTGGCACCACTAAACCAACAGCATTTCATCATTGAAAACAGAAAACTCTCTGAGTCAGACCTTTAGCTTTATGCATGCTGCGTGTCTGTTGCAACTTCAACAACAACTGATGTTATTATTGATGCTTTACTTGACTAATAAAAGTCCTGTAACCCGAAAATGGTATGGGTGCGGCACAGGCGATGAAGCTGCCCCCCTACCATTTTCTGCTCCCCCCCCCCCCCAATTGGAGAGAATGTTAGATCTGCCCCTGCATGGAGATCAACCCGTCCCAAACTGATGAATGCGTCTCCGTTCAGTGACAACAACAAGCGACTGATTGTGCCCGTCCCACACATGTCACGTGCGAAAACACACCCTGCATGGTGGTACAAACTGGCAGACAGCCGCGGCTATTTCTAGACATTCACATTTTTTGTTGTTTTTACGACTGTGTGGCAGGATTCTGCACGCGTGCATATGTGTGTGTGTGTGTGTGTGTGTGTGTGTGTGTGTGTGTGTGTGTGTGTGTGTGTGTGTGTGTGTGTGTGTGTGTGTGTGTGTGTGTGTGTGTGTGTGTGTGTGTGCTCTTCCTTAACCAAATGGCAGTTATTGTTATGAGCCAGAGTGGCTATATTGCCAACCTTTCCACATTATTGTAAATGACAGCTCTTTCACTCACAGTAATGAGAGGAGGCACCTTGTTGTCTTTTGCATGTGCACGCGCACGCACGCGCGCACACACACACAACACACACACACACACACACACACACACACACACACACACACACACACACACACACACACACACACACACACACACACACACACACACACACACACACACACACACACACACACACACCTGAGTCCTGGCAGGTTATTTCCTGCAGATAGACCTGTCCATATTCATGCAGGCTGTGGAGGGAAGGTAATCTGTAGCAGGGTGACAGGTAGTTAACTCTAGCCAGAAGGCCTGCAGGCCCTACACCGTATCGTTCCACAATGAATATTATGGAACTACCATGGAGAGAGAGCGAGAGAGAGAGAGGGAGAGAGAGAGAGAGAGAGAGAGAGAGAGAGAGAGAGAGAGACGGATAGACAATAATATAATCCTCTGCGTTCGTTTAATAAATCCACGCTGGGAGAGAAGAGAAGGCTCATCATCACCCATTTTGTTAATGTAAGATCGTATAGATTACAACATATATTTCTTCCCCTGCCTTTAGGCCACACACAGGCACGTTTATTTTGACGCGAGTCATTTACGTTATTTTTACGTTAGGAGTCGACACACATGCCGACCGCCATTACAACGAGACGCAGGGAGATGGAGAGAGACAGACAGACAGACAGACAGACAGACAGACAGACAGACAGACAGACAGACAGACAGACAGACAGACAGACAGACAGACAGACAGACAGACAGACAGACAGAGTGGTCCATCTATTCTTGGAGGAGGGGGACCGTCATAAATATTTCAAGGTGACGTGGTGCAGCTCCCATGTATCGTCTAATCACCACTCACTGCCACCAGGCTTGTAATTCAGGGGCTCATTCCCCTAATTGAACTGCCCTGTGTGTGTATGCGCACGTGAGCATGCATGTGTGTATGTGTGTGTGTGTGTGTGTGTGTGTGCGCGTGTGCATGTGCGTGCGTGAGATTCATTTATGATGGATTCATGCACAAGGGCGGGCGGGCGGGCGGACGTGGGGGGGGGGGGGGCAGGGGGGATGGGGGAGGTGTTTGAATAATTAATGCAGCCAATTACAGAGATGAGGGGATGAGGGGATTCGTGCCGACGGAGCAGTCAGGTGGCCAGACAGGCAGACAAAGCGCTTCATCAAGGTGGGGTGGGGTGGGGTGGGGGGGAGGGGATGTTTGGCTCAAGGGCTCGGGGGCTAACGGCGTAAATGGAATAAATGTTGCGTTTACATAGCGCCTTTATCCAAGGCCTTTATCACGTTCACGATGGTGGAAGAAAAACTGCACAAGGCACCGACTTCCACGTCGGGTGCAATTAGGGGTTCAGTGTCTTGCTAAAGGACCCTTTGACGCTAACTATGGGTTTGAACACACCACGATCCAGCCCGCGTACCCCTACGCCAGTCAGGATTGAATGGAGCTACGTAGAAACTCTCTCGTGCACATCGGAGACACTGATACAGAGAGGGAGTTTATACAGGTTATTTTCAGAAAACTGTCAGGATTTATAATGCATTTTGGAGAATCTGTTCTCAGGTGGGTTTAAAGGAAAACCCAGACACGCCTGAACCTGAAACACGCCTCCGAGTATAATAAAGTTAGTAGCTGATTATTGTGGAAAATATTCACGTCAAAGTAAAATGGTTGCTCCTGCAGGCTCAAGGCTAAAAGATGTTTGTCTAAGAATGGAGAGAGAGAGAGAGAGAGAGAGAGAGAGAGAGAGAGAGAGAGAGAGAGAGAGAGAGAGAGAGAGAGAGAGAGAGAGAGAGAGAGAGACAGAGACAGAGACAGAGACAGAGAGAGAGAGAGACGGATAGACAATATAATCCTCAGCGTTCATTTAGAAAAAACTGAAACACGCCTCCGAGTATAATGAAGTTAGTAGCTGATATTGTAGAAAATATTCACGTCAAAGTAAAATGGTTGCTCCTGCAGGCTCAAGGCTAAAAGATGTGTGTCTAAGAATGGAAAGAGAGAGAGAGAGAGAGAGAGAGAGAGAGAGAGAAGAGAAAGTAGATGGAGAGATGTAGAGATGGAGAGCGGTGGGACAGAAAGAGGGGCGTGTATGTAAAGCCCCCGGGCCGCTGCAAGCGAACGAGCGAGAGGAAAATCTTGCGCAAAAAACAGTAGGACATCCTGGGAGGAGAGAGAGGAACGATAAGGACAAAACGCTGGAGCTTTTATTGATTGTCTTTTGTGCCGAGGAGAAAATTGTTGGGGGGCTTTCTGAAGATCACATCTGTAAGAGGAGGAGGAGGAGGGTAATCTCAACACCCCTTCCTTCCATCCAGGGGCGGATCTAGGCATGGGTATTGGGGGAGGGGGGCAATGCCCCGCTGAATGCCCTGGCTGCCCCACCAAACACGATGCCATGCAAAACAACCCAAGATAATTCATATTAAAGTGCTTATATTTAAAATGATTTGAAACACTACTACTGCTACTAACTAACTACAGCTGTCACCACTAAACCAACAGCATTTCATCATTGAAAACAGAAAACTCTCTGAGTCAGACCTTTAGCTTTATGCATGCTGCGTGTCTGCTACAACTTCAACAACAACTGATGTTATTATTGATGCTTTACTTGACTAATAAAAGTCCTGTAACCCGAAAATGGTATGGGTGCGACTTCATCGCCCGTGGCGCGAATCGACACAGGCGATGAAGTCACCCCATACCATTTTCTCCCCCCCCCCCCCCAATTGAGAAATGTTACATCCGCCCCTGCTTTCTTCTGCTTGCGCGCGCACGCACGCACACACACACACGCGCACGCGCACACACACACACACACACACACACACACACACACACACACACACACACACACACACACACACACACACACACACACACACACACACACACACACAGTAAAGACAGTGGAGATGCCCGGCAGTGGGATGGCCCGTAGCCAGTCTGGGGCATATAGGGGTGCAGCTGCACCCCGTCTCCCCTGCTCCAGCGGGTGAAGGGGGCGTATGATGGGCTGTTTGCCTCCTAGCAAAGTTCCAGGTGGGGAAGGTTGGTGCTGGTTGGTTGGTTGGCAGACAGGGGGTTTGGGGAGGGGGATACAATCAGAGTCTTGGGCGTAATGGTAAGGGGCCGTGAGACATATTCTTTTCTCTTCTCTTCTTCCTTTTGCCAGGTGCTTGAAAAGCGCCTGGACTACTTCTGCTACATCTCTACTAGAGACTTTCTGAATGAATTCTGAATAAATAGTGGACCCTCGTATGAAAAAGGTTGAAAACCACTGATATAATGTATACAGTTAGCCTGCAGTTTGTGGGGTGGGGGTGGTTAGGGTATTTAAATGAGACATTATGGATGGAGTGGATGACCGTTGTCACCTCCCATTGTTAACACCTGCACTTCTACTCTTGCTCTAGGTGTCAAAACTTCAAATGGCTTTTTCTCAGTTTTTCTATTTTGGGACACTCAGATTTAAATTCTCATAACTACTCCAAAAATGCTCCAATTTCCTTGAATGATGCATCATATGAAAGCTTACATTGCTTACATTACTTTAAGAAACGAAAAATTGACCCTGGGCTACTTGAGCCTCAAAGTACCAGATTGTGACACAAATGGAAGCTTAGTAGACACTGTTTCCACGATATTGGCTTGGAGACACATCCTAAAAAAATCATGAAGTTCATAAAAACATACTGAAAGCTGCACCATGATGTTGCATTGGCTGCATCCTGTTGTACTCTAAGGGGTTAATACCAGACTCACACATTTAGGCCAATGTGTCCTATAAAGGCTTTCAATTTTTTTGCATTTTTCCCCTTTATGAAAATGAAATCCCGGGTATCAGGGCTATTGTTTGATTAGCCTGGTCTCTGCCTGTGTTTGTGTGTTCACACGTGCATGCAGACACACACAAACGCGCATGCGCACACACACGCACTACTGGTGTGTTGACAGAATAGAGAGGATTAGTCCGGGATCAAACCTTATGAGGAGAGATGCACAACCACTACAATCTACAATGAGCCTTTCCATTATCCTCGCTGCCGGGCACAAACCTCCTATGTCCGTAACTATTATCATTTGTTTTGGGGTTTTTTTTTTTTCACTTTTTCTTTCTTTCATTTTTTTTTTTTTTAAGTATTTCATTTGTTTTGTGGGGCGGGTTAATGCCCTACAGCCGACATTATCATACAAAAGTGTAGCTAAAAATGTATGACACTTTGTGAGCTTGTAAAGCACCATTTGTATACCGTCACATTTTGCTTCGTAAATTTCGAACCAATGCAGTTAAAGTATTAAAGGGGAATTCCACCCATTTTCTTTTTTTTTCTGAGAGCGTACAAATGGAACCAAATGAACCCTAACGGGTTCATTTGGATCTAAAGCATCTAAATAAATCTAAATAAATCCATTAAGATGGTGAAAATACATCTTGATGATGTCATCAAGATGTTTCACCATGTTAGTGGCTTTCTTCAGACCTCCATTCCTTGGGAACACAGAATGGGGGAACTTTTTTATCATGTCTACCCAACACCTCTAAGGTCTGTACATCAATGACATAGTAAAATGTTGAAAATGGGTGGAGTTACCCTTTAACGAGCATGCCACTAAATAATAACCAACTACTGTACACTGGATGCAATGGAATGCAAAGGCTCCTCTTTCCATTTCCATGAAAAGTAACTGTTGTGTTGTTACAGCACATAGCAGGTTTCCACGCTGCAGACAGCAGGCTCAGGCCTTGAGCCCGTCTTAATGTCTTATACCTCGACTGACGTATCATTGCTTCCCGAATATAAGCCCTGGCTGATGTCAGTGCTCATGTTGCGTTCACACATGTTCATTTTGCACAAAGCTCCGTCGGCGGAGTCGAGCCGTTCTAATCCACATGTCAATTAGAGAGTCCAGTTCACAAGCACACATGCAGGTCCAATTAGGATTCATACCGTGGTTGTTCTCCATGTCCACAGTGGCAGTGGAAGAAGAAGTACACTTCTATTTCATTTTCTGTTATTTTTTAATGAAGTGAAAGTAGAGATATCCGCAATGTAAAAGAATCGGCACCGGCATCTACCAAAAGTACAACAATATACAGAATGAAATTAGCAGATTCACATGTGAGAGTCTATCCCAGTTACAATGCGATAGATTGACTTTTTTTTTTTTATTTGGTTGCATGCTGAAAAGAGCAGGTCTTAAATGACAGAATGTGTGATCTTGTACATCTACTAGTTTGAAATTTCAGAGCACGAAAACCGTACGCAATCAAACATAAAGTTACTTGTTTTCATTCTATCATCTTAACATTTTTTTTTGGTGATGGAATCGTCAATATAGTTAGTCTCAGTTTTAGTCCGAAAAAACAGTCAACAAAGATAGTCGACAAACATATTTTGTCATGGTTTTAATAGACGACGTTAACACAACTTTCTAGCCTGGGTTTATTCAGGCCAAACCTTGTTCAGAGTATTATTGTGAATATTTCCACCGATAAAGCTATTAAGAACCCGCCCGGCCGGAGCTCTGCCTCCATGCAACAACTTCCCCGTCCAACTCAAACACTGTCCGCTGGCCGTTTGCTTTCCTTGTGTTTGTGTGTATTCAGCTGTCAAGCCATGAAGGCAGAGCAGACAGATAAATATGGAAATGTGAGGCTGAGCGGCGGCATGGCGGCCAGCCGCGCTCACGGAAATACAAGCCCACCTGTCAGAGGTAGTCCGACACTGAGATTTTCACCACCACCCCTCTCTCTCTCTCTCTCTCTCTCTCTCTCTCTCTCTCTCTCTCTCTCTCTCTCTCACTCCATCTCTCCGTCTCTCTCTCTGTCTCTCTCGCTACAAAGACAAAAGTGCGGATTATGCGGAGTCACAGACATCTTTTAAAGGCCACACTTTGTTTGCGGAGGTATAGAAGATAAAGGTCAGCTCTCATGGCAGACTGAGAGGAGCCTCGCCAAGCTTTCAAGAGCTGGCATATACGCAGCCGACCAGACAGCCAACCGGCCCCACCCCACTCCAAACCGCCCCGCTAGACCAGTGGTTTTCAACCTTTTTCATGCCAGTTTAGGAGATAATTGGCAAAACGTTGGTCAACATAATTCTTCTACATTTTCTAATTGTGTAGATTCTTGGAAATTAAATCATTTAAATGTTTAAATATAACTCTTGAGAGCGGGATCAAGAGCGATCTCAAGAGTTACAGATCTTTAAGGTTTCATTTGGTTACCAATTGTCCATCATTTAGATGAGGACCATCTGGAATTCTCTCAGGGACCACTGGTGGTCCCCGGACCACTGGTTGAAAACCACTGCGCTAGACGCACCTGCCTCTGCACCTCTGCTTGTGTCTGTAATTTTAAGACAAGAGGAACTGTCTGTCCAGTTTGTGACGATTGAATCACTGACACTGCATTCTTGTGTCGCTCTACCCCTGTGCGCGTGTGTGCGTGTGTGTGTGTTCCGTGTGCGTGCGGTGTACCGATATATAATTGTCCTCACCATGTAAATTTCTAATATGAAGTGAAGACAACTCAAGCCACGTCTGTGTGTGCGCGTCTGTGCACACACTCTGAATAAAGGATAGTAGTTATCTGAGGAACCTGCCTGGGGTGAATGTCAGCATCGTTGCTAATCCTGCTTAGCTGTGGTTGTCCAGACACGACACGTTGCTCATCCTGCACTGTACTGTAGACACTATACAGTCTATTACAGAACCAAGACAACATTACAATATCCAACAGCTTATGGATTTGTCTACATAAAGCCGTGGTGAGAAAAAAAAAGTACCACAAAGTACCACAAAAGCATTTTGTGGTCCCACACAAAATCCCCAACCTCAACATAACCGCATGCACTTCACAGTGTGGACAATCAAGGCAGTGTTGATAGTGGATTCCCGCACATGGTTGGACTAATGGGACTTCGGATCTATGAGTAGTATCTCATTTTGTTTTGCATTTACAGTAATGAGTAGAGAAAAAGAATGCTCTGTGCTATTGTCGATCAGTGTCTTCATTGCTAGGAGGTAAAGTGGAAATAGTCGGTCCACCAATAAAAGTGATACACGCCAGCAGCATCAAAGGGCACAACAATGCGACACATTGTGAGCTCGTACATCGGCCATTTTCAAATCATCATAATCAAACCCAACTATAAAGTTTGGAAATAATTGTAGTGGAGTAAAAGAAACGATGCAGTAAAAGCTGAACAGTGGAAATACTCCATTGAAGTAATAGCACAAATTGTACGTACACAGTAATCATTGTACTTAGTTTCTTTCCATACGCCGGTCCGTACGACGGTTTCAGAGAAGGTTCTGGGTTGAAACAGAACCCTCTAAAGAACCACCGAAGAAGAATGGAATCAGTTCTAGTTCTTTTGGTGGAAAAGTTGTGTTTGTGACACATTGTAGCTCTTAAGTTAACAGCTACAGTAAGCCACATTATGTTGCTGTTAACAGTGTAAACTTCCACAAGCTCTATCTCCCTCTCTCTCTCTCTCTGCCCGTCTATCTATCCATCTGTCTACCTGCCTACAGTATACGCTATAAAATCCCAAGTGCTCCTTTAACCTGGCGGGTCCACCTGGTTATAATTTGTGCGCGCTCAAAGAGTTCAAACGACTGCGGACCACGCGCGTCCTTCTCCTTGAGTTATGAGATCAAGGAGGCCGAGGCGACCTCCTCTTGAACGCTTCAGAGAGGATTAACCTTTTGATTTGGGAGGTCAGGCGTTTAGCATATACGCGGCTCAAGGAGATGCTTCCCATGCAGGGCTCACTCACCTTCACACTCGGGGACCACACACACATGCTAATAGGCTAATAATGCCCGGGGGACATGCTTTATGGCTTATGTATCAAATGTTGGTAGCGCACAATGGTACAGTGGCCGACATTATGTGTAATTATAGAAAGGACTTTACAGTGTCACTTTACTTCTGCTTGCATAAGACGTTTTGAAAAGATGGTGCTGCTAAGTGACATCTATTACTGTCACAAAGCACTACAGTAGGTACAGTGTATTATAATTGGGTTATATGAGAGACAGAAAATGTTTGTGAAGTGCCGGGGCAAAAGGCTAAACTTAATTATGCATAATATAATTTTATATATTATGAAATTATATTATGCATAATATTTTTATATAAGAAGCAGTAAATTGCATTATTTTTGACAAGCTGGTGAGAGTATATGTCATTATTAGGCAATTAAAATGAAAGTTTGACTTCCAGAAATGTAATTTATTCAAATTTCCAAAGAAACGATAAATTAAATGTGAAGCATTTGACTTATTTTCAGTCACAAGAGTGGATAATGTGTATGCTGTTGAAACAAGGGTTGTCTTTGCTTTCTAAAGACCTACATCCTTGTAGCCCAAATAGACAAGACGCGTCACATTACGTTTGTCACCAAACTGTGCAGAACAAAGTGTGTAAAACTGTAGAAGTGAAGTGTCCTAGTTCTGTATAGTTTTATCATGCTCCCTCCTGGCTGTGTTTAAGTGTCCCTGAGCAAGACACTCAACGCATAACATGTCCAAATGAGCAGGTTGTTTCCTCGAGTGGTTGTGTTTGTGTGAAGTTGAAGCACACAAACACATTTTAATTGTCGGCAAAAGGCTAGGAAAAAAAAAAAAAAAAAAAAAAAACGCTATATACATGTACCGTATATATGCCGTCTGTTTAACTCCTGCCGAACCCTCATGACAATTATGAATGTATTTTGAAACTGCAGGCGCTGGGAACATACAGCACATAAATAATCTTTTACATCCTCGCCCTTGTGATGTGACAACAATCGTTAAAAGTTGAGAAAAAAAACAGGACTCACCAGAAATATCCTCTCCAGCTGGTCCTGGATGTCCTTCATCCCTGGGAAGGCTGCCACTCCCTGGATCATCTCGATGAAGATACAGCCCACACCCCTGGAAGTCACAGACACATGATACGTTATTAGACACACACTTTTGATATAAACACTGCAGTTTTTCCTTTATCTACAAGCTCACAACACGATGTAACATAGCACATGGTATGATCTGCCAGTGCACTGGCAAGCAAGTTTTTTCAACTTTTTTTTTTTTTTTACCTAAACCTACCCTCTAAAAGCATAACCCTGAACATAGCCTCTAAAGCCCTAAACCTAAACGAAAGCTAAATATTTTCCT
>CM076967.1:45158273-45168273 GCA_039105355.1 Benthosema pterotum
CCCCCTCTCCCTCTCTCTCTCCCTCTCTCTCCCTCCCTCTCCCTCTCTCCCTCCCTCTCCCTCTCCCTCTCCCTCTCCCTCTCCCTCTCCCTCTCCCTCTCCCCCTCCCCCTCTCTCTCTCTCTCTCCCTCTCTCCCTCTCCCTCTCTCCCTCTCTCTCTCTCCCTCTCTCTCTCTCTCCAGATGGATGTGATCCCGTAACCTGAGGCGTCTGTGATGGATGCTTCCACTGGAGGCCCAGACAGCCTGTTATCCCTACAGTGATGACCTTTCTTCATGGCCTAGTGGCCATGCTCCTTCATGGAAGACTGCTTCTCCAGGGACTGGAGGGGGGTCTCTGTCAGTGTCAGTGTGTCTGTCTGTCTGCAGACAGACATGTCTTGGTCACTTCTTTCTCTTTTCTTTTGTTCATGGATTATTTTTCCTCAGCCACATAAGAGTGTGATTTAAATGGATGCTCTAGGTTCATATCGGTTCATCTGCTTTTTCTCTTTGAGCCACTGCACTGTTCTCTGTGAACTATATCTGCATGATTATTTATATTGTATATTAAATAGACATCACTAGAGCTGTCTGCCTGTCTGTAGGGCTCCATTTCTGTTACCGCTAAACCCCTTATCCCTTAACCTCTTTGCCTATTAAAAAAAACAGAAAAAAAAAATATTTTCAATAGTTTAAATGGCAGCAACGAACGTGTTTCGACCAGTGCGGCTTCCTCAGCGTTGTGAACGGTGAGGAAGACCGCACTGGTCGAAATGCGTTCGTTGCTGCTCGCTGTGAGGTAAATAAAGAACATTAGAAAGGACATTTAATGAGTAACGAAAATGGAACCCATAATCTCTAGAACAAAAGACAATTGCCGCTTGTTCTCATGTTTGTTTTTCAACCAATGTTAAGGTCATTAAGTTCAAATCATGTTGCACCAATATGTTGCAACATGATTTTTTTTGAAATGTGCAAGCATGTTATTTAGGGCTTTAGGTTAATTGTTTTAACCGTGTACTTTTTTTTTTTTTTTTTTTTTTTGAGGATAGTGCATTTGGTAAATGGTGTAATCATACAGGCATAGTGCTTTTATCCAGTCTTTACATTTTTTATCCCACGATTTTGCAACCCATTTTTTCATCCAGTGCCAATTCCTAATGTGATCCTGGGCTCTACACATCCTCCACCAACCTGAGGAGGCAGCGGACTTGCCTCATGGTTCCTTCAATGCATGAGGAGTCCAAGCTGCCTTCTTTTCACCCAACAGGAGGGAGTTTCCCTGGTTGGACGTAGCGTGTGGAAAGAACGCGTTATTCCAATCAGTTCCAGTCTTTAGATTGTGATCAAACTCACTACTACTGCTGCTACTACTGCTACTGCTACTGCTGCTGCTGCTGCTGCTGCTGCTACTGCTACTGCTACTACTGCTGCTGCTGCTGCTGCTACTGCTACTGCTACTGCTGCTGCTGCTGCTGCTGCTGCTATACTGCTACTGCTACTGCTGCTGCTGCTGCTGCTACTGCTGCTGCTGCTGCTGCTATACTGCTACTGCTACTGCTGCTGCTGCTGCTGCTACTACTGCTGCTGCTGCTGCTGCTGCTGCTGCTGCTGCTGCTGCTGCTGCTGCTGCTGCTGCTGCTGCTGCTGCTACTGCTACTGCTGCTGCTGCTGCTGCTGCTGCTGCTGCTGCTATATTGCTACTGCTACTACTGCTACTGCTGCTGCTACTGCTACCCCTGACCACACACTGTATTAATGTAATCGTTTACCTTTGGTAAATGGAAGTCAATCTGGATGAGGGAGTCTTGCTAAATGAGCAACTTAATAAATAATTAATAATAATTAATAATTGTAAATGATTAATAATGTCTGTCTTAGCCCTACCCCCTGCTGTAAAGGAACAGTCACCCTGTGGTTGTTGCCCACCTGCTCAGAAGGCTCTTCAGCCCTGACTATAGACCTCCACTCCCTGACCCAACCCTCCTGTCTCCTGGCAGCAGCCATGTTTAATTGGCCACAGTGGGATGCAGCTGAGGTCCTTGGAAGGGGGAGGGACGGGGGACGTCCCGGCAGACTGCCTGTCCAGAGGTAGGACATCATGGTCACATGTCTCTTTTTTTCAGAAAACGGACAGGATTTAGAAGCCGTTTAACGGGTTAAATAACCTCCTAGTGCAGATGCAGCCGGTGCACTCGAGGAAGCATCCGCACTAATCTAATTATTTGCTCAATTTAATATCGCAGGCCAGGCTCTCGGATAATGTGTCTCTTACGATATTACGGTATCCTCCAACCGGCACAATCACGCAAAGTGTTCATTTGTGAGACTGTGAGAGTAGCAGGAGTAAAAATGAAACAACTGAAGCGTAACCCGGGAGTTAAATTAGCACTCAGTGTTTTAACAAGTTGTGGTTTATCTTCTCTGCACCGCTCTCCTCCTGTATTTATCTGATGTGATTTGGATTTTTAATGTGTGCGTTCATTATTGCTATATGCACTGCAGTTTGTAATTATGCGGGCCGTCCTTTTAGAGGCCTCGCTCTCAATGGCCTTCCGTGGATAAATATAGGTCAATAAAAAAGATTAATCTAATGCCCACAAAGGCTGCTGGGCCGGTATCAAAGCCAAAGTGCTGTAATATACAAAGAATTGATTTTAGGAAATAAAATAATGGTTTAAAGTGTTTCGAATGGCCGGCGAAATGGGTTATGGGCATGAAAGTGATATTGCTCTGATTGTATATCTGTCATTTTGGGGGCGGGGGGCACTGATGAATATCATATTGTGATAAAATGTCAAGGATTTTTTTTTCAGAGATCTCTCATTCATACAGTATATCTCATGTCTCATACATTGTGATACAGTGAATGCACGTTCAATACAATTCGCAGTCCTACACCTTAATTCATGCTTTTGTAGAACGGCCCTTCTGTTAGCCAAAATGAATAATTATTTTGGTCTAAATGTTCTGTAGCTTGAACAGTAACACCTAGGGGTGTAATGATATAGTAAATGCATTGAAAATTGTATTATTATTACTACATTTAAGGCATCAAATGTTGCATTTTTTTAAAGTACTTAGTTTAAATAATGTTATTGTATTTTAAATAGTTACTATATTGATCAAATGAATGTATTGTCAACTAGGGATGTCCCGATACCGATACCAAAGTATCGGATCAGCTCTTTTTGTCCCTTTTTTATCATATCGGTATCGGCAAATACTGTATGGATATCGGAAAAGTATCAGTGATGGCCCTTATTTGTCATTATCGGGTCACATATTGGCAAATATGCCTGTCTAACCAGTGATCAGACACAGGGGTAAGGGGTTGACACCATGACAGTTAAGTAAAAAGTTGGGTCATGTGTCATGAGTTTACCAGTGCACATTTGACAGAGGAGTATGTTATTCCCTGTTGGTGACTTCATATAAAGGTATTTTTTTCTTTTGTATGTTATTATATATATTCTTCTCTGGTATCGGTATTTGGTATCGGTATCAGCTAACACAAAAATTGTGGTATCGGGATCGGAAATGAAAAAGTGGCATCGGGACATCCCTATTGTCAACCATGTATTGTAATACATATCGAATCGCTGTTATCCCTAGTAACCTTCAAAAAAACAGATGAAAAAATATCATGATAATATCACGTATTGGGATAATACAGGGATATTATATTTTTCCATATTGCCCACTCCTACTATCGGCTGATATTTGACCTTTGAGCGGAATATGTAAGTCACGACGTCTCCAAGAACTGTACTTTGGCAGGGCTGTGTACAGCAGAGTGTTCAGCTGTGCTTCCACTAAGGCTGGTATGATCAGACTTCACACTGAATCAGTCTCACTGAGACTCTCTCAGTGGGAGAGCCAAGCAGCTGGGACTGAAGGACATCAAACAATACAACACACAGACCACAGAGAAAACAAAACAAAACAAACAAACAAAAAAAAAAGCTAGAAATATAGTGCCTCCAGGTGCAAGCAGCTGCAGGTTTATATTGCTTTCTTCTTTCCAAACCTCATATATTATAATGCATGTAGTGACCTGAATAAAATTTGTTTTGGCGGACGCGCGCACACACACACACACACACACACACACACACACACACACACACACACACACACACACACACACACACACACACACACACACACACACACACACACACACACACACACACACACACACACACACACACACACACACAGTAGAGTGGCTTTGAATATGATCACCAAGTATAATCAAGTCATCCGCTGCTCTGTACAGTACATGGTATAGGCTTGTACAATGTACGTGTGCTTTTAAGCATATTGGTTTTCAGCCAGAACCCAGACTACATCTAAAAAAAAAACTACAATCAGCTCTGGTGCGCCCTCTGGCCTACTGATCCAGGCGCATATACTGTACAGCAGGTTTTGGCCCGACAGCATGTCGCATGTTCAAATCCCGTTAATGAAAGTATGCATGTGTATTTGTCCAATCTGTATGGTAGAGTGTGTTAATGTAACTTATACTATACACCTGCTGCTGTAATTGAGACCTTTAGATCGCATGAAAGAGTCATGTTTCTCCTATAAACACACATTTTGATCCAGAGAGTCGATTGGTTAAAATATGTTTAAATATTCAACTGTGAACTGTGATCAGCATGTAAGCAGGAAATCAATGTTTAAATCCGGGAAGGCCTAAACATGGGCACTTTGGGCAACTGTGACTGCAGTGTATTTCCCCTCAGGAGGTGGAGGTGGAGGTGGATGAGGGTGAGATGTGGGGCAACATCCTGAAAAGTAACCGTTTTCGGCATTATAATGTTTCTACCTGACAAGACAGCAGGGCTGCCCACACTTGACTTGAGAGCTACTTTCAAAATGAGCTTCTCAACAAGATCTACACATCAAAAGACATCCATTTCAAGGCCCCCAAGAAAGTTTGAGCTTTGAAATAGTGGTGATGGTGTTACTTACTGTTATGGTGTTTAAGAATAATGCACTTAACAGAGAGGGAGAATTGGAAGGTTTTCTTGTATATGCTACTACTGACTTTTGAAAACAGTATTTGAGGTTTCAGTTGACAGTTTGTAATGTTGATTTTAGTCTCTTGCACCCAAAACTAATAACTTTAACGTTTTTGTCCACAATTGAGAAAGAGAACTGGCAAAACATTGGTCAAAATAACAATTATTCAACATTTTCTAATTGTGTGGACTCTGGAAATTACGTAATTCAGATGTTTAAATATAATTTAACTCTTGAGAGTGGTAAAATGAAACCAAATGGACCCGTAAGGGTCCATTTGGTTTCATTTTAACGCTCTCAAGAGTTACAGATCTATACATTTTAGGGGACTGTCTTGTGATCTACCTGCATGGCCTGTGTGATCTACTGGTAGATCACAATCTACCTTTTGGGCAGCCCTGGTGTACAGTATGCGTAGAGGTTAAAAGGTGAGGTGATGACGGGGTTGTACCCACCACATGTCCAGACAGGTGGAGTAGTCAGTGGACCCCAGCAGGACGTCTGGGGGCCGGTACCACAGGGTCACCACCTCATTGGAGTACGTGTGGCTGGGGACCGACTTGGCCCTGGCCAGACCTGGAGGAGACAGACACACACCCACAGAGAGGACAGGAGACATGAGATGCTTGGTTTTATACACTTTGTTTTTGAATAAGTATCATTTCAAAACGATAAGAAAAAGCAAAAACATTGCAATTGTGAATTGAATTTAACAGTTATCTCAGGGCCGGATTTAGCCAGCACTACTAGGGTGGGCTGGAAGAATGGCAGGGTGGGCAACTCCCAAGTTTTTCATATGAAGCAGGGCTTTTCAATGTTTTTCACACCAGGGCCAACTAGGCTATTCGGCATTTGAGACACGGACCACCATTTGAGGACATTTTAGCCCCACAGACCCCAAAACTAAACATTTCTTTTGCTTTTGTCCACAATTCCAGGCTGGATTTGGGAAACGAAACAGTCAAACATACAGATCAAAATGACCATTAATTTTCTGCTTTCTCTAGTTGTGTAGACTTGGGATAATTCACATGATGAATATTTTAACTCTTGAGAGTGTAAACATGAAATCAAATGGACCCGCAAGGGTCCATTTGGTTTCATGTTGTCCATTTGTTGAACTGTGCAGCACACTGTGAGCTTGTAGATTGTTTATTTACACAATACAGAGAAACATGTCTCTGTCCATGTGGAACCCTCATACATCCAAAACTGTTACTTTTCAGGATTCAGACTGAAAAAAAAAAAAAAAGGCAAAATCTGCTGGCTTTGCCACTTTCATATGGCACTGTAGTAAACAGTGTCAAACGAAAGCAACAAAGACAGCAGATACTACAGTGTAGTGTGATCATTGAAGGGCGTTCATTTCAGGACACAAAAAATGTATGCAGTATATACATAAACAGTTGCAGTATGGAGGCTTCTGTATGACAATGACAAATGCAGGTACAGTGTAAGTACTTGAACAAGCATGCACGCACACGCGCGCGCACACACACACACACACACACACACACACACACACACACACACACACACACACACACACACACACACACACACACACACACACACACACACACACACACACACACACACACACACACACACACACACACACACACACAACTGAAGGTAAGCAGCACCATCATTGAACGAACTTGGCTGAGGGGGATCCGTGAAACTTGTCGTGAAAATTGGAGGAGGGGGATCAGTGAACTTGGTCAGAAACTGCAGCCTGTCTGGGGTGTCAATCAGTCAACGCACACACACACAGTTTGACATTTTAGTGTTGAGAATGGGATTTTAGTGTTGAGTGTTGGGATTCAAAGTCGTAGATAAGCAAATGTTATCCTAGCAGAGCAACTCTTGCATTAAAAGATATCGCACAGCTATTTAAACCTCATGTTTAATGCAGCCACGGAAGCCAAAGACGGTTTAATTGTACTTCAATCCACTAAAACTGGGTAGCATTAAGATGAAATAATGATCTCTGTGATTAGTGTGAGTGTTGTGCGCAGCAATAGCTACTTTTTCATGCAAATTCAAGTTCGTTTGGTTGGGTTTGTTGTCTTACACACATCTGTGAACCTTTAACGCGGTCAAGGAGTTTCTGCAGTAACAACAACGTACTGAACAACAAAAGGAAAACTATTTAAAAAAAAGAAGTAAAAGTCATTTTTTTGTGCTGACTGCTGCACATTGGCAGCGTCCCGAGGTCGCCTTTCAAATGGAAATGGCCGCGGCGGAGCACCTTTAAGCGAATCATGCAGCAGCACCTCGGGAGCCAGAATTTCAATCACACACTTTTACGACTAAAAACACCTTCCCAGATCCATTTCCATGCGACGGACCAGACATAATAAACAGCTAATGACACAGCATTGTGGTGAGAGGGGAAAGAGGGAGGAAAGAGGAGCCGTAACACACAGACAGACAAGTGGTTTTAATGAGGCCGGTGGCATTAACTCGGCATCTCCTCCCAGGTGGTGGGGGAGGCTTTAATTAAAGCGTTTAGTTCAGTAGAAAAGAAGGACTTCCTGAACCCAGTGCCAGGACCCCTGCATGGGGGAGGAAGAGAGGAGGAAGTCATGGAGACAGACACACGCACACACACAACACACGCAACACAGACACACACACACGCAACGCCCACAACACACACATATGTGAGGACAACATTTTAGGGCATTTTTTTTTATTAACTCCTTCCCTGCTATTCTTGTGGCTATTCATTTCCAGCGAGAGATTTGAGCCAAACACCAGCTCCTACTCGAAGAGAGAACTGACTAAATTGATGCAGTTCCGTAAACACGGAAAACAATTCAGAGCAGTGCACAAAAGAAGTATAGTCAATGATAAAACACAGCTAAAATGGTCGTGGGCGACTGCCAATTGTTTTTATTGACCATGAAAGAAAATGGGCGCCCAAAAACAGCTCATTAACTCCAATGCATTTTTTCATCATCATCTCTAGGACGGCCCCTGGGAGGTCACCATTTTTTGTTGGTTTGTTTGTTTGTTTTTTTTTTTTTTTTTTTTTTTTTCCTTTTTTTTCTTAATTTTTTTGGGGGGAAATTATTTTTTTTAAACATGATGTGGCCTAACTCATCCAAACTCATCCTAGGCGGTATTTTAGACCCTAAAAACGTTACTCTCAACCTAATACATTTGCATCCACTATGTTAACCCATTGTGTCCTATCTAGTTTCTGAATAACATAATATTCAAAGATTTCACCACGTTTTCACGATTTTTCAAAAATAGCAGAGATACAAGCTCATAGCGCGCCACTCGGTGGCGCGCTATGAGCTTGTAGATCTGCTATTTTTCAATAGTTAAAGCATAATGCTTAGAACACCAAAACGCGTTCAGTCCACTAGGGTTAATAGAAAGTATATCAGCTTTAAGTTGAACAATGCTGAACTATCCCTTTAATCTGGAAATACTTTCAGTGCACAAAATAAAATCAGGCATAACAACTCGCAGACCATGCCTGTAAACCAGTGGTCCGGGGACCACTAGTGGTCCTTGAGAGGGTTCCAGGTATAGCGGGTCCATTTGGTTTCACGTTTACGCTCTCAAGAGTTAAAATATTCAACATCTGAATTACCCCAAGTCTACACAACTAGAGAATGTGGAAGATTTTGTTTCTGAAATCGGGCCTGGGAATTCTTGACAAAATCAAAAAGAGTGTTGGTGTCTGTGGGGGCTCTAGCCTGAATCATGAATCAAAGACGTTTTTTTTTTTTTTTACAACAATAGTTAATTTCTCAAAATCGATCAAGAGAGTGACAGAGTGAGGGGAGAGGAGGCTTAACACCTGGGGTATGAATGACATGAAATAATAGTGTGTCTGTGTCTTTGTCTGTGTGTGTGTGTGTGTGTGTGTGTGCGTGTGTGCGTGCGTGCGTGCGTAATGCGTATGTGCGTGCGTACCCAGCAGAGAGAGGGGGAGTTGGTGCAGCCAGTCCTGCGGACCGAACGCTGCAATTTGCACAGTGCTAATCTGTTCAGTAAACAAAGAGCAGTGACAGCGCTGAGTATACGCTGTTCGCCAGCTCACACTGAGAGGCTATCATTTTCACAGCGTGTGTGTGTACATGTGGATGGATGTACTGTATGTGCACTGGCCTGTGGAGGACTGGGGGTGGGCCGGGTGATTGGTGTGTATCTGTGTATAATGTGTGTGCGTGTGTGTGTGTGTGTGTGTGTGTGTCTTGTGTTACTACATTTGTGAGGGGCAAAAAAGGGGACATGCCAGTAAGTATAGCGGAATTAGACACAAAGGACAATTTGGTCCTCCGAAGAAAATTAATTTGTTTTTTTAAGAAAAATGTACGGTTTATTACGTACACTAGTACCCGGGGTGGGGTCATAGTTGTGCTTTGTTGTCGTTCAGTTCAGTTCAGTTCAGTTTGGTTTATTTCAGCACTTAAGGGCATGGTGAGCAGTACAAACATTAAATGCATAGTCTATATATGTACATAGTATGATTTTTTTTTTTTTTTTTTTTTTTTTCTCTCTCTCTCTCTCGCATGTCCATCCCAAGCCCAGAGTCTGAAAGGGGTCAGGGGGAAGCCGTTTGGCTTGTCGAGCCCTACCCAAGAGTCCATTCAGTCACATATTAACAAATGCATATACATATACATACATGCCCATATCCATATTCACACACACACGCACCTATGCATACATACTATGTTTATTTGTGTACGTGTGCGTGCGCATGCACACGCACAGGTACATGCACATGCATGCACACGCACGCGCACACACCCATGTTGTTGCATTGACTTTTGTTGTTTGTTGCATTGACTTTTCCCAGTGGTGATGGAGTGCATTCACTGCACTCCATCACCATCTGGTCTATTCTAATGACGTAGATGGCAAAGAGCAATTCACAGTTTACAGCAATGGGCAATATCTGATGATAAATACTCCTATGTAGTAAGTTGTGGTATGTCGTTCACTAACAACAGCACACA
>CM076967.1:45173273-45303273 GCA_039105355.1 Benthosema pterotum
TAATAACCTAAAACATGAACCTTGGTTGAAAAACAAAAACAAAGTACATACAGGAACAACTACATATTGCATTTAGCGCATTTATCCGAATCTATTCACATAGAACAGGGTGGGCAATTATTTTCCCCAAGGGGCCAAATGAGATGCATAAAATATTGTGGAGGGCCAAGACTAAGGTGATCTAAAGTCTGCGTAATATTCATTTCATTTCAAGATAAAGCAAGGGTATGAGACCAACCATTTTGACACCAGGGCCCTCTATTTAGTCAGTATTTGAGCCACAGAGGACCACCTTTCGATGACATTTTAGCCTCACAGACTCCAAAACTAAATATTTCTTTTGCTTTTGTCCACAATTCCAGCTGGATTTTGGAAATAAAACAGGATAACATAGATAAAAGAACATGCGTTTACATCCTCTGATTGTGTTGACTTGAGCTAATTCAGATGATCAATATTTTAACTCTTGAGAGTGTAGAAATGAAACCAAAATGGACCCGCAAGGGTCCATTTGGTTTCATTTTTACGCTCTCAAAGAGTTACATCTGGTTAACCAACTTCCATATTTAACTCCTTGACTGTTTTACCACGACTTTTTGGGTGATTGATTATTCTGTTGTCTGTTCATCACCCAAAAAGTCGTTTTGGGTTTTGTTTTATTAACAAGCTCATTAACTCACTGCACACCACTGATGAAGTCCTTTAAGTGGTGATTGCACTACAAAACCCCCAAAACACCTCACACACTTTACAACTATCATTAATAAATTATAAATTGTATAACTTTAAATGCATTTATCTCTGAATGAGCCCTGGAGACAGTGAAATGTGAAAATACAGGCTGTTTTGTCAACTGTATTTAAAAAAAAACTGAAACATATCAACTGATTTTATTTCTTCCCTTAAAGTAGACACCTTAAGCTGTCTTTGGAGCTCATTCATTTGCACAACTTCACAACAGAGGATTTTCTATAAATTATTTAGTTGCTATTGAACCTAATGGGAGCGAGCCTAGCTTTTCTGCTAATCTGTCAAAGAGTTAATTAACTGGAACTTTCTCAAGGACCACTGGTGGTCCCGGGCCGGTCATAGTCAGCCAAAGGGCCGCATTTGGCCCCCGGGCCGCATAATGCCCAGGTATGACATGGAACATAGATCGTGCACAACATTTACACACATTCATCCACCAACGAAGGAGGAAACCATGCAAGGCACCAACCTGCACATTCAGAGTCTTGCTTAAAGGCACTCCAACACTAAGGTCCCTATTTTGATTGTCTTAAGTCAAAACTTGGAGGTGTGGCAAAGCTATTAGGCTGCACCCTATATCTGGGGGAGCACCCAGGGATCTAACTGAGAACGTTCAACGGGTTCAATCGTTCAACGGGTTCAATCCAGACTGTTCTGTACTGCCCCACTCTACCACTGAGCCACTGCCGCCCATACAGTACAGCCATGTTGCTCCTGATCCAGAGTATAATAGTCACTTCCACCACTGTTTCTGAGCATTTTCACAGGTGGTTTGGGATTGAAGTTTATTATGGTTCGCCTGCAGGATTATAATATATTGCGGGTGTCAGCAGATTCCCCCTGGTGCACAGAGAGGAGGAGGTAGAGATGTGTACAGATACAGGCCAGTGGCGAGAGAACAGGAGAACAGCCTCAGTGCTCCACCGCAACAAAGGAACGGAGGAGATGTTATTCACATTTTATGCACATCGATCAGCATGCTAATGAAGCCGGGGTTATTCTCAGCGGTGGAAGACACACATTCACATGGTTGTGTTTTAAATAAACGTAGCTATAGAGAAAGACTCCGTTAGAACTTATTTAAAAGAGTTGTTCTGAAAGACGTTCCCTATGCACTCTTATGTCTGAGGGGGACTTAGTTTGTAGTGCATCAGCCTAAGTGTCGCCCTGCTGGAAATAGCCAATCTACAAGCTTGTTAAGCTGCATTGTGAGCTTATAGATCTGCTGGGTTTTTTTTTTTCAAGCCGAGATGATGGCACACAATAATACGATGCACAGAGACACAGTGGGGGAGAGGATGGAACACTCCACAAGAGAAAGCTGCAACAAATGTGTGTGCATGTACAATATGTGGTGTACGGATGTGTGCTGTGTATCTGTATCACCCTACCTGAGGGCCAATATACAGTATGTGTGCGTGCTTCTACCATACAGTATCCTATGTCTGCGTTCGAGGCAGTAAAAGGCTGTTTGTGTGTCGTTTGTGCGCGAGGACGTGCGCATGCACGTGTATCTTATTAGCGAGGAACAAGGGAAGGGCGTCTAGGTGTGTCCTGCCCTCTGCGTCCGTGAAAACAGATGGCTTACACAGTGAAAACTCTCAGTGCTAATTCAACCATTTTGTAAAGAAGACAGAGTACAAACTGGTCACCGAATGGACCAATTAGCGTTGCTCTCAAGTTAAATTATACGGTCGACGCGGAGTATGCATAAAATTGCCGACACACAAACAAGCCGGAACCACGGACTACTACTGGACACCCTTATTAGATATGGACAGACAGGAGCTAAGGGATGAGGCTAACATCTCTAACACTTGATGAAAGGAGAGGAGCAGTGTTGCCAGAGTTTGTAAAAATAAGCAACCAGGTCCAGGAAAATAACTACAACATACCGTGAGCCCTACGTACAGTATACGCAGATATTTGTAAATAATGGATCAAGAAGCTCACGGTCTGCTATTTGAAAATGAGAATACAATAGATCAGCACTCGGTGGAGTGCAAACTTGCGTGCTGCGAACAAGTAGGCCATGATATTGGTTATAAAGGTCTCTTACTCACATCATCATTAAGTCATAACCTAAACCGGCCAATCGGAGTACCCCAAGGGACCGACCGCCGCCAAACAAACACTGAGAACCGAACATCACGCACCGATCGCCTTACTTGCACCTGCTCCGCTCACGCACATAAATATGTATGGATTATTTGCTATATTTTTGATACATTCTAACACTAATATGGTACAGGGCTACCTGGCAAAAACATTTTCATAAAGGGGTTAGGGACATAATTAAGGGATAACACCCGACGAACGGTGAGTTGTTTCCTAGTTAGGAAACAAATCACCCGTTCGAAGGGTGTTATCCCGCTTATTACATGGCTTACGTCAGTGGTTTTCAACCAGTGGTCCGAGGACCACCAGTTGTCCTTGAGAGGGTGACGGCAACGTCATGTAAACAACCAAATACGTAGCTAACCAAATGGACCCGCTAACGGCGTGCTGGAACTAAATGCAGAAGCGCAGCGCGGATTGATATGAACACAGCTGTTTGCACTTTGGGGAACTTGTTTATGCAGCGGTCAAATATAGCGCGGAGCGGTGATTATAGTGTATTATGTGACCGCTCACATGACCAGAACGCTGGCTTCTGATTGGAGCATTCATTCAAGCCATGTAATAAACATAGACAATATGTGTGATGTATGTGTTCTAAATTATTATTATTTTAAAATAGGCCTACAATATTAAACCATGTGGAATCAAGCCTGGAATAAGCAACACATTAGAAACGGCCTCCAAAATATGCAAACCGCAGCTACCGATATTTGCCAGAAAACTTCACAGAAAAAAAGATCTCAAAGTCGACTACATATAGCAGACATGGTAACCTGGGGGGGGGGGGGGGGTAAAGAGGAAAGGAGGGGAGGTATTTTCTTTCCGGCTCAAATACCTCAATACGTTCAAGGGCAACGCCGATGCCAATAACACATACACACATACTGTAACAGAGTCTGTGTTCATGGCTGGATGAATATGATTTGAAAGTCTGAACACAGTCCCAGACTCCACAGAGGTTACCATACTGCTGGTGAATCAACAATTATGCTGATGAGGGTGTGCTATATCGTGGCTGTCGCCCTGGAAACCCTGTATGTCCTAGAAAAGACCAAGAATAATAACAATGTTGGAGGCAAGAATGGACCCAACTGCAAAGAGAGGAGCTCTTTCTGGTTTACGCTGGTTTAACATTTACAGAAGACCCACAGACACGCCATAACCACTCAATGTTGAGACTTCTCCTCAAGCTTTTCCTTGGAACCGTACACCACTGATTTACTATGACACTATTGCACATTAAAGGGAATTTGACCCGTTTCAAAATTTTCCTGAGAGATACAAATGTGAACCAAATGGACCCTAGCGGGTCCATTGGTTCCATTTGTACCCTCTCAGGAAAAGGGGTCTGAAAGAAAAATCATTAACATGGTGAAATAGATCTTGATGATGTCATCAGATGTATTTCACCATGTTAACAGTTTTTCGTGCCGTTGAAATGGATCTACGTCACCAGTTATCATTATGATTTACAGTAACAACTGATGCCGCTGCCGTTGAGCTACGCGTTTGGTCGTTACTTACCGGCGCCGGTTTAATACGATCCCCATGCTAACAGCAGCTAGCAGCGACCGCAGCGACCATGGATAGAACATAATAAGGGACGGACCAACCCGGAACCAAAAGTGTGTGTCCGTCAACTAACTTGTCCGTCGGGAAACATGGACCGAAATATGAAATATGACTTTTTGATGAAAAACGCTGGCACTGGCTACCTCCAAAATATGAAAAAGGGCTGGCACTTAGAGAGTTAATGCTTTTTTCAGACCACCATTTTTAGGAAATACAGAATTGGGGGAACTTTTTCATCATGTCCACACAACATCTCTAAGGTATATTAATGACATATTAAAATGTTGAAAATGGGTGGAGTTCCCCTTTAACAGGGGTTAAGGTACTGTAATGGTTCTCAATGGTTCCCCCTAACTCAAGAGTGTACAAATGGAACCAAATGGACCACTGTCAGTTACAGACCTGTTATAGTCATCCAGGGCTAGCTCGTTATGTGTATGGAAATGTTATTGTCCTGTTATTTTGCATGCCTGTCACAAAAAGGTCATTTTGATGGAAAATGTACATCACAAGCAAGCACTGTAATGAACTCTGTCGATTTCCATTTCGATTCATTTCAAAACACAGACAGTTGGGAGCTTGTAGACAGCCTAATTTCGCGACTTTTGGACAGCGCTCTTGTGCGATGATGCTGGCGCATTCGCTTACGGAGATGCAAGGTTTCTGCGCGCCAGCGGAGCTATGCAAATACCCGTACATAACATGCCATATCAGAGGCAATGCAAATGGCATTCCAGGGCACAGCGAAAGCCCCGCAAACAGCGTGAAAAGCTGTCTGTAGCCGCGCAGCCATACGTGTGCATCTGAACATCAATTTCCTCTGATTTTCTTCACCGCGCCTTTCATATACTGGACGTTTATCCACGCCTCCGCGCCTGTGTGTGTGTGTGTGTGTGTGTGTGTGTGTGTGTGTGTTGTGTGTGTGTGTGTGTGTGTGTGTGTGTGTGTGTGTGTGTGTGTGTGTGTGTGTGTGTGTGTGTGTGTGTCTGCATGACTGGCATCACTATATGTGAGGCCAGTGGGGCAATATACAGTATATCTTTTTTTTTTTTTGAAGAAATAGATATTTTTATTTTTCAATTTCACTAGACATACGGCAAGTAAACAATCCTACAACACAGAACAAAAAAAAAACTTCAAGGACAAGGTCACCTTTAAAAAATCGATATATAGATACGTGAATAAATACAATACTCGCATGCATGCTTTCTTGCGAGACATTTGTGTCCAATCAGACAATTGCACGAGTCCCTCCGAGCCGAGTCTCAAGCAAGCACAAGTCATTTGGTCCCAAGTCTCAAGCAAGTCAAGTTTTTTTAGGTTGGGGGCGAGTCAAGTCGAGTCGAGTCCACACAGTTGGGCGAGTCAAGTCGAGTCAAGTCGCATGGTTGTTTCGAGTCGCGTCGAGTCACAATGTTTTCAAGTCAAGTCACTGGTTTTCAAGTCAAGTCACAGGTTACAACTTCCTACGGTCAAATGTAAAAAAAATATATATATCAGTTTTTATCAGTTATCAGTTTTGTTGCAGTGTAACTTGAATTATATGAATGAAAGAAAAAATGTATTAATAGAGATGAGAGTTACAGTACAATTGTGCTTGTGTAGCATTTTGTAGAGCAGGCATACCTGCACGCACACGGATCATTAATTTAACATAGTGTTCATTTTTCATCAGGCACTAAGTTAGCTACCTACTCGTGTACTACACTCAGTTGCCAACTGCCAAAATCCAAAATGCACTAGTGGCACTTCCAAAACGCACTACAAGGAGCTAGAGCAGTGTTTTTCAACCCAGCTCACTATAAAAGCACTAGTAGTGAATATCACCTTGAGTTTTTCAATCATTTTGGCGCTAGGGGGTCTGGAAAAAAAGCTAAATATAGTGTCAAATGCGTGAAGTTGGCAACACTGAGTCTATGACTACACGTGCATTTGTTTTGGTGGGATGGAAGGACCCGGAGAGCAGAGCTGGCGAAATAATAACTGGACTAAATAAAACTATTTAGCGAGAAGAACGTACCGGTGGAAAGGGAAGGAATGAATAACTATTTTAGGTGGAGGTTGCGTGGAGTGAGGTTTTAACCCCAACAACTGGATACATGTTATGAGAAGTGAGAATTTTGGAAGATGGATTGCTGCCTTTCTAGTTTCTATATGGATGGATGATGGATTATTTATGCAGCCAGTCACATACGGACATACAGGAGCCCAAATCAGCGTTCGTGACAGTGGTGAGTGATATTGTTTTCTGTTGTTTGGCCATCCTCCGTTTCCTCAGTTTTTAAAAGCAAATTTGACAACCTTTGGTGATTGTTGTGCAGACGAGGAGGACGAGGTTGTCGAAGAACGCTCAGGAGTAGCAGACGCAGTCGCCATTGTTTGTTTCTGTGTGTGGTGTAGTGTGGCTGCTGTGGCGTATGGCCTGATCAGAGTCTTTTGTGCTTGCTCGCTCTACATGCCTGTCTCCAATCACTCAATCAATCTATCAATCAATAAACGCGTGAAACCTATAGCGTGGCGTTCATTAGAATTACTGAAATAGACAGTTGGAGAGTTGTGGAAACTGGGAAGTACTGCAAACTCCGTTCACTGTTTTCTGACCCCTCAATGTCGCAAGTCTTCTACTAGATCTAGATGGCAATGGCGTTCACCCCGCTCCGCTCCCGTCAGTGGTTCAGACCGTGGGTCGGGACCCCCGCAAATAGGTGATCGTGTTAGCTCCCTGACTGGTTCATTTGGTTTCATTTGCACACCGTTGCCTCCCGGCAATGGTGACTCGGACGATGACTCGGACGAGTCGCCGAGTCAGGTTGTCTCAAGTCAAGTCCGAGTCTCAAGTATTTTACCTACGTCCCAAGCGAGTCAAGTCGAGTCAAAAATGCGACTTGGCGACTTGACTTGTCGAGTCAATAGGACTCGAGTCCAAGCTTTCTTGCGAGACATCTGTGTCCAATGCTATGCATGGGAATGCGTGTGTGTTCACGTGCACAGACATTATGATCTGTGCGTGCACAACACCTGCCGCCGGTCCCAGTTGATTTCACAATACAAAGTAGACTGTAATGAGATCTGCATTTAGAACGCAAATCCCAGTCAGAGTCATTACCTGCTCTGTGCAGGGTGAGACGCACACACACACACACACCCACACACACACACACACACACACACACACACACACACACACACACACACACACACACACACACACACACACACACACACATGCTTTTGTGTTCAATCCAGTCTGCAGTCTATTTTGGATTTGTCTCAAGAGAGGCTGGACACACACAGACTCCCAGTCAGAGTCATTACCTGCTCACGCACGCGCGCACACACACACACACATCTCTAATCCAGTTCCTACCATATACGCCTGTTCGCAATTTTGCGTCATGGGAATTTCTCACTTGAATTGAGTCAAGGGGTCCCTAGACATGAAAAATCACCGAGGTGCTTGTCCGTCATAGTGCCACGAAGGGCGCAATGGCCGAATCAAATATGGCCGCCATCGTATATGATGAAAATCCAACTTTTGTGTACATAGACATGCAATACCTCTATCCTGACTAATTGGGGGGTGGGGAATTCATTTTTGATGTTGTTATTACCATTTTGGGTTGTTTTGACCTTTAAAGGTCACGGTCAAGGTAATTTTGCTATTCCGAAGACCTAATTTGGCCATCGTTATCATTAAAAACTGGTGCAGTAGGTCTAATCATATAATTCTGACATGTATGACTCCTGGGTGATATTGATATTGATAAGTATAATTTTGATGGGGTCGGTGGACATTGTGAAGACATTTGTTTTGCTTATAGGGCATCCAACCACTACTCTTCAGCTACTTACGGGGGAGGCCAAGTGGAAGCTGTCTTCTCCTCCCCTTTATTTATTTATTTATTTATTTATTTATTTATTTATTTATTTATTTATTTATTTATTTATTTATTTATTTATTTATTTATTTATTCAATGACTGACTGACCAGCCTTTAACTGAACTGTCAATTGTATTTTTTCAATGACTGAATAACAATTTTGTTCCCTACTGTCACTTTTACTTTTATTTTTATTATTTAAACGAAAGATACACAATACATATAGCAATCATATATTTCTCTTTTAACCTTTGTTAAGTGAGTGCTGAAATTATTAAATAGGAGTGACAAAGTGATATGCAAATAACATATTCAAGTATTTCCTCTCAAAGTGGATACTGTATATGTGGACATGCACACTAGTGTGATTGATTATTACATTATTTTTTCCATGGCAGAATGCAATGCATGGAAGTCCAGCAGCACAACAGTTACATCACTGTGTGTCACACTTGCCTGCACATTGGACACTGTGAGTGCTGACTTGTGGTAAGGGCTTGTGGTAAGGTATTTTGATGGCAGAAGTGTACCAAAGTGCTCCTCCCATCCATGCTCCATTGGTGCTAGTTTTGCCTCTGGTTCCTTGGATGTTGCCAGCAGGTTGCAAGCCCTATGCACCAGAAAGGCACCTTGTTTGATGTGACCTCTGCTTGTTTGATCAAACTGCTTGTGGGAGGGATAGCATCAATTCCAGTACTGACACTGAAATAGTTTTACATTCAAAGGTCATCAAACGTCTCAGATGTTGTACTTGACCTGGCCCCTGTCCAGGCATGTACCAAGTACTTCTTTGCCAATGCTGCGTCCTGTTCAGTTAAGGTTTCTGTCTCACCAAGGTTTATCAGATATTGTACTGGGTCAGAAACCATGGCAGCATATTTGGTGCCCACCTTATAATGGATTGCATTTTTATAGTGCTTTTCCAAGTGCTCAAAGCACGTTACAATGTTCCATTCATTCATACATTGGGAGGTGAAGCGGTGAATAGTCGACGCTCAGCGTCCTCACTTCACACATTCACACACCAATGGTGGCAACAAGCTGAACACCCACCAACTCATCGGAGGCAATTTGGGGTTCAATGCCTTTCCCAAGGACACGTCGAAATGTACACAGGAGGAGCTGGGATTCAAACCGCTGATCCATTGATCATTGGACGACCTGCTCTACCTCCGGAGCAACAGCCGCCCCTCCTTGCTCATGCAGTCCTTTCCAGTCAAGATATGTGCCTTGATCACAGTCTTGGCAAGGGGTTTTCCAAGATAAGAGACTACTTGATGCTGTGGCAGCATGAGTCGCTTTTCCGTGGTGCCATACTACTGCCAGTTTTCCTTCACCGCCAGTGCTTGGAAGTACTGTATGTGTAATTTAACAGTAAGGCAAAGGTGTCCGTATCTTTGGAAACTATAAGAACTCTGTTGCACTGTTTAACATGAATAGCCCACTCCATATGCACCACACTAGCCTGGTGACAGCTTCCTCAATTCAGTTTTAAGAGATCAGGGATGTCCTCGCCACCAGCCACTTTTACTGGGAGAACCTCATTGTCATGGACGACAGAGCTGACACTGATGGTATTGCCACAGGCTTGACTGCACACCATATCCTGAACTAACAGCTGGATATTCCATTTGTTCTCGGAGTTGCTGAGGAATGGGTAAGTCTCTGTTCTTGCCAATGATGTCAATGGCTGCTGCTGAGTCTGTATGTCACATGTCCTCCACTTCCTTTGGAGACCTCTCAATGTAGGAATCACATGTAGAGGGGTGACATGAGGTCTACCACAACATGAGTGGCAAGAGCAGATGTTGCACTCAATTGGGTGAGATCAAGTCCAGGCTCAATCTCACTGACAAGAGTTTGTTGACATGAGCTGGAAGGTCACCATCAACTATGCTTCTTCAAAATGGTTGTTGGGCCTTCTGTGATTGCTCAATTGAAGTGAGGTAGCTTCCTCTTTGGTATGGTTGAGTTAATTTTCGTAGTCTTCTTGACTAACGTCTTCTGTCTGTATGAGCAGTACACATGCCCCCCATTTTGTAGACAGTTGAGCAGGCACAGACCGACCCCTCTGTCTACAGCCTGCTTTGTGAGCAGATTGTGCAGTGCTACAGGCAGATTGACAATGAGTATAGATTCTGGCACTCTAACATGAAGTCCAGCAGCTTCGCCACATTCTTGCTGAATGTAAGGCAGAGTGGTGCACAGTGCATGCTGGAGATGGCATTCTGTGTGTTTATTGGGATGGTCATTGGTGAGAAGGTTGAGGACGTTGGAGACCAACCCACTCTCATGAAACAAGAGCTGAAACTCTGCAACAGCATTTGCATTGCGTGTGGCTCGTACTACATAGTGACCTCCAAGACTCTTCGACACCCGCTGAATGGTTACTTGACCTTCATGTCACTCCTATAGCACAGAACACCTTGACGATCCTGAACAACTCACTGACCGATTGAGAAATGCCGGTAGAGCTCAGGATGTTGTGAACTCTAGCACCTTGATTTGCACAAGATACCATGAACATGATGCAGGCAGTTTTTCATTCACATTTTGCAAAGATCGCCATAGTCTCAACATTACCGCATGTCAATTTCAGTTTCCTTTCCATTCAGAGACTACAGATTTTTTTTTTATTACAGCTACCAACTCCAGCCAAACTCCAAATAATTGGCCTCACATTCCTTCTCAAAACTCCAGAAGTTCCTGATTAAATTTCTCTACTTGTCCTATCAGGGCATCAAACTGATCTGGGGAACCTTGATTTGCAGCCAGTAACATCCTGTGCTAGCACTGGATATGCAGCTGCTTGTCCTTGTGGTGCCAGAACATCTCCCACTGGAGTGACCTGATCACATCCTCTACAATCAGCATCCCATACCCAGACATAATAGCTGTCGTTTAACACTGACTCTATTGCACCATGTCTTATGCACATGTAGGCCATCTAAGGTTTATGAAAAACAAGAGATATCAGTATCGGATATGAATAATTAATGTCAGAATTAGTTGAAATAGACCCATTGCACCTGTTATTACCTCTAACAATGGTTGGTTATGGTCTTTGGAATAGCAAAATGACCTTGACCGTGACCTTTAAAGGTCAAAACCACCCAAAATGGTCATAACAACATCAGAAATGAATTCCCCACCCCCCAATTAGTCGGGATAGAGGTATTGCATGTGTATGTACACAAAAGTTGGATTTTCACCATATACGATGGCGGCCATATTTGATTCGGCCATTACGCCCTTCGTGGCACTATGACGGACAAGCACCTCGGTGATTTTTCATGTCTAGGGACCCCTTGACTCAATTTCAAGTGAGAAATTCCCATGACGCAAAATTGCGAACAGGCGTATATGCTAGGAACTGGATTAACACACCCTCTTATTGGAGACATCAGAAGGACCATCTGCAACCTGTAAATACTAAATACACACACAGACACATACTGTAAGACAAGAGTGACGTTTCCAGATATATCACAAGCAAATAATGGGCCTGCAGGCCAGTCTGTGACATTGGTGTAACAGCACCTGTGTGAGCAGGCAGACAGACAGACAGACAGACAGACAGACAGACAGACAGACAGACAGACAGACAGACAGACAGACAGACAGACAGACAGACAGACAGGCAGGCAGGCAGACAGACAGACAGACAGGCAGGCAGGCAGGCAGGCAGGCAGGCAGGCAGGCAGGCAGGCAGACAGGCAGACAGACAGACAGACAGACAGACAGACAGACAGACAGACAGACAGACAGACAGAGCACTGCTCAGAGTGTCGAACGCCAGCCACGTTCTGAGTGTATTCCTGCAGCTCCATTGTCAGCGTGCTTTACTCCTCGAGCAAGCGCACACACACACACACTTGTGTGCAAACGCACACACACACACACACCCCATTATCCCCCACCAGCTGGTACTGTATAGCGTGCCGTGCTGCCGGTGTGCGCATGCCTTGCGAGAATAAAGTAATTTGTCTGCATAACTTTCTGTAGGATAGAGCCGGAAACTATGTCTGGCATGCACCGCTGTTAAACTGCATCATAAACATGTCGTAAACGTCAACACTCAAGTGAGGAGTTCAAAAGCAGGGAAAGTACGGAGTATGAAAACGTAGCAGGCCTACATGCCAGGGGCGGATCTAGGCATGGGCATGGGGGGCAATGCCCCCCTAAATGCCCAGTCTGCCCCCCCCAAACATGATGGCATGCAAAACAACCCAAGATATTTCAAATGAAAGTGCTTATATTTAAAATGATTTGAAACACTACTACTGCTACTAACTAACTAAACTACAGCTGTGTCACCACTAAACCAACAGCATTTCATCATTGAAAACAGAAAACTCTCTGAGTCAGACCTTTAGCTTTATGTATGCTGCATGTCTGTTGCAACTTCAACAACAACTGATGTTATTATTGATGCTTTACTTGACTAATAAAAGTCCTGTAACCGAAAATGGTATGGGTGCGGCTTCATCGCCCGTGGCGCGAAGCGACACGGGCGATGAAGCCGCACCCATACCATTTTCTCTTGCCCCTCCAACATGTTCTCCCCCCCCCCAAATGGGACATGTTACATCCGCCCCTGCTACATGCTTGAACTGCAGCGCTGTGTTACGATGAAGTAGTAAGGCGTGCATTAATGTAAGTCAACATGAGGACGAACTGTAAGAGTTTTCTGCCAAACAGTAAATGCCAAATAGGAAGGGGGGACTGGAGACCTACAGTAAAAGGAGTTAGGGGTTCAGCTGCGGCCCATAAACACACCGTTAACACAGCGGTGTGTGTTACCATGCCGCGGAGGCGGTATCTCCACGAGAAACATATCCCTGTCCTTCTGCAAATGACTGACCAGCAGAACAAGGTCAAAGACTGTAACATAACAATTAACAGTTTCCCTGCATAAATCCTGTTTCATGCATTTTATTCCACTAACGCTGCATCATGCATTGAAATATGACTTTTCATATGTTTTTAAAGGGGAATTCCATTCTCCCGTTTTCAATTTTTGCAACCAAATGAACCCTGACGGGTTCATTTGGTTTCCATTTGTACGCTCTCAGCATAAAGAAATCCATTAACATGGTGAGGTTTCACCATGTTAGTGGCTTTCTTGACCTCCATTTCTTGGGAACACAGAATGGGGGAACTTTTTTTATCATGTCCACTCAGCACCTCTAGGGTATACTAATGACATATTAAAATGTTGAAAATGGGTGGAGTTCCCCTTTAATTCGCCATTGCTTGATTCTCATGTTGAAAAGTCATCGTGGACATTGTGACGAGGCTGACGTGTGTGTGTGTGTGTGTGTGTGTGGGGGGGGGGGGGGGGGGGGGGGGGGGCAAACGAGGGGGGTAGAGCCTATCTTAGCTGGCATTGCGGGCATCTGTCTGTTCAAACACCCACAACAAAAACAACACATAGCACGTTGCACCGAAACAATACAAAAAAAAAACATGATGCCAAATAGGATCTCTCCCCAGTCTGTACAGACAGAAACATCCTATAGGGCATGGCAGTTTTGTTCTATGCTGTGATGGCTGAGGAGACAAAGCTCCTACATACAGCAGCCAGATCTGGGATCTCTGTTCACATCAAGGGCCTTCAGTCAAGTCATTTTAAAAGGTAGTTTGATTAAAGTTTGATTAAGGAGGCGAGGGGCTTATAAGTGAGGCTATACGGAAGGGACCCTCCAGAATGAGGAGTTCGGTGGGGGGAGGAGCTGCAGCCATAAAGTCAATTAGCAGAGCTATAGCGTTTGTGCCACGGCCCATTGACCATGCAGCACTGGATCAGACACAATCCTTAGTGCACTGAGTGAGACATCCATTCCACAGCTGATGCCACTCCAGAGAAGAACACACATTTGCACACTCGCACGCACACACGAGAGAGAGAGAGAGAGAGAGAGAGAGAGATAGAGAGACACAGAGGGAGAAGAGAGAGGAAACGAGAGAGAAGAGAGAGAGCGAGAGACACAGCCATCACACAGACGATTTCATTGTGAAACTCGAATGAAGGCCCCTAATTTTGGCAACCCAAACACACTGTCCATGCACGCATGCCGTACGGTATATGCATGCCTACTACAGTACATGCATGCATGCATGTGCACAGCGTCCGCCCTAATGACCCTTGGCAGGCTGGTGCGGGCCATGGGGGGTGGGGAGTGGGGTAGGGGGCGTTTGCCCCGTGGAAACGTGAGGCTCATGGGGGCCATATGCTGGCCGCTCCAACACGCAGCTGTCACTGACCACAACCTCCTCTCTGTGATTCTGGGAGAAAATAGCAGTCCTGGACTGGCATTGCTCTCTCTCTCTCTCTCTCTCTCTCTCTCTCTCTCTCTCTCTCTCTCTCTCTCTCTCTCTCTCTCTCTCTCTCTCTCTCTCTCTCTCTCTCTCTCTCTCTCTCTCTCTCTCTCTCTCTCTCTCTCTCTCTCTCTCTGTCTCTCTCTCTCTCTCTCTCTCTCTCTCTCTCTCTCTCTCGCTGTGTTTGTGAGCGTGCATGTGTGTTTGATGAGGTGATTACAGACAGCAACTCACACACACACCACACACGCGTGTGACGCTTGTTTTGGCTTCAATTAGCCCTGTCCTTGCTACTCAGAAGCCTCATTTGTTTTGCCGTCGTTTGTGCAGCTCATTAAAAGTGCACAAAGGAGGCCAGAGGGCTGACTCTGGATCAGTTCCAGGGCCACGTCGTGCACGTGGTCCACCAGCAGGGACCAGGGAGCGGTTAGAGGAACCGTTTGGTCACGGTGAACCTCATATCCACATCCAAACCTCCTCCTGGTCTGCCCTACCTCTGTGATAAACCCACCTCCACCCTCCTAATGCTCATCTGATGTGATCACAGTCATTCTGCTGCACCCTGCATGGGGAGGTCATGGCAATAGCACCAAACATAATACAATGCTTGAGTAGTGTTTAAAGTTTAAATCTAAAATTAAAATATTTAAATTATTATTATTATTATTATTATTTTAAAGCCAGATCACATGGTGCGTACAGGATGTCAAGGGTGGGCTTTGGGATGGGCATGATGTTTCTGAGTTGCCAGATTTCCAGTATTTTAAGATTTTTTTTTTTTCAAGCTGCCAGCCAGCAAAATCGGTACCCTAATGTGTTGAAGTTTCTTTATTAGGTATACCTCTTGAGATACAGTATCTCGTTTTCGAGAGGGACCTAAGATACACAAAGAAAAGAAAATGCAGAGCACTTCTAAAATAAAAAGAAAAACAAAAAACACAACGCAACACAAACAGAGAAAACAAAAGCAAGACTAAACATAAAACACAAAAACACAAAACACAACACAAAACAAAACAGGGTATTACACGGCATTACATGGTATTACAACAGGCATATCTGTATATTAATGGCAATAGGTCAGCATTCACATGAATAGAGTATGTAATAATAGGCAATAAGCGTTAATAATGATATTGTATATACATGTATGCACACGCATAAATGCATACACATGTGCACACATGCACACACACGCATGCACGGATATGGATCCATGCATGCGTGTGTGCGCACGTGCGCACCCACACCTGCATAAGCACATGCGCGCCTACATGCACCCACACACACATACATGCAGTCGATGTACATCCATGGGTATTGGGTAAGTATATAGTTAGTTATATAGTTGAAAAACCTATGTAGGTAAGTAGATATGGGTGAGTGCATATAGGCGAGCACATAGCCGCATGCAGGTAGGCATGTGACAGAGATAGTATACAGTGGTGAGTATATAGGTAAGTATAAAAGAAAAATGTGGTAAGCAGTATAAATCATTAGAATTGTTATCGACATGTACAAGGAGATGTAAGATGAGAAGACAGTGTACTTTTGAATATATGGAGAGATGATAAGGTACGAATATTGTTTGGTAAATTGTTCCAGTCAGAAGGGGCTTTGAACATGAATGCATTCTTACCCAATGAGTTAGAGACTATAGGAACAGAAAAATAAGGTTGGATAGAATGCCTAAGTTGATATGTGGTAATGAGTGGTTCTAGAAATTGTGTAAGATATTGAGGGTAATTAAAATGTATACATTTAAAAAGGAACTGATACCAGTGACACTGTCTTCTGGTAGTGAGAGAAGTCAACTGAAGATGTTCATACATTGTGCAGTGGTGAGTGGTGAATGGGCAGCCTAAGATAAATCTGCATAGTTTGTTATAAACAGTATTAAGAGCATTCAGATTGGTTTTCGACGCGGTTTGATATATTACATCTGCATAATCAAATATAGGTAAAATAAGCTGTATAACTAGTCTTTTCCTCACTGAGAAGGTGAAGCAGTTTCTGGAGCGATAAAGTGTGCCAATACTGAAGTTAACTTTTCTTATGATATGATCAATATGACTTTTAAATGAAAGCTCTGTATCTAGCCACATGCCTAAATATTTAATATGCTCAACTCGTTGTAATGGAGTACCATCAACGCTGCTTATCGAAAATGGTTGATTTAGTGCTTTTAGTTTAATATTTTTACGCGTACCAAAGATCATTGTAAAGGATTTAGTATTGTTAAGTTGAAGTTTATTGGATGCTAGCCAGTGCTGTAAGTTGTTAAAATCTGATTGTAAAGCTGATTCAATTTCAGATGTAGTCGAACTGGAGGTGTAAAGAATTGTGTCATCGGCATACAATTGAACATTACATTGTGAACAGATTGAGGGTAGGTCATTAATAAATATTGTAAATAGGAGTGGTCCAAGGGAGGAGCCTTGGGGCACGCCTCTCTCTTGTACTGATAGGTCCGATTTACATCCTTGTACTACAACACATTGCTTACGATTATGTAAGTAAGAGTTAAACCATAATAAGGCATTGCGAGATAGCCCCACAGCATGTAATTTATCTAAGAGGAGATAATGATCTACTAAATCAAAGGCCTTAGAGAGGTCGATGAAAACTGCCCCGGTTAATTTTTTATTGGCGGATGCAGATGTAATGTCATTGGTTAGTTTTAGTAAGGCAGTGGTTGTGGAGTGATTGGGTCTAAAACCAGATTGATATGGTGAGAGAATATTATTTAAATTGAGATACTGTGACAATTGGTTGTAGATAAGTTTCTCGAAAATTTTTACAGTTGAGCAGATGATTGAAATGGGCCTATAGTTATTGGGCTCAAGTGCATCACCTCCTTTGTGTAGGGGGGTGATCCGTGAACATTTCCAAATAGCAGGTAGTTGACAGGTGTTTAATGACATATTGAACAGATCACAGAGGGGGTACATGAGGATGTGAGGTGCCAATTTAAGGAATTTGGTTTCAATGTGATCTAGCCCAGGACCGCTGCTCTCCTTTAGGTTGACAATTACATCGTGGACCTCAATTGGTGTAATTTTCCTGAAGGAAAAAGAGCTATTACAGGGCTGAATATTGGGTGTAATGGGAAGGTCAGGCATCAGTGGAGGGCAAACTGAGGAGAAATGGTCATTGAAAGCTTGAGCAATTAACTGCTGATTGTGTAATATGAGATTATTGACCTTTAGTTGATTGGGAGATTTTTAGCATGTGTCTGTGATTGTTTTTACTTTTTTCCAAAATTGTTTAGGGTTTTTAAAGTCCCGTTGAAGAGATTCATTATAGTAATTAGATTCTGCATTTCTAGTTAGGGTTTTGCTGCTGTTCCTCAGTTGCCGGTATCTCTCCCAGTCATCTGGATTCTTGGTCCTGCGGAATACAGCCCAAGCAGTATCTCTTTGTCTAAATAGATTTATGAGTTCGGGAGTGATCCACGGGTGATGATTTCCCTTTACTTTTATCAGTTTATAAGGAGCATGTTTGTCTATAATTTTATTAAATTCAGAGTATAGAAAGTCCCATGCATTATGAACATTAGGTATTAGTTGGAATCTATCCCAGTTAATTGAAATTAAGTCGCTAATAAATTGATCAATATTTATTTTTTTGTACTGTCTAATTTTAATTACTTTAGGTGGCATTTTGGGTAATTTAATTTTCCAAATACAGTAGATAATTGAGTGATCGCTGAAGCAGTCCGACATGACCCCTGATTTTAGAACTCTGTTTGGGTGTGAAACCATTATCCAATCTAATAGAGATTGACAAGTAGCTGTAATTCGTGTAGGCTCTGAGATTAATTGAGTAAGATTAAGATTGCTAATAATGTTTTTTGCTTTGCTAGAGGATCTATCCAACCAATTTTTATTGAAGTCTCCCAGTAGTATTAATTCATTTCTATCGTTAATAGAGTTTATAGTGGCAGCTAAACAGTTAAATGATTCAGCGGGTGCAGAGGGAGGTCTGTAAATATTTCCAATGATAATAGACTTGTTTTCGTGTAAAAATACCTTAATAAAAACGCTCTCAAATTGGAGAGGCAAAACACCAGGCGTAATTAGTTCGGATGCCAGGTTATTTGACACGTAGGTAACTAGTCCGCCACCCTTAGATCCTCTGTCAACCCTAAATAGCTTATAGTTGGTAAGTTTGATCTCATTGTCACTTATTGTATTGGAGAGCCATGTTTCAGACAAAGTGATGATATTAGGCTTGTGGAGTTCAACCCAAGCTCTTAGCAGTGTCATTTTAGGACGAAGGCTTCTGATATTCAAATGAACTATCTTCAAACCTTTAACATCATCCATTTAGATAGAGAATGCTTATACATATAATACAGCTGACCAAACATAGCAATAACCTATTGCAGCAGAATAGATCGAAAATACCTAGATAATACCCACACAAGACAGACAGGACAGACGAGACAAACAGGCAATACAGAGACATAGGCAAAAAGAGAAAAAAAGAGCAAAACAGGACCAAGACCGGCCCTTTAACCCCTGACCCCATAGGCTCAAGGATCTAGGTGAGTAGGCCAGAACCTCAGACCTACTGAGCCCCTGTCTGTTTAGTTAGGACGATAGTATACGTTGTTATTATACTAGTACCAATCATGTAAATGCATACGCACATGCATGCACACACGCACCCAAATGCTCACACACCACACAACTGCATGCACACCTAATGCAATATCTTTTCTTTTCGATGGACCACCTTAGATCTCCTGCGTTGAAAAGCTGCACAGCTAATGGAGGTGAAGTCCTGTCAGAACTCTGCTGTACTCTATATTTCATGCTAATGGATTTCTGTCGCGGAAAAGAATGTCTTTTCACTGATCCCTTTCAATTAAGCACTTTCTAACAAAAGGTCTCTGTCGGGTGGAAAACAATCATGTCCAGAACCGTAGAAGTGGATCAAAACAATGTTGTTAATATTTAGTAAAAATATCTTGCTAATATAATGTAATTGGTTAAATATTCATACATTTAATTCAATTCTTAAAACATAGCCCATGTACAAGCTTAATCTATATCAACATTGTGCTGCGATGCAACTCCCCACTGTGAGAGTACATAGAGCACACATCCTGAGGAACGGGAGATACAAGGTTTTCACGATCCACCAGCAATGGAAATAAAGTTAGGGCGCCGCAGCACTTTAAGTAGGACTGGAACAAGCAAGGCATGGCTGCTTCATCCTCCCAGGCCACATCTGTTTCAATTATATGCAGTTTTACTCTCATCCATAAAGACAGCGCTCTGTTCTCCTCTGCACATATCGACTCAACCTGCACCTCCAACTCTACATCTCTCTCCATCTCTCGCACGGCGCTAAATAGCCCGCGGTGAACTTCCTCCGTACGGCGGTGTCGCGCGCCCGATATAGCCAACCTGCGACCTTGTAGGTTGGCTGTCTTCCTTTTTCCACTGGAGCATAAATTAGTTTACTAACTAGCCTCCATTATTTACCCCCCGAGTCGACACCACCACCCCCAGCACCAACAGCAGCAGCAGCAGCAGCAGCAGCAGCAGCAGCAGCAGCAGCAGCAGCAGCAGCAGACTCCCTGGTTGGTTCTCAGCTGTCAGAGTTTTTCTATTCAAGGCCATGATGAAGCCAACAGGGAGGCCGGACAGACCCATACACCTGCATATAACACACATGCTTACACGCACACGTACACACACACACTGCTATGCGTACATCTGGGTGAATATATAACCACAACATATACGCACACGTGCACACTGCCTCACACCTGGTTAGTTCCCCCAAAAATAGTTCACTGAAGGTAAAGGGTAGAATATGGCTTTGTGTGTGTGTGTGTGTGTGTGTGTGTGTGTGTGTGTGTGTGTGTGTGTGTGTGTGTGTGTGTGTGTGTGTGTGTGTGTCATGTGTGTGTGTGTGTCATGTGTGTGTGTGTGTCGTGTGTGTGTGTGTGTGTGTGTGTGTGTGTGTGTGTGTGTGTGTGTGTGTGTGTGTGTGTCATGTGTGTGTGTGTCATGTGTGTGTGTGTGTGTGTGTGTGTGTGTGTGTGTGTGTGTGTGTGTGTGTGTGTGTGTGTGTGTGTGTGTGTGTGTGTGTGTGTGTGTGTTTGCTTTTGCTTTAAGACAGTGGTTTTCAATCATTTTGATCCCAGGGTTCCACTATTTATTCAGCATTTGAACCACGGACCACATTGTTCCCCCACAGACCAAAACTAAAAGATTTCTTTTGTTTTTGTCCACAATTCCAGGCTGGATTTTGCAAACTAAACAGGCAAACATAGATCAAAATGACCATTTCGTATATACAATATATAATTATGGTGACGTATTAATGAAGTGGGCTAATTCCGATAATGAATATTAACTCTTGAGAGTGTAAAATGAAACCAAATTCATTGACACACTTCGGCTCAGAATAAGATTGACCATAGACCATTTATTGCAAAGCTTTTGCATGTTTGTATGGCGGCATGGCTCTTGCTCATGTGATATCAGACGATCTATGAACTTAGTCATAGGTCTGATATCACATTTGATATCTCCGATTATCTGTGCATCAAGACACAGCTTGAGATATCAACAACCCCCTGAGCAGAGCCAAGGTACAGTAAAATACAAGACATTAACATGTGAGCATCGTATCCAGTGCAGACTGACATGAGACATTACAACATTTATCCAAAATGCATGAACTACATGGATACAGAAAATATCATAGTCCACAGTAACATGGATACCATAACAGAACCAGATACCACAATAGTTACAACCCTTAAATCATGATTAATCAGAGACTCATGTACTCGGAGCTGGTGCCACAGGGAGGAGGCCGGGGAGGTGGAGGAAATTTGAACACATATCTGATCAACAGGGCAGAGTCAGCTTAGCAGGAAGAGACAGAGAGGAGAGGGAGAAAGAATAGACTGCTTATATAGGGCACATGATTGAATGGGGTGTGACTGACTAGCTGACAGCCAATGACAGTGAGGGGAGTGGACATGGTGACGCCAATGAGAGTGAGGGGAGTTGACATGGAGAGACTGCAGATTTAAAGGAACAGAATGAATTACTGATTGAAAATAAGGGGAATTAAATAAACCTTCTGCCCTCCGTGCCTCAATGAACTAACGCTTCGCTGGATTTTTGTTTGTTTTTATTTTAACACTAAAAAAATCTGGTTGACCAACTTTCTATCATTTAGAAACCACTGGTGGTCCCGAGACCACTGGTTGAAAACCACTGCTTTTAGAAAATAAAGAAGTCTGGTACTGTATGATCTGTAATGCAGTTCAGTTTGTGTTTGTGCCGATGCGTGGCCTTCACACACACACAACAAATAGATCTTTCACAGGTTAAACAGGTGTTGCACACAACTGGTTGTGAGCTTGTAGATTGTCTATTGTTGGCTTTAAGGTCTTGCTAATGTCTTCACTATTGTGGGAATACAAACCCGTGTACCATACTTATGTGTTAGTGCGTGCATGCGTACATGCATTTGTGTGTGCATGTGTGTGTGTGTGTGTGTGTGTGTGTGTGTGTGTGTGTGTGTGTGTGTGTGTGTGTGTGTGTGTGCTTGTCGATGGGCGCGGTGAGGCCAAAACAAAGCCAGGATAATAACCAAGGGACGTCCATTCTTTCTGGTTTAGTGTGTTGTCCATTACTCCCCCATGCAGAGGCTCATTTGCCTGGCAGTAATGTTCCTGCACTAATTCAGGCCGTGCATTATTGATGAAGCTGTCACACCCCACCACACCCCCCCTCCCACACACACACACATGCACACACACACACACACATGTCCGCTGTGCGTCGACCAATTAGACAGACATATCGCTGCAGTGTCGGGTAGAAACCTCCTATCCCCGGCTCCGCATTCTAACTTTCTAAGTTTCTTGTACGCCCAACTTGATCATATCACAGCGTTGCACTATTACTATTGACGGGACGGGTCGAAAACGCTTTAGAACAGAACGGTGTTTAGACAGGTCTATCACAGTAATGTAAAGGCTCCAACCTACAGTACCTATTGCACTTCACTCTCCCTGTAGACCTCATTATTGCCACCTTCTGTTCTTATGTTTTTGTTTCATAGATTGGTTTTCCTCAAGCCATGATTTAGGTTTTGGACACATTACTTCACCTGGTAACATAGATTCTTTGAGGCACTATCCAGGGGCAGATGTAACATTTCCCAAATGGGGGTGCAGGAAAAAATGGTATAGGGGCGGCTTCATCGCCCGTGGCGCGAAGCGCCATGGGCCCCTATACCATTTTCAGTTACAGGACTTTTATTAGGCAAGTAAAGCATCAATAATAACATCAGTTGTTGTTGAAGTTGCAACAGACACACAGCATGCATAAAGCTAAAGGTCTGACTCAGAGAGTTTTCTGTTTTCAATGATGAAATGCTGTTGGTTTAGTGGTGACACAACTGTAGTTAGTTAGTAGCAGTAGTAGTGGTTCAAATCATTTTAAATAAGCACTTTAATTTGAAATATCTTGGGTTGTTTTGCATGCCATCATGTTTGGTGGGGCAGTCTAGGTATTTAGGGGGGCATTGCCCCCCCATGCCCATGCGTACTGTAGATCCGCCCCTGTCAGTTTTTTTACTAGATCGATGTTGATATTTACTCATTGCTCATTCCGATCTCGTGCATGTAAGCCACTCTGGGTGAGAGGTGTCTGGGTGTTAAATGCCTAAATTGTACATTGTAATCTTAAAACCCACTTTTCAGTTATCACCCGGCCGTTCATTTACTAGGGTTCAACACTTACAGTACTGTATACTCCAATCAAGCACTTGTGTCTGTTAAATGGCTAAATTGCCAAATGGATGCCTGCTGAACCCAGTGAAGGACAAAGAGGGGTTTTGAAGGACCGTTTGGATGATGAGTTAACAGGGCTCTGGGCTTCCAGGTTGAAAATCCAGGGGGGGTCCCCGATCTCAGTCTGCCCGCCTGGGCAGTGTTTATGCCAAGTCGGTACGCCATACGACGACTCGGTGGGAGACCTTTATACGCACTGACAACATTAGACGTGCACAAAGACAGACAGGGATCACAGAGACACTGACAAAGGGATCCAAACACTGGCAGACACTCAACCGCATAAACCCCATATGGTTGAGACGCACGGTGTCCCTCAGGGCTCTGTACTAGAGGTTTGTCTGGCGATCTGCTATTTTCAGCAAATTCTCTACCCGCAATACGGATGCCGGGATTTAGCAACAAGGCACGCACACGCGCACATACACACACAAACAAGAGCACAAGCGCACAAACAAACCTGCATTGCAGATGCCAGATTCCATTTGTTTAGAAAAAGCACACAATCTCTCTCTCTCTCTCTCTCTCTCTCTCTCTCTCTCTCTCTCTCTCTCTCTCTCTCTCCTCTCTCTCTCTCTCTCTCTCTCTCTCTCTCTCTCTCTCTCTCTCTCTCTCTCTCTCTCTCTCTTCTCTCTCTCTCTCTCTCTCTCTCTCTCTCTCTCATTCAACAGCTCTGTTACATTCTATTTGCTCACCAAAGTCCGCCAGTTTGAGCTCTCCAGTGTCACTGATGAGCAGGTTCTGAGGCTTGAGGTCGCGGTGCAGGATGTAACTCTGGTGGATGTAGGACAGACCCCTCAGCAGCTGGAACAGGAACAGCTGTATGGAGCACACACACACACACGCACGCACACGCACACGCACACACACACAGGCAGAAACAACGTCACAGGCAGAAACAACGTCACACTTCAATCAAGCAGTCCTTCATGGGTTTATAGTCCAGGGGACCGCAAAAGGTAGATCACACAGGCCACCAGTAGATCACACAGGTCATGCAGGTAGACCCCTGACAGTCCCCCCAGCACCCTTATAGATCTGCAACTCTTGAGAGCGTTAAAATGAAACCAAATGGACCCGTAAGGGTCCATTTGGTTTAATTTTAACGCTCTCAAGAGTGAAACCAAATGGACCCGTAAGGGTCCATTTGGTTTAATTTTAACGCTCTCAAGAGTTAAAATATTTAAACATCTGAATTACATTATTTTGAAGAGTTCACACAATTAGAAAATGGAGAATAATTGTTATTTTGACCGCCGCTAGTCTTTCCTAATTGTGGACAAAATACTCTTTTCAAACGTCATTAATACCGAAAACCTTCCAATTCTCCCCCTCTATTTTTTTTTTCATTATAAGTGCATGTTACGTATTCTTAAACACTATAACAGTAACACTATCACCACTATTTCAAAGCTCAAACTTTCGTAGGGGCCTTGAAATGGATTTTTCCCCTTTTTAATGTGTAGATCTTGTTGAGCCGGTCATTTTGAAAATAGCTCTCAAGTCATAAAAGTGTGGACACCCCGGGTTTATACTCATGACGTGACAATGACAGGGGGCCGTGCTGCTGTTCTAGAACTTGTTTTGACTGTCCCCCAATACGCGATTGCCGGGGATTGTTGTGAACAATAGCATTCTATGATCTTTCAAAACTTTCAAGAGTGAAAATAGACCGAGTTAAAGGGGCATTCAGTGATTTGGATAAAACAATCATCTGCTGCATTAACAAGATGTGCACAAGCACAGACTCTAAAGTGTGTGTGTGTGTGTGTGTGTGTGTGTGTGTGTGTGTGTGTGTGTGTGTGTGTGTGTGTGTGTGTGTGTGTGTGTGTGTGTGTGTGTGTGTGTAGAATACAGTCTGTATGATGCTTAGTTTACTGTAGTGTTGCATTATAAGAAAATCATCTGAAATCATCTGAGGGACCCCTCGCCCACAAAAATAACGTGGGGACCCCACCGGGGATCACCACCGATGCAGTCCACACACAGCTCACACTATAACACGCCTCCCTCAGGAAAAGAAATATATTACATGATGGAAGATTGTCTCCTCGCTGCGACTCGCCACAGGGAGACACACAGATTGCCGATAAGTCTCAAAGAGGAGCGGAGAGAATGAGGATCTAATCAACACGTCGCCCATAGTCTGTGCAGTCACAAAGTAATTACTGTTAGCAATCAAAGATGACCTTGAAACCTCACGCACAGTAATGCTCCTCCTATTGGTGTCACGCAGTGCAGTCAGGATCCTTGCATTAATAAAAGATGACTGGTTTGTCTGTTGGGACAGAAACCTCCTATATGCATATATAATGCTTTTTTTGTTTGTTTGTTTTTTGGGCAGCGGGATTAATGTCCTTCCTTGATCAAATGAAAGGATCAAAAGCAGCAGATTGACAAGCTTGAAATGCTGAAATGCAGAGCAACGTGTCTGCAAACTTGAACATCCTGAAAAGTAACCGTTTTCGGCATTAGAATGTTTCTACCTGACAAGACACAATATACTGCAGGGATGGCCACACTAGTTGACTTGAGAGCTACTTTCAAAATGGCCGGCTCAACAAGATCTACACATCAAAAATGTGATTATTCCACTACTGAAAATCCATTTCAAGGCCCCCTAGAAAGTTTGAGCTTTGAAATAGTGGTGATGGTGTTACTTACTGTTATAGTGTTTAAGAATAATGCACTTATAATGAAAAACGGAGGGGGAGAATTGGTTTTCTTGTATATGCTACTACTGACGTTTGAAAACAGTATTTGGGGTTTGAGTTGACAGTTTGTGATGTTGAATTTAGTCTCTTGCACCCAAAGCTAATAACTTTCATGTTTTTGTCCACAATTGGGAAAGAGAACTGGCAAAACATTGGTGAAAATAACTCTCCGTTTTCTAATTGTGTGGACTCTTCAAATTAGATTCAGATGTTTAAATATAATTTAACTCTTGAGAGTGTAAAATTTTAACGCTCTTAAGAGTTACGCATCTATACATTTTAGGGGACTGTCATGTGATCTATACCTGCACAGCCTGTGTGATCTACTGGTAGATCACGATCTACCTTTTGGGCAGCCCTGATATACAGTACATACACATCCACTGGGGAATCCTAAACTTCCCAACCAATTACAGATGGACTTACAGACCCAGACCGATAAGGTTGCGTTTTTGTCCACTCTCAGAGCTTAAACCAACACTGAGGATTTTACTGTGTGTCTGTCTGCCAGTAGGAGAATATATTTTGTTGTGGTGCAACTGCGAGTCCCTGATGAATACGCTGTCGCTGCTGCAAACTAAATAACCTCATTTCCCCCCTGAAAAATAAATTACACACGCAGAGCACTAAACAGGACTTTCAATAACATAGTTCCAGAAAACAGAAAACAATCCAGCGAATGTTGGGAGGCATCTGTAATGCAGGGCACACACTCATTGTCCGGCCATCTGCTTTCCGGAGTTTGTTTGTTGTGATTCACTGATGCCTTTTATTGTATGAGAATGTGTTGCTTAAAAATGGATTATCTCTGTCGGAGTTCTGCCGCGTGCCAAAACGATTCGACGTTTCAATTTCAGAACTGCTGAAATTATCACTGTTTTTATTTCATCGTTAGATTGAGGGCTCTGTTAGATTGAGGGCAAAAACGGCTGCTTCAAACGCAAAATGCAGATTGAAAACAGACAATTTCCTTTCTTTCAGATTCTCTGATTAGCTGCTGGCTTGATAAATCATGTTTTCATTCTTATACCTGGTGAGTTCAAATTGATATTGTGCTACGCCTATGAAAGCATCAATCTGAGCCTATAGGGTACTGCAAAGATCTAATATCTACGCTGTCAGGCAGAAACCTACCGCAAGGTTTATGCGCCATTCTCTTTCTTTTTAATAAATCAGTGCTATTGAACACCCTTTACATCAGTGTGGGCATTTTACAGACAACAAACGGATGGAAAGTATTCAAAGCCTCTTTCAACTAAAACACTATTATAATAACTGCAGTCACACCACTTCCAACTCCAACTCGTGGAGATACTGTAGATCTCCACATTAATGGTCAAAAATCTCCTAACTCCACTTGAGCTGTATTTGCATACAGTGATGATCACACCGATATAAATGAGCATAAGCGCATAAGTGCCATTTCAGTTTTATTGTGAGCAGTTTAATACATTTCAAGTCAAGTGATGCCCAGATTAATGTTGGATACCCAAAATATAAAATAGGAGCCCAACTGTTTTTGAAGTTATTTAAGCTTCAAAATCTTATTTAAGTCCTATAAAGTCATAATAGAACAGCGGGTGGATAGCAATTGAACTGCTTCTGATCAAACCGACCTTCAGCGATTAAAATAAAAAATACTAACAATATATGGTTAATGTGCCTATCTGTTCTGTTGTTGATTTTCTCTATTGCTGAAAATATCAATATTCTATTGTGGCTGATGGTCTGTTTACCTAGATTGTCTATAGTCCATTTATCTGGTGGCACATGCGTGCGTGCGTGCGCGTGCATCCCTGCAGGCCGAGTCATTACTGTTGATTGAACGCACTGCGTAGAGAGGGAATGCTGTCCATCAGGAGTGAGGCGCGGTGAGCGAGTTCATTGTCTCATTTCAAGATGAGACGCTCCGCTGAACTCCCAAAACTCATTTACAATTAAGCTCCGTTTATTCTGTCACATCTGCGTGTGCCGCGCGAGCGCACGCGTATAGGTGCGCGCACACACACGCACACACACAGAGACGTGCATACCCACGCACGCACACAGCTGTCTACAAGCCCTTAATGTTCCCTCATATGTAATGTTTAATCATAATAATCTTATAACTGATTTCCCATAACCATTTCTCTTGTCTAGGAATATTTCTGAAATTCAGCTTGTGGGGATATTAGTATAGCAACGCCTTCTGACAAAAAAAGCTGAATGTAGGTTTGTATTAATGACAATAAATGTGCTAGTGTGTGTGTGGTGGTGGTGGAGGGGGGGGGGGGGGGGGGGTGATGCGGCGTTTTAGCCAATCACAGCGCGGCAGTTTCATAAAGAGCCAGTAGAGTGGAGGTGAGGTGGAGTTAGATTCAAATCTGTTTTCTATACACTAAAGTTGCCTATATTACCTCTAAACATGAAGTATTGTTGGGGATTAACATACGTTGTATTTGCTAAACGGCTGCGACTGTTGGCCAAAATGGGCGCAGCCGTTCCCTACTAAACCTCAAGTTTGCAGAAAAGCAATGGATTTTAAAACTTAAGACAACATTTCCACAGGGCTTAAACCACTATGAAAGATAAGTAAGATTAGTTATCTCAGACATAGACTCTTCTTCAACAAAGATGGCGAATGCAAACATTCTCTGTATTGTACTTGTACATAATGTTGTAATATACAAAACACTACAATACCACAAACTTAACCCCTAACCATTATGCCAACGGTTGTGACCGTTATGAAGCGAGGAAACAAGCAGAGCTGCCGGAGCAGACAACCCGCAACACTCCATGTTAAAAATATTCTTCCAGGTGCAAGGCTCAAAGATATACGTGGAAAACAGAGAAAATGCCAGCACTCATTAAATGTCCTTTCTAATGTTCTTTATTTACCTCCCAACGAGCAGCAACGAACGCGTTTCGACCAGTGCGGTCTTCCTCAGTGTTGTAAGGAATCGACAACGCTGAGGAAGACCGCACTGGTCGAAACGCGTTCGTTGCTGCTCGTTGGGAGGTAAATAAAGAACATTAGAAAGGACATTTAATGAGTGCTGGCACGGTCACAGAATGATGGCACGAAAGTTGTAAAATAACATAACTTTGTCGTGACCATTTTGGCCATCATTTGCGACAGGTTGGCGACCCGTCATGGTCGCAAATTGATTTCGCTCCTAATGCAGGAGGAAGTCGACAAAGGAAGGAGTAGACGAGCAAACTTTCTGTAGGTGGTGCGGTGGAAAAAGCTGCAAAGGCTCCAGGATTGTGTTTTCCCAAGCAAGATTCAGAAGCACATTGACAATGATTGCCCGCTCCTCCAGAAATCGGACAATTCTCATTAACGCGCTGTTGCGAGGGCGTGTTGTTGTCCGACACATCAATCAGAGCGTAATGGCTCCAGCACCATTTCCCTGAACTTCAAGTTGCGCCTCTTCCCTCATTTTCCTCCGCTCTCAGCAAAACCTCCACGTCTCAGCCAATTAGGCAGCGCGGAGCGCCGCCGAGTCCAATCAGCGGGTTCACGGCCGTCTGGCATCTGGAGTCAACGGGTCAACAGGTTCCTCCACTCTACAGCGGCGCTCAGATGACGAGACGTCAGGGGAAATTTGCATGGGAAATGTGTGTGTTTACTCATGAATGTCGGAAAAACCGTCTCGTTTGAAGGGCCCCGGCATTGTCAAGTACTGCACCGTGTATGTGACCGTGCTGCATAAAATGTGAATATGAAAAACAGAACTGCTATTGGCACCCCAATGAAAACATCAAGAGCTGCTTAACGGAGATGCTTTACCGTTTCTGTGGTGGAGAGAAACGGAGAATATTCCACCCCAATTAGCATAAAACTGTTTGATAGAACGTGCAGATCAAAGGGCATCGTCTGTTTGGGCGATTCCAGCATGCAACCCCTTCTTGTTTTCAAGATGGCCCGATTTGAAGGGAAATTACAGCTACACGCAGGAGCTGTCAGATGGAGTGGAGAGATTTAAATTCAAGGCTGGGTCCCTGCATGCTAAAAATGGAGGAGGAAAAAAAATATGGAAAAGGAAGATTTACGTGATGTCTGGGGCGGTTTTTATGTAAACCGTACTCTCATCTGGGTTGCCAGCGGTACCACTGGGGATGGAGAAGTAGTGGAAGGAGTACTCATTTTACCACGATATACAGTAACAGAAAATACCACGCCACAAAGTAAAACATACCATGTCACAAAGTAAAAATACCCTGTCAAAAACTTAAAGGACTACTAGCTGTATTCCAAATGTTCCTTGAGTGAACATGAATCAAAATGCAAAGGCTGCACTGCATTACCATATACGAAATGAAAAAGGCACTCCATGTTTTTTAAAAATAGCCAAAGTATAAACAAGTCTTAGTTTGTAGCCCAAATACACACTGGAATATCAATCTTGAGGTCTGCAACATGACACACAAGTACAGTACTTGACTACATGCGCTTGGTTACTGTACAGTGCATTTTTTGGAGCTCACTGCGGTCATGCTACTTGGCAGGCTGACAGAGCAGACATCTGCTAGGAGACAGAAGAGGCTCGGCCCGCTAGAATAAGTGACCGGGATCCGTCTGTCCATCTGGCGTGGAGGTATATGAAAGGACGCCGGCGGACAAAGGCGTAAACTACACTAATTAACCTGCTGTAAACGAGGCTTGGACGAGATAACGAGAGAAAGAGAGCGAGAGATAAAGCAAAGGGCGAACACAGGCATTACAATGGCAACGAGGGTGGGGAGTTCCTCCTGAGAGAGACGATGTACTCATTACTCAACTAGTGTATACTTATAGGTTTTTCTCCACAGCGAAAGGTCAGACTGCGGTCTTCTCCCAGAAGAATTTGATTTATTTTCTGATAGTGTTCTTGATCAAAAATGAGCTTTATTCCCTTACAAAATATCATGTTTGGGTGAATTGAAATAAGATTGCAGGAGGCATGTCACAGACGCTTTTACAGACGGGTTTTCAGCCTCTTGAGATTTTCACTGTCAACATGAGGCTATACCACTGACAAGATCAATGTGGCACTGGTTGAATTAAACGATTATTTATTCTGGCATTGGATGAGTTAAGGGGAGAGGAGAGGAAAAGTAGTTAGCTTAATCCCGGAATGTGTGCTGTACAGTATGTAGGCCTGGCGGGGTCCGGGGGGAATTCCAGCCCTGAGATCAGCTGCTGCCGCTGATGAGATTGAGGGACGAGGGGGAAAGAAGAACTGCCAACATAACCACAGAACCAGGCCGCATGTCCTTTTATCCATGTTAACTCTGGCTACCCTGTTATGTGCAAGATGCGTCAACAATTTGAACATGTCTTGTCGGAAACAAACAAAAAACAAACGATCAAACAAGCTCACAACGCATTGAGGCTGTGATACGGTGTGAGCTTGTAGATTAGTAGTTCGCCTACTAATATTACACAAATAGCACTCATTCGAGTAATATTAGTAGGCGAACATTAGTCTGATGTATTGCAAGATCTACAAGCACAAAACGAAACTAAACACATGGCTGCTTTCGCCAAGGAGATTTGGTGCAGAGGGGCATTAGGATGGGCCTGAGGACAGACCACTGGGAGACATGGCTCAGCCAATATTGTATAAGGTTTAAGTAGATAAAGGAAATAGACTAGTGGACTGTTCCGCAGGCTGTGTGTGTGTGCCTGGGAAGCAGAGCTGTCGCTGGTCTGATTTGTTCAGGGATTCCAGTGATTCTCAAACGTGTTTGGTCCTACTGTATGCAATTAGGCCATGGACCCCTCATGACTCTGAGAGAGTACGAACGGAACCGAATGGACCCCTGAGTTACAGACCCGTAAGGCTTCACTTTGTTTCTTATCTATCCATGATTTAGCTGGGGTCCCTCTGGATCCCCCTCAAGGACTCTAGGCGAAACAAATCCTCTACTCCACCATCAATAACATGGCATTTCTGATGACCTAGCCCTCCTATCGCCCGTGCACGCACAAAACCGAATCAACAAAAGCACACATGACCTTCATCAGACTTAAACAGAGTCTGGATATCAAACCAACACAGCAGCAACAAATAAATTCACAGAATTTATCAAAGATGCATGCAAAGGTGCATGTTGTACGCATTGAACTATTTACCTTCCATGCATCATGCTTATGCAAAGTTCATCCTGCACATACCCTGGACCAAGACCAAACTGTCAAAACTATCAATATTTACAACCAATGCTAAAGAAAAGCACACCATCACCTGAGCAGCACAGCTTGGGTGTGGCAAGTTGTGCTGAACCGATGCACAGAACTTTACATGGCAAGTAGCCCTTCACTAAGCCCCTCCCCAATCTGTCCTTGTCCAATGGGCACATTAGCAGAGGAAAACTTGACAAGAAAAGCCTGACCTGCATAGCAACAGTTGGCATTGGTCAGTGACTAAACTAACCAATGAGAAGAGCTAATTTAGTAGATTGGCAGTGGATTGTCAGAAATAGAACATCAGTGAGAAAGTATGGACATTTGCCAAGTTATTTTATGTTAATTCTTTTCACATCCAAGCAGAAAGAGTTCCTCTGCTGGACACAAATTAGTAACAAGGCTGACCGTGAATACAACCTGCAGTGAAAACACGCATTTTCAGAAAAGTTTAAGGGGATACATCAGAGTTAGTTATGAAGGGTTGGAATGGCGCATCTGTAAACTACTAAGAGCTGTTGGTTATATAGGTCTGGCACTCCACCTGGGGTGCAGGCCTTTCATCCGGCATACCAAAAGCCTTACAAATCACACCTGGCTGGTTTCAAATCACCCTTGACTGCCGACATGCACTGCCGGTTACAAATCACCCGTGCTGTGTGGGTTGCAAATCACCCGTGGCGTCCACGTGCGGTTTAGGGTTAGGTTAGTGGAGGCGACTAGTGGCTGTCGGAATGTTGGTATTTCGGAACAAACGCATGCACCTCCTCCACCTCAGTGTTCCATCTCCCAGGGGTCTAGATCAGTGGCTTCCAGTCTTTTTGATCCCAGGGAGCACTATTTATTCAGCATTTGAGCCACGGACCACCATTTGAGGACACTTTAGCCCACAGACCCAAAACTAAAGACTAAAGCTTTTGTCAACAATACCAGGCTGGACTTAGGGAATGAAACAGGGAAACAGATCAAAAATGACCATTAATCTTCTACATTCCGGACCGCTGGTTGAAAACCCCTGGTCTAGATCATTGTAGCAGCTATAACAGACTCCTGCAGTCTGGATGATAGCAACAATAAGTCTCTCCTACCTCCTTAAAACAAGCCAAAAGCCCTTTATAATAAGTAAAGCTGAAACACAGGTGCAGCATCACAACTTGACTTCAAGCATCTCCTCTAAAACATAAAACGAATACCCCCGCGCCAAACTAATAACGTTTTACGTCTCTTCTTCTTGTCTTTGATTGATTACAGATCGTCGGTGCGACCGCATCTGCGTTTGAGCGCCAAGTGGTTGTGACATCATCCGCGTGCAAGGCCTGCCATGGAAGTGCTCTGCTTATTAGATTATATATGCACAGCGGGGGGAATGGCCATCTCCCAATGAGATCTACACGGATCAATGGCAACCCGATACACAGAGTGGAGGAAGAGGTTGTACTGCCGTACTGAAGTACAAGTAGCAAATACCACAATCATAATCATGAAACGCCCTATGGGCAAGAAGCGAGTACAGGCAGGCTATTATTATTATTATTATTATTAATTTATTTATTGTTATTTTTTTTTACTGGAAACAGCAGTTGTTATACAGACAGGTAAAAGTGCGCACGCCCCTGGATATACTAGCAGCGCTGCCCCCGTTGATGTATAATGTGTGCACTTCCCTGCAATATCGGCTAATGCTAGCGTTGGTGGATAAACATCGGATTTCGAATCATGAAACAAGACCCCCGTTGGATAACCACGGACTAACAACGCAAAACAATGCACCGAATCAACACTATCGGTTTATAAACAAAGTGTGTGTGTGTGTGTGTGTGTGTGTGTGTGTGTGTGTGTGTGTGTGTGTGTGTGTGTGTGTGTGTGTGTGTGTGTGTGTGTGTGTGTGTGTGTGTGTGTGTGTGTGCGTGCGTGCGTGTGTGTGTGTGTGTGTGTGCGTGTGCATGCGTGCGTGTGCGCGTGTGCGCGTGTGTGCGTGTGTGTGCGTGCGTGTGCGTGTGTGTGTGTGTAGTGTAGCGACAAAAGTCCTCCGATTCTACTACTATACTGTATGATGAGATACATAATGATTCATACTGTATGACACTTTCAGATACTAACAAATGAGTTAGGAAAAAAATGTTTATAACAGTTAAAGGAACACAGAAGGGAAATGAAATAAAAATGGATAGGGAAGGGAATTAGAAGTAGGTAGGGAATGAAAAGGCAGCTTTTGGGTCTGTGTGGGGTTGGGGCAGCTTTGATGTGCGCCCTGGGAGTGACTTCCATAGGGACTAGGTGCACCACCAGTGCACCACCAGAGAGGTGCACCACCAGTTTGTTTCTTTGTCCAGGAGATTGGCATCCATGTGTAAATATACTCTGTGTATGTTAAAAGGCCTTCAAAACGTTTACCTCTCAGTATTCCGTTCCAGGGACATAGCCAGAAACAAATATTTCAGTCAGAAATGTTTAAAGACAAAATTGTCACAATTTGGAAAAGAAACGGTAGCAGCTGTACAAGCTCATAGTAAGGTGCAGTGTGACACGCTACAGTATGGGTTTTCAACAGGTGGTCCGGGGACCACCAGTGGTCCCTGAGAGGGTTCCAGGTGGTCCCCAGCTAAGTTGGTTAACCAGATGTAACTCCTGAAAACGTAAAAATGAAACCAAATGGACCCGCAATTTTTTACACTCTCAAGAGTTAAAATAATCGCCATCTTTGATCTTAATGAGCCCAAGTCTACACAACTAGAAGATTAACGGTCATGGACAGAAGCAAAAGAACTCTTTAGTTTTCGGGGTCTGAGGGGCTAACATGTCATCAAATGGTGGTCCGTGGCTCGATATAAAATAACAGTTATGTTAAGTATAAAATAAAAAAATTAGCTCTAATATATGACACTGATGCTGTAATGTAACCTGTAACTAGACATGTAGTCGAGTAGAAGTATGAAAGCATTGACAAAAAGAACATACACGCGTAAAGTCAAACTACTTGAAACAATGTAGATAAAAGTACCGTATACTTGAGTAAAAGCTACTCCCGCCCAATGAGATCTGGGCAGATCGATGGGAACCCGGCACAGCCATGGCCTCCGCGCCATGTCAGACCGGCCAAGCGGCAGGTAGCATTAACTTTTACACAATTACATTACGGGGGGAAGCTACAGTTACCGCATCAATCATCGGCAGCACGCGTAAAACTAATGTATTGACCGTTAACGTCTAGTGGCCTGAACCCTCGCTCCACAGCCACGGCCATTTAAATCACTTGTTCTCATTTGCGCCAGGGGGAGAAGAACTGATATCAGATCGTAAATTATACTAAATTATATTACCCGGGGAAAGCATCTTGTGTCAGTTTAAGAGCTGGCTATTCAAAACAGTATATATCACAGCACATTATTATGGTATTACATGAATCTGAATGTTTTAACACCAAGAAAATTAAAACACTTGTGAACAAATGCATATAATTTTGAGGTGCTTTGGAGAGAGGGAGAGAGAGAGAGAGAGAGAGAGAGAGAGAGAGAGAGAGAGAGAGAGAGAGAGAGAGAGAGAGAGAGAGAGAGAGAGAGAGAGAGAGAGAGAGAGAGCAGTACGTATACTATAGCACACATCCAGAAGAAGATTCTGGAAGGGAACAGCTTTGATGAATCAGCACTTTACTACTGGCACTAACTCACCCCATGCTAGATGATGGAGAGTCTGTAGCCAAATGGACACATTAGATCTTTAACTCTTCAGAGTGAATCCTGTGTTATTGGTAACTTAGTGTACAAGAACTCCACACAATGTAAACGTGAACTAGTGTTTTTTTGGGGGATAGGATGCTGGACAGACTGATTCTCCAAGTGACATTTCAGATGCTTGGAACGCAGCAAATCAGACTGGATCAGACGAAATACACGTTAGCACGAATCCATGTTTCCCCACTTTAAGTAACTATTTTCAATAAAGTGAATTGGGCCTTCCAGAACAAAACAGCCTATAGGGAGCCAACTCAGGTCTAGAGCAGGGGTTTTTAACCAGTGGTCCGGGGACCACCAGTGGTCCTTGAGAGGGTTCCAGGTGGTCCTCACCAGATGTAAAAATGAAACCAAATGGACCCTTGCGGGTCCATTTGGTTTCATTTTTACGCTCAAGAGTTAAAATATTCAGCATCTGAATTAGGCATTTTGGAATGTATGTTTTGCTTGATTTGTTTCCCAAATCCAGCCTGCATGGAATTGTGGACAAAAGCAAAAATAAATCTTTAGATTTGGGGTCTGTGGGGCTAAAATGTCATCAAAATGGTGGTCCGTCCGTGGCTCAAATCCCGAATAAATGACAGTCCCTGAGATGAAAAAGGTTGAAAACGACTGGTCTACGTAGAGCAGGGGGTTTCAACCTTTTTGAACCCATTTTTAGGTTCTCAAGAGTTACATCTGGTTAAACAACTTAGCCGGGAAACCACCTGGAACCCTCTCAAGGACCTCTCGTGGTCCCCGGACCACCGGTTGAAAACCCCTGGTCTAGAGGGTTTGGTGGTAAACTACACCCAGCAGTATATCAGCCGTCCTCCCTGAGGAGTCATCAAGGGACTCCCAGCATGGCAGCCCTATGTGTGGAAGCCTCCGGTATAGTGCTGATGAGCGGCCGCTGCACAGCACAGCAGCAACGCAGGGCTGATGTGGCTCTGTGTGGATACGCAACATTAAGGCCATCAGCATGCAGACGCTCTACGGGACAGATAAGCGACCGTGGACACACTGGCTGACAGATGGGAGCGTCTTCTCACTCCATTTAACACCATTTTCTTTTGCCTCTTCTTCCCTACACTGGCGTCTTCGCTGCCCTCCAACTCACTGCCCCCCCACCCTCCTCCCCCCACATCCCAATCAGCAAAGTGTCGCTTTTCATCCATTAAGACTTTGTGCTGTGCTGTTCTGTGAACTTGGACATCTGCTCTTGTTGAGAAACCGCTGCATTAAACCGCTGTTCGAAAATCCAAGAGTTTTCTGAAGAAAGAACCATCAGGACACTAGATTGCGATTTTCCAGTAGATCACAAAGGCTGGGCATGAGTAGAGCCCAGAAATACATAATGCCAATATGTTTTGACTGATGGGGGGACTTGTTTGATTGACATAAAAAGGTCTTTTGGAGTAGAAAGCTTGTATGTCCATCACTGTACAGTTCTAGTCACAATCTGTAATACTTCTCATTAAGTTCTCTTTGTTTTTGGGCACGTCCTTACAGGCAACATAAACCATTCTGCATAGTGACTAATTTGTCTATAGCCACGTTTGGGTGCAATTCTGAATCGCCTTGGTGTAGCCAAGTATGGTGTAAGTCCTCTCATTGGCTGCATGGCAGCAATCAGGTGTGTGTCCGTGCTCATTGGCTGCATGGCAGCAAATCAGGTCTGCGGCCTTGGGCTAGGCCAAAAGCCTATACCACCAGGCCTGGGCCTGGGCCTACCAAATAATTATCCATAATAATTAAAACCAGACATCAAGAGCTTCAACTCATGATGAACAAAGCAGGGCAGTACAGTAACATTTTTAATTGGGGGTTCAGGTGATTTCTGGACCTTTTGAATTGCAGACTTTAATTATTCTGGGTAATTATTTGGTAAGCCCAGGCCCAGGCCTGGTGGTATAGGCTTTTGGCCTACTACAGAGGCCCCAGAGCTGATTTGCTGCCCTGCAGCCAATGAGAAGACTTACACCATACCTGGCTACACCACAGCTTTCAGCATTGCACCCAATGTCTGGCTTTGTGAGTCCCCACTATATGTGTCTGTCTATGATGGTTTGGGATATGAACATGACCATCATATAGCTTACAGGCCCATTCACACTGACCCTGTAACTATAACAATATACTGTATGTTTACCTGAAACTAAAGATGTGCATGTACGGTACAGCAAGGAGTTATTAATATGTAATACGCACACGAGTAACTACCAAAAAAACATAACTACCAAAAACATAAATAAAACATGGAGACACAAGCTTATGGTTTCTACCTGACAGGGAGGACATGTTGCTTTGGTATGTTCATGTTGTTGTTGATGGTGATGTGTGCGTGCGTGCGCGTATGCATGCGCGTGTGCGTGTACGTGTGTGCGTGCGTGCGTGTGCACTGTGCAATGTGCATTGCGTGTTATTAATGCATATGAAGCAGTCATGCACACATAAAGTGCACACATCTGTCCCTTCCTCCTCCCTCTCCTCATCTCCATGCTCCTTGGCCCAGATCAGTCAGTCTGCATGCATGCCTGCAGAGCAGAGCCTGTGAATGAGAGCTCACCAATTAGCCTCTACTACGCTCTGAAGGCTCAACGCCACCAGTGATGGGAGAATGAATGCCCCTGTGTTTTACTACTAGAACAGAAGCAGCAGCAGCACATTACATGTTAAACAGTAAACATCAAGTCCTGTATTCAGAAATTTACTAAAACAACAAAAGTATTGGCATGAAAATATGCTTCAACCACTCAACGTTAAGGCACGACTAACACACTGTATATGGCTGTTACTGCACCTACTTATTAATTATTAACCATTTAAACCACTATTTTATGTCTCCTAAAATAGCCTGTCCACTATAAGCTTTTTTTATTCTTGTAAATTATTAATAGAAATCTGCCGAGTATCTACTAATAACTAAAGCTGTCTGAAGTGGAGTAAAACCTTTAATATTTGTTGTGAGATGTATAGTAGTAGATTGGCTATTAACACCTTGACCGCGAGCGTGTGTTCATCGTTTCCTGCTGTATGCCACGGCTCAAGCCAGTGCAATCGGTAAAACACCTTATTTTGAAGCGCCAGATCTCCTAAACAGGATGTGCGATGATGCCATGCTGTTTCTGGTGTCCTCTCAGAATCTGAGCAAAAGTTCCGGGTCAAACGTCATGAAGTGAGGTCTAGCAAACAGTCGATAACAACGACATTGGAGATCCCCAGAAAAGGCTCCTGAATGCCACAGCAGCAGAGGAAAGCTTGACCAGGAAAGCTTGCCCTGCATAGCAACAGTTGCTAAACTATTTGGATTGGCATTGGACAGTTCCTAAACCCGCCCAAAGGGTGCAGTTTTGAGAAGGGCCAACTCCCCCCAGCCCTGCCTCAGTAAATTGTTGCCATGGCAACCCCACACCTGGCATTTGATTACTTAAAACAAGTCCACTTTTAACAGTCAGTTTGCACCCTTCAGACACTGCCAGAGACAGTTTACCAACTTGCATCGCCTCCAAGTAGACCGGTGGCCGATGGGCACAGGTCTACAACGTACAATCAACAACTACTGATTTAGAAGGCATTTGTAGAATCAGTCTTAGGGTCTTAACAGTTGAAGAGACGGAAATACTCAAGTAAAGTAAGAGTATAGCTCAGCAATATCCTTATGTAAAGGTTACTTTCCAACCACTGAGAATTAGGCTTGGGTTGGAACAGTGCACTTGAGCTGCTTGTGGCTTTGCTGTGCCCGCGTCCTGTCCCAGTGAAACTGGATGCCTCAGAGTGCCCCGGTGCGCCGCTGTCAGTTTGATGTATGGCCTCCTGCTTCGCCCGCAGAACGAGGGGGAAAATCGGGCAGGAGTCTGGGAGAGCCAGACTGGACTTCATCTCACTGATGGATCACGCACGCATTCACGGCCTATCAGGCACACATCTTTTTCATAACGCTCGTCTCTAATGGAGAGAAACGCTCTAAATTAGGGGTTTTCAACCTTTTGGATCCCAGGGCCCACCATTTATTCAGAATTTGAGCCGCGGACCACCACTGAAGGACATTTTAGCCCCACTGATCGCAAAACTAAAGATTTCTTTTGCTTTTAACAGGCACACATGCAGATCAAAATGACCATTAATCTTCTAGTTGTGTAGACTTAGGGCTCCATTTTCATCACCGCTAAACCCCTTATCCCTTAACTTCTTGGCCTTTTTAAACTATTAAAAAAGAACATTTTTCAATAGTTTAAAATGGTCAGTCTACAAGCTCACAATGTGTCAATAGATTGGCACGTTGAACTATTCCAAAACGTTTTTCAAAATAGTAAAAAAAAAAAAAAATGATAAGGGGTTTAGGATAAGGGGTTTAGATGGTAACGAAAATGGAGCCTTTAGTCATGAATATTTTAACTCTTGAGAGTGTAAAAATGAAACCAAATGGACCCGCAAGGGTCCATTTGGTTTCATTTTTGCGTTCTCAAGAGTTACATCTGGTTAACCAACTTAGCTGGGGACCACCTGGAAACCCTCTCAAGGACCACTGGTGGTCCCCAGACCACTGATTGAAAACCACTGCTCTAGTGTAAATGAGTCCAGCAGTGATAGCGGCGTCTAATCGATTTCTTCCACTTCTGAAGGTGGGGGTCCGTGGACCGCTGTGGGGTTCATGAGGGGGTTCTAGAGGGTCCTCGGGAACAGTGAGTAACAGTTGCACTTGTAGTGATACTCATGGTGAGCAGCCCGTCTCACAGATAGTACTACACTATGCACGGAATTAGAGCCCGACCGATGCCATATTTTTGTGGCCGATGCCGATACCGATTTTTGGAAAAAACTGCACCGATGTTACCGATGTTTGGGACCGATGTATAATAATTAATTAAAATTATTAAAAATACATTTGAAAAACTTCTAAACGTCAAATTTATTCTCTCTTTCAAGTAAACAATAGAATACGACATTGACATCATTTACTTTTGTGAAATAATTCCATTTGCTGTGTTTCTTTTTCTGTTCCAGGCAAATATCGGCCGATATATCGGCCGATGTTACCGATATATGGGCAGATTTTACTGATATAATGGCCGATGTATCGACCGATATATCGGTACGAATATCACCGATACCGATGCCGATATATCGGTATCGATATCGGCCGATATATCGGTACGACAGATATATCGGTCGGGCTCTACACGGAATGCCACCTACAAATTGCGTGCATACACTACTAGTTAAAGCAAAAATCAGTGAATATGTACTTGGGCGTGGTTTTCATAACGCAATGCTCGCAGCTCAGCGCAGCAATTCGCTCAGCTAGCGCCTCGCTCAGTGGCGCTGAAGTGGAGTATATGCAAGTATAATATGCACGGATTTATTGAAGGCGAGTATGCACAGAATTTTGCCTATTCTAGGCGAGTATGGACGGATTGGCACCTCCATGCATATTCGCCTAAACCTCACCACTGGGTTGTGGTGAGAGTGATGGTGATTACTACGTCACGGCGGTGTGTGTAAACGGTGCTGTTACAGCGAAAGATTGTTGTTGATGAGGGTAGGGCCGGCGCCGAGGGGATAGATAGATTATGCAAATGACTGGTCCAATGCCACCGCAGAGGTTACTGCTCCCCCTCTAACACACACCAATTAGTGCGGAAGAGTAATCATTGCTTTATGATTACATGTGTCACACAACAGGCTGAGGAGCACGCGCACACATATTATGATTAGAATGTAAGTGTTTAGTAGTGTGAGATTGGAATAAGCATGGTGAACATGAACTGTAGTCGGCAAACCAGGGTAGTTAAGGAACCAAAAGATAAAATATCGACCCAAACTAGTGAAAATACCAAGAAAATAAATCTATAAGCTGAGCTTGTCGATCTGCCATTTTCATGACTCACTTATGCAGGAATTCCACCCATTTTCAACATTTTACTATGCCATTAATATAGAGAGTTGTTGTGGTTGCCCATATTTTGTGTTTCCTAGAAATGGAGGTCTGGAAAAAAAAAACATTAGCATGGTGAAACACAACTTGATGACATCATCAAGTTGTGTTTCACTATGCTAGAGATTTTTCTTATAGGACCTTTTTTTTCTGTGAATGTACAAATGGAACCAAAAGGACCCGCTAGGGTCCATTTGGTTCACATTTGTACACAATTTTCACAGTCGCTCACAATTTGTACACAATTTTGACATTAAATGAAAGTTGTCATTAACATAATGACGCATTTCTTGTAATGTGTCATGTAGGAAACAAAAAACAGGGATTTATTTTTTACTTTACTTTACACAGATATGTCCCAATGTTTAGTAGAGCACATTGTAGTGATAGCTCAAAAACAGCATAGCTGTATACAGTAGAGCATACCGGGTAGCATCTGTCTAAACAACATGCTAACACACATCTAAACATTCTGTACACATAAGCCTATGCAGCGAAGAAAAAATACACACACGCACACGCACACACACACACACACACACACACACACACACACACACACACACACACACACAAGGCCACACGTGCGCACACTCCCCACGCATGAATACTATACGACAGTAGTAGTAGGAAGAGTGTCTAAATGCTAATGTGTTCCATCAGCAGCAGACTAACGCTAATAGCTTTTATGTCCCTGATTAGTTAATAAGATGGTGTCACGGTGACGAGGGTTCCCTCACAAAACACTCTAATTAAACCACAGCCGTCTGGCCATTCATCTGCCCGTCCGTCTATCTGTTCGTCTGTCCGTCTGTCCATCCAGCAATCCATCAGCCCACCGTGAGCTTTTTCTGCATTTTTGGCAGTATATTCATCTAAACATTTAACCGTTTGACTGTGGGATAAAAAATAAAATAAAAAAAAATCACACCTTCCATTTCACTGCCTAGTTTTACACTAGCCTTTGAAGACCCATCCTGGCCGACATCATCCTCCCGGGTTGTGAGAATCTGCCTTAATACGGTGTGGATCCCTGTCATCGCGTTGAAAGATAACCAAAACTGCCGATCAATAACGTAGAGGGTGGGACAGAGCCACTGTTCGCATGGCCCCATTATCATTGGAAAGCATTGGGCCTCAATTTCCCAGGAGCCTTAGCAAGAAAAGTGTGACAGTTTGTTTTCTGGAAATTTCTGGATTTTGGGCCCGTAAGAGCGTTAGATACAGTGGAACAGTGCGACAACCAATAGTCTGACAGCCAATAGTCCCACAGCCATTAGTCCAACAACCAATATCTCCAATTTGGAGATAAAAGCATGAAAGAATGTCAGAGTGCATGTGAGAATGTGCGCACATCTTAAAATGGCCGATGGGCATTGTCACACTACATTGGGATGCTAACGGGAAGTGCATTAAAGAGTATAAACCATGGCAAACGCAGACTAAAGCTTATGTACGGTTACTACATTTCTGGCAGGCGGCTTGTGACCAAATAACAGATCCAGTGGAACACAATGTTCTCCCCGCCATTTTCTGGAAAGTTACGGATTGCGACACGCACGGTTTCAACCTAATTTCCAGCAACGGTTGGACTTAACGAGGTCGCAGGGAAGGAGCACGACGTTTCGTGATGCAAGTTACGTAACCAACAGTTCACACCTTTTGTCAGCACGGATTTATGCTAAGTACAACTTTTTTTTTCCCTTCTCCCCTCTGCTGTTGACAGCAGCGGCGCTGAGATTACTGTGAATAAATTAGGATTATCCTGAGAGAGTGTGTACGTGTTTGTATGTGCATGTGTGTGTGTGTGTGTGTCAGGGGTGGATGTAACATGTCCCATTTGGGGGGCAAGAGACCATGTTGGAGGGGCAAGAGAAAATGGAGAAAATGGTATGGTATGGGGGCGGCTTCATCGCCCGTGTCGCTTCGCGCCACGAGCGATGAAGTCGCACCCATACCATTTTCAGTTACAGGACTTTTATTAGGCAAGTAAAGCATCAATAATAACATCAGTTGTTGTTGAAGTTACAACAGACACGCAGCATGCATAAAGCTAAAGGTCTGAGTCAGAGAGTTTTCTGTTTTCAATGATGAAATGCTGTTGGTTTAGTGGTGACACAGCTGTAGTTAGTTAGTAGCAGTAGTAGTGTTTCAAATCATTTTAAATATACAAGCACTTTAATTTGAAATATCTTGGGTTGTTTTGCATGCCATCATGTTTGGGGGGGGCACTGCCGCCCATGCCCATGCCTAGATCCGCCCCTGGTGTGTGTGTGTGTGTGTGTGTGTGTGTGTGTGTGTGTGTGTGTGTGTGTGTGTGTGTGTGTGTGTGTGTGTGTGTGTGTGTGTGTGTGTGTGCGCGCGCCTGCGCACGTGCCGGAGTCAGAGAGCTGCATAGTTTGTGGAGGGTTGATGTGTTGCTGTCGGTCTCGCACTGCTGTTGACTGGCAGCGTGCTGACAGCTTTGAGTGACTTGACGACCGCGTCCCTCATCTTTGGTTCGTCTTTGTTGCCGCGCCAGAAAAGCTGACGTCCCCCCGTGAGGACCACCGCACGTGCTCCTCACACAGGGGGAGGAGGGGACGGGACGGGACCCACAAACCATACGCAGTCACTGTTATCTTTTAATAATACCAGGTCTGAAGGGAAGAGAGGAAACTAACACAAAACACATCTTCCAGTATCACAACAGCTTCGTTTCCAACGTCAAATGCTGTGACGGGAGACTCTATGGCAGGGATGTCCAAATAGATCACAAAGGCTGTGAAGGTGGACCACATGACATGCGCTTATATACTGTATAATCTAAATATGAAAAAAATAATTTTAGCCTACAGTATGTCATTTCAAAAAGGCTCTGTCAATAGTGTGCATCAATGTCAGCAGTATTATACAGTTACAGTATATTAAAATAAACCCCTACTAGTTACATTTCCTGCCCTACATTCCTCAGGTGCGTACTGCTACTGTAACTACATTTGTAAAGAATTTTCAGCTTGGGATAATACTTTTTTGGGGGCAGATCATGTTCACATCATGTTCATATGATCTACCCAATGCTCTGACAACCAGCTCCAAAACTACAACACAACACGATTTCAAATACACAACAACAACAACAACCAGGAGGCTCAGAGAACTGGCAGAGAGGCAGGTGGGAGGAACAGACTAGATCAGGGAGAAGGTCTGTCTGATGATCTGGCAGCTAACTGGGAAACCACATGCATGTCTGCGCATGCATATGGCACTTGTGACCTTGTAGATTGGCTATGTTTGCCTTTATAGACTTGGGGCTCCATTTTGGTTACCATCTAAACCCCTTATCATTTTTTTTACCATTTTGAAAAACATTTTGGAATAGCAAAAAAGTTAAGGGATAAGAGGTTTAGCGGTGATGTCACAATGTTTTGAAATGTTGATATGCTCAGTATAGTATATGCATGTGTGTGCATATCGTGTGTACAAAAGGAGGAGGAGAGGGATGTTCTCATGCTATGGAACCGCTTTTACAAAACGTCTTCATTCATTCCCACCACTCCCACGTTGCTGTTTGAAGTCCCACTCCAAGCTAGTGGGAAATGGAACCATGACACGGTTTAATGAGCCTGGCGCGCAACAGACAGACATATGGACGGCGGCGGCGCTTTAATTTCCTTTCTTGAGTTTTGCGAGGGAGGGCCGGCATTGTCACTCATCAGTCATCATCTTATTTACTAATCAGGGGCCATAAAAGCGTATTAGCGTGTCTGCCGCTTGATGGATCAAATTAGCATTTAGACACAAACACTGCCACCACTGCCGTGATATAATTATCGTGTGTGCGCGCGTCTCGTTTCAACTCGGCTGAACCGCCACGTCATTGTTTTGGCAGTAGTCCTGGGTTATGATTGCCTACAACACCATTATGTGCAATTAATATGGTTACCGTAAGGCAGAGTTATACCAAGTCGCCACAGCAATCTTGTCTTCATCGTTATTCTAACACACTGTCTGCATTAAAGGCAACTTCAGTGTGTACAAAATCTGTTTGCAAACAGATTTGAATCTAACTCCACCTAGCCTCGATCTCCAGGCTCTCATCCGCGCTGCGAGATGAGAGCCTGGATTCACGGTGCCCCAAAGCCACTGACGGAAGTCGGGACTTCCGGAAGTTTCCATTAGTCACGATGCGGTGCTCCCGAAAATGAATACCCCACAGAAACATTTTTTGTGCTCGCAAAGCTGTTGTAAATGTTTTATAACTGCTTTGTTTGTTAGAATTGTTTTTTTTTTTTTTTTTTTTTTTTTTTTTTTCAGAAAATAACATTGAACAAGTCAAGTCGCTAGTGAGGACTGAACAGGGTTGTTTCTCTGGGGACTGTAAATACAGTCACTTCCGCAACTAACGTTCTCAGTCTCAAAAGCGCACCGTGTAACCAGGGTGAACTCCACCACACCTCCGCTCATTATGAAACTGCTGGAGACTGCTGCGCTGTCATTGGCTAAAACGCCGCCTCACGCCCCACAACGCCCTCCCCTTCAAACACTAGCACTGCCTTGTCATGAGCCTGGCGAAAAGGTTTTGTTGACAGCAATAAAGTTCTGGACTGTGTGTAAGGCAAAGCAAGTGTCTGCAGTGAAACAGCTGCAGCATCAAAGTAGAAGTGACGTAGATGGGGGAAAAGGCAAAAAAATTAGCTATATAGTGTATATATTTTGATTTTTGCCTAAAAAGTTATAATACCTTTAATGTTGTATGTCAAACCAACAGCTGTTGCAGTTCATTTTCAAATTGATCATATTATATTGTGCAATTAAATGGTCAGCTAGATAATGATACAGGTGATTACGTGAATACCAATGATAGTAGGCTACATAAATGTCAAGTACAAAGTCACTTCACATCACATGCACTGTGAGCCTGTCCATCTGGTATTTTTGATGCATGTATGGACAATATTTACAGTACTATAGTGGCACATACCTTCACGTTATCTGGGTGCAGACCCCCGGGGTGCTTGTCCATGTACTGACACAGGTCTGTATGCTGTGGATTACACACAAACACAAACGCACATACACACACACACACACGCGCACACAGGACACACAAGGTTGAAACTCTACTGTACATCAATTATGAACATCCTTAAAGACGCACTCTGCTGTCCTATGGATTGTTATTAGGCTGTTTATTGGTGTTATCGGGTGTCTGCCAGTAATGTGTGCGTCATTACATTCATGTTTTATTGTGTTTTCGTATTGATTGTTTGTGCTCTTTATTTTTTACTGCGCTGTGGTTTATTTGCTTTTACCCTGATTGGTCTATTTTAGCCGCCATTTTACCCTTTCCCTGATGCTAGTACACACTTTTGTAAATTAAAGTATATATTCCACATGAAATATATTATATATTTTCATGTTTCCTGGATGCCTGGTTAAGTTAATTCATTGCCTGCCAATGACAAGATTCTTGTCATGATGCATATTTGTTGTTTTACGATAGAGGGCACTCAGCGGAGAGAAAAGTACATGCATAAATCACAACATTTTTCAGCTGGTTTGGCATAATTCTTATGTCCTCTGCTGTGTGATGTTTCTTTGGTGAAAACAGGCCACATCCAACTGCCCATAACTATGGAACTGATAATCGCGCTGGTGCCCTTTCTTCATCCCCAACAACAGTGGCGTTTCTAAGCAATTTGGAGCCCTAGGCAAGATTTTCCCTGCAGCCCCCCTTACCAAATGGACCCGTAAGGGTCCATTTGGTAAGGGGGGCTGCAGGGAAAATCTCCTGTAAAATGGCGCCCCCAAGGGATACAATTCTGAACTATTTTTAAAGTAAATAACATCATATGTGTTTTAAATGTTCAATTCCATTAATAGAGGATAAGTATAATGTATTTATCCATATTAGGCTTGGTGGTCGCTACCCTCCCCTTATGGCGCCCTAGGCAACTGCCTAGTCTGCCTGATGGCAAAAACGCCCCATGCCCAACAATGTCTACCTTTTTAAAATCAATCGGTGCTCAGCGTTCTCAGCGGACACGCCATCTTACAGGTAACCAAAGGATAAACGATACAAAGGAAATGTCATTGTTGTTTGCCGTCACTCCCCCCTGAGTGAGGCTGTATCATACTAGGGTGTAGATACTGTATAGGCCGGTGGTTTTAAACCAGCGGTCCAGGGACCACCACTGGTCCCTGAGAGAGTTCCAGGTGGTCCCCAGCTAAATGATGGACAGTTGGTTAACCGGATGTAACTCTTTGAGAGTGAAAAATGAAACCAGTTTCATTTTACACTCTCAAGAGTTAAAATATTCACCATCTAAATTAGCCCAAGTCTACACAACTAGAGCATGTAGATTAACGGTCATGTTGATCTGTGTGTTTGACTGTTTTGTTTCCCAAATCCAGCCTGGAATTGTGGACAAAACCAAAAAGTTTTGGGGTCTGTGGGACTAAAAATGGTCCTCAAATGGTGGTCCGTGGCTCAAATTCTGAATAAATAGTGGGCCCTGGTATCAAAAAGGTTGAAAACCACTGGTATAGGCAAAAAAAGAAGTAGCTGTACACCATGTACGCTCTACAGCGGTCGTCCTCGAACAAAGTGCCTGTGCTGGATGGGACGACGTTTGCACATGTGAAGCCAATCACAACGCGCCGCATTGTGTCTCTCCTGCAGGCATTTATGCCTTCCATTGTTTGCAGGCTGAATGATATCTGCTCGCTATCGACAGCGATATGCCTGTCACTGTGAGCGTATGCTACACCACACCACTGGTATTTACTAACTGCTGCCACCACTGGGTCCCCCCAGACCTACAGATAAATATAAATGTCTTACCCTTCTCATGAATAATTCAACACCGCGGCTCAAACTATCCTGTCCATCTGACTGGAAGACACCGTCATGTCTCTCTCTCTCAGGGGCGGATGTAATATTTCCCAATTGGGGGGGCAGGAGAAAATGGTATGGGGGCGATGAAGCCGCAACCATACCATTTTCAGTTACAGGACTTAAGATTAGGCAAGTAAAGCATCAATAATAACAGTCAGTTGTTGTTGAAGTTGCAACAGACACGCAGCATGCATAAAGATAAACGTCTGACTCAGACAGTTTTCCGTTTTCAAAGATGAAATGCTGATGGTTTAGTGGTGACACAGCTGTAGTTAGTAGCAGTAGTAGTGGTTTAAATCATTTTAAATATAAGCACTTTAATTTGAAACATCTTGGGTTGTTTTGCATGCCATCATGTTTGGTGGGCCAGTCTGGGCATTTAGGGGGGATATTGCCCTCCCCATGTCCATGCCTAGATCCGCCCCTGACACACACACACACACACACACACACACACACACACACACACACACACACACACACACACCTCACTCACTCCTTGTCAATCATCATTAGTCTCTGGAGGAGATATAAATGAATTGATTCGTCTCCCTGGATGAGGAGCCGGTCTGTATGTAAAACAGCGGTCCGCGACTCAAACCGCCAGGCTGAAGCACACGGAGAGAGAGGGCTGAGCAGGCGTGAAACCGACGCTGCAAACAGAGTGTTCACGGTGCAACACGACATGTTTGTGTTGTTCCATTTTCTCCCCCCGCTATTTCAGTCAAATACTCTGTCTGCCGCCGTGTTCCATATTCATGAGACTCCATGGCTCAAAGCAAGTCCAAGCAAATCTCCATTTGATGTGATACGCCATTTATGGCTTTGTACATGTATTTTTTTACATGTTTGAAGGCGTATCCAGCGGTTTGTCAACTTAAGCAATGGTCCATTCTGTAAACTCTCAGGGTATAGACTATAGACAATGAATACTTTTAAAAGTATACCTGGCTAATAAGACAAATATGTCTTAAAACATTATACTTGTAAAAAAAAAAAAAAAAAAAAAAGTAAATAAATACTTTATGAAAGAAATTAAATATTTAATTTAATTTATTTCATAAATAGATAATATTTCACTAAATTGGGACTGCTTCTGTCGCAAGTTGTTGATGTCATGTCCTGTGTGATCCATGCATATGACATCATGAACTTTCAAAAGGGGCAGTCCCTATTAAGTGGAAAGATTTGATATATATGAAAGAAAGTAGATAATACTGTTATTACTGTTTTTTATTTTAGTTAAAGAGGGCAAGTATAATCTTTTAAGGCATATTTGTCTTATTAGCCAGGAATATATTTAACAGTGTACAATGTTATTGTTTTTTTACAGGATATATTATTCGGCTCTGACATGTCAAGGTCGGGTCACGGCTTCTTAACGATACAAAGCCAGCACAGCTGGGTGGAATGATAGGTTCACAGTGGTTTGATGAGTGGAAGCAGCTCTGCATCAGCTGATCAGTCACATGACCACTTTATCTCACTGCAGGGTCGGATTGACCATTGGGCGTACAGGGAGGTCTCCCGGTGGGCCACGACCCATAGGGGGGCGGTGGTATCATGGTATGATTAAAAGCACTGGTTTTCAACCTTTTTGACACCAGGGCCCACTATTCATTCAGAATTTTGAGCCACGGACCACCATTTGATGACATTTTAGCCTCAACAGACCCCCCAAACTAAAGATTTATTTAGCTTTTTCGTCCCCAATTCCTGGCTGGATTTGGGAAACAAGACACTCAAACATACAGATCAAAATGACCATTAATCTTCTACATTTTGTAATTAGACTTGGGCCAATTCAGATGAATATTTTACATCGGATTAACCAACTATACCAGGTAGAATAGGTCCATCATGCGCTGGTTGTGGTGGGCCGGTCTAGGCCAAATCACGTTAAAAATGTCCGGGACGATTTTTTCACCCAGTCCACCACTGTCTCACTGTTTCCCATAACACTGAGATAAAGACAAGGAGGAGTACCTCCTCCACGCCTGGTAGCAGACCTCTCCTCTCCTCTCCTCTCCTCTCCTCTCCTCTCCTCTCCTCTCCTCTCCTCTCCTCTCCTCTCCTCCATGCATTTGACATAATTATATTATTTTGAATGCATAGGACTCAGGCTACTGGTCTCTGGTGGCTGAAAACCATTAGTTCCAACTGTTACCTTTCAAGGCTCGAATTCAAAAGCAGCAGATGCACAAGCTCAAAGCGTATTCCATACTTTACACATGTGCGTGTGCTGTCTACTGCATCGCTGCACCACTAACATCAAAGAAGGGACTAATTAGAAGCACTCAGAGCTTTGAACGAACATGACGCTCGTCGGTTAGCTGTGATAGTTGGGCAAGTGCAGTGGTTCTGCCAAGGACCTCCAAATTGAGATGTTTTTGGGCACAACGGGATTAGTATGTGCTCACCAAAATGAAAATCAATCAAAATGTACAGTACTCTTATAATGAAATGCACATTTTGGAACGACACTAAAGCAGCGCGTCCGTCCAGTAAAAAAAATGGCCGCCCGAGTTGCCATGGCTTTCCCCCCCACGGCAGCATAAACAAGCGCGCCGCTCGTGTTTATATGGCTGCCCTGCCACAGTCGGTACCAACCAAACCGAGGCTGGAAAAACCTAGGAGCAGCTTTGTAAGATGTGGAGGCTAAACATTCCTGAAGCGTCCCATAAACAAAGAGCACGTCTACAGAAATAGCCGGAGCTCGTGTTGCTTTGGGAGAGAGAGAGGCTATTAAAGAAAACACTGGAACGCTACATGTAAGCTGGCGAAGGCCGAGGTCGGCCAAACGCTGATGGATCGCTCAACTCCTCCGCTTTAATATAAAACTGTCTCCTGCGAAAAGTTCATACGAATTCATGTGAACCATCAATTAGAGCAAACGTGCACATGCACACTCCCAAATGCACGCAGGCACAAAAACAGATTTCTGACTGGTGTAAAGGGGACTAAACTGAAATTCTGAGTCCTTTCTCATATCAGGGCCCACTTGAGCAACTCTGTTGCCCGCGACCTATCCGCAACACAAGTGGGCAGTGTGCAAATTCCAGGCGATGTTAATTTGAATGGATGAATCCAATCAACTGTGTTCAGGGTTGAATCACGAGAGGTTTTAAAGAAAAAAGTGCATGTTTTCTTTTTAAATATATAGATTGTCATTATCTATCTACAGTATATTAACATTCTATTAAGCTATCATATTCTCAGTTTTGAGCGGCATGCCAATGATTTGCAACCCAACTTACTGCATATAGGATATCATGAGGTGGAAACCTCAAAACTCGCACTAGTTGTGTATTCAATATATTGTTATCACAATATACAGTAGTATCGAACACCTGGGTGAAACATATATTGACCGAAAGGCTAATATATCGATATGGCAATAAATGGCATGAATTACCTGGGAGATCAGTGTTGATTAAAGTCCATGTTTAATGTTATTAAAGCCCCCTAAGAAGTTGCAATACACTCCCTTCCCAGACGACTTGTATGGATATTTAGACATTTTATTTTAATTTAAAGATCTCTGCGAGCCCAAGCGTTTCATTGTATTTTGTCATTATTTTGAATATATATCGATTTAACAATATACCGGTACACACACAGACAAACAGACCAGGACACTCACCACATACTCAAAGACCAGCGTCAGTGTTTCCTTGGTGTGTATGATGTCGTGGAGCAGCACAATGTTGGAGTGCTTCAGGCCTTTGAGAAGAGATGCTGAGAGAGAGAGAGAGAGAGAGAGAGAGAGAGAGAGAGAGAGAGAGAGAGAGAGAGAGAGAGAGAGAGAGAGAGAGAGAGAGAGAGAGGGAGAGAGAGAGAGAGAGAGAGAGACAGACAGAGAGAGAGATAGACAGAGAGAGAGAGAGAGAGAGAGGGGGAGAGAGAGAGAGAGAGAGAGAGAGAAAGAGAGAGAAAGAGAGAGATAGAGAAAGAGAGAGATAGAGAAAGAGAGAGAGAGAAAGAGAGAGAGAGAGGAGAGAGAGAGAGAGAGAGAGAGAGAGAGAGAGAGAGAGAGAGAGAGATAGAGAGAGAGAGAGAGAGAGAGAGAGAGAGAGAGAGAGAGAGAGAGAGAGAGAGAGAGAGAGATAGAGAGATAGAGAGATAGAGAGAGAGAGAGAGAGAGAGAGGGAGAGAGAGAGAGAGAGAGAGAGGAACACAAAGATATACAGTTACATAACTTTTACATTCATTATTAACACCAGTTATTAGATTGTTCTCAAAACATATTCTCCTTCCAACGACTTCCCAAATCGATATGCCATTTGGCCACGGACCCCTTCATCTCAAAACACATTCTGTATGAGGGAACAACCAACCTCCCCCAGGAGAGAAGATGTGAGTTAAAAATGTTTGCTTTTAGAGAGAGAGAGAGAGAGAGACAGAGAGAGAGAGAGAGAGAGAGAGAGAGAGAGAGAGAGAGAGAGAAGAGAGAGAGAGAGAGAGAGAGACAGAGACAGAGACAGAGACAGAGACAGAGACAGAGACAGAGACAGAGACAGAGACAGAGACAGACAGACAGACAGACAGACAGACAGACAGACAGACAGACAGACAGACAGACAGACAGACAGACAGAGAATCCAGACAGATACAGCCAAAGGCAGAGACAGACACGAATAGATAAACAGGAGAAACAGGAGAGAATATGAGGGGAAACAATAACAATTACCATAACAATCTAGGTAATTAGCAGACGCTCTAATCCAGACTGATTAAAATTTAAAGCAGGAAAGCATGTCATTTAAAGGTATCGTGACATTATTTGTAATATTATTTTATTATGTTGGAGATGATCCTCAAAAATGTGTTTAACAGGCTTTCATAGAAAAAAAATACTCAATTAATGTGTTTTTTGGTCCCTTTCTTTTTACATTCTAATGGGGCATGGAGAAAAACACATTCTTTTGGCCACTAGGGGTCGTACTTTACTCCTTCTATGTCAATCACTGTCATGATCCACCCACCCACCCCCTCTACCCCCTCTCCAACAAACTTCCCCGCCTCCTAGATAGGTGGGCCAGGTCTGTTCATTTGAGGTAAAATAAGTGTTGCATGTGTGGGGACATGTTGAGTGGGGAAAGGGGACACAATGTGGTTAGTTAATAGGATAGTTAATTATTAACATTGTGATGTCATTATTCTAAAATAATTCAGGATTTCAATTCATATATAACAAAAATAGCTGATCTTGGTTGAATAGACAGAAATACTAACTAGACCACAGACACTGTGTTGCCCCCCTCATTTTTAGTGTCCCGAAACAAATCCATAGACTTGTTTGAGACTAAATATTTGGTGATCAGCAGTTCAACTGTACTGCATTACAGTGTTTTTCAACCATTTTGATACAGGGACCACTATTTATTTCAGCGTTGACCCATGGACCACCATTTGATGACATTTTTCACCCACAGACCCACAATACCAGGCTGGATTCAGCCTAGGGCACTGGTGGTCCGGACCATTGGTTTTTAAAACTGCTGTATACGACATTGATTCTAATCTATACTCTTTATATCAGTTGTTTTGTAAATATAGCCTAATCAATAATATAAACAGAATCCTAGCCGATGTCGCACAAATTACGGGTTATATCAAAGTAAAATGATCGAGCAGAGACAGAGAGAGAGGGACAGAGAGGCAGGCAGAGACCGCTGCTGGGCCAGAACTTAGGGTATAGAGTTGTGCAAACTCCGTTCACTTCATGGGGCCAGTCTAATGGAGGCTCTTCTACATCAACATCTATTGAGAATGGTGGCAGCAAATAGGGACAAAGTCCTGGACCTGAAGTAGGCAGACAGAGCTTTAATGGTCGTAAAACCCTTTATTTTAGTTCGTTTTTTGTAGTAATAGTAGCTAGGCTACAACATAAACATGACAACAGTTGGCATGTTGCTCTTGTTGAAAATATCGTAGCGCTATTTCCAACTCTAGTCTGTTCCTACTCATGCTGCATGAACACGCAAAGCGTTCGGTTTTTCTGACCCCTCAATGTCGCAACGCTGAGACTAGATTGCTCTAGGCTGCGAACGGCGGTCAGCGTGCCACAGAGTGAAAGGTGGAAGAAGGGAATTATTTTACACAATAATCAAACCTCTCTCTCTCTCTCTCCACTCTCTCTCCTCATCTCTCTCTCTCTCTTCTCTCTCTCTCTCTCTCTCTCTCTCTCTCTCTCTCTCTCTCTCTCTCTCTTCTCTCTCTCTCTCTCTCTCCTCTCTCTCTCTCTCTCTCTCTCTCTCTCTCTCTCTCTCTCTCTCTCTCTCTCTCCTCTCTCTCTCTCTCTCTGTTCGGGTATCTCGCAGTGTCGGGACATGCAGGGACATGCAGAGAGTGTTTAGGGCCCTGCCTGTAATACAATGAGAGGGCACTTCTAGCGAAATTGCATTCATGATCTGGGCTGTCGTTTACAGCCGTCGGTGTAAAAGAGGCTCGAGCTCCCTTCATGGTCTATGTGTGCACGTCCTTCAAACGGAGGAGAGAGGCGGAGAGTAGAGCAGTGGAGGCTGGAGACAGCACGCTGTGGGTGGTGTTTTTACCGTGATGTACACGCAACTATCCGGTGCCCAACCAGACGAGCCGTTTTTAAAAACTAATTAGCATAACTACAAAATACGGAGAAACCACTGAATGTTCAAATACCGACTTTTTATGGTGTAATTGTTGTCAAGAACCCCCCCAAAAACACAAAAAATGAACAAAAACGTGTTTTCAATGTCACGATACCTTTAAGATTCGAGCATCGTCAGGGTGGGTTCACGCAGGGTTTAGACGTGCCTTTGGTTTTCACATGTGCAGTAATAAATGTACTCGATTACTTTACACCAGTGGTTTTCAACCAGTGGTCCAGGGACCGCCAGTGGTCCTTTAGAGGGTTCCAGGACCCTTGCAGGTCCATTTGGTTTCGTGTTTACGCTCTCAAGAGTTAAAATATTCATAATGCGAACTAACCCAAATCTACACAACCAGAGAATGTAGAAGATTAATGGTTATTTTGATCTGTATGTTTTGCCTGTTTTGTTTCTGAAATCCAGCCTGGACTTGTGGACAAAATCTTTAGTTTTGGGGTCTGTGGGGGTGAAAATGTCATCAAATGGTGGTCCGTGGTCCCTGGGATCAAAAAAATGTAGGAAACCACTGCTTTACACCAGTGCAGTTGGTAGAGCATCAAAGTAAGGCACACAGAGAGAGAGAGCGAAGCGCCAGGGAGGTGCATGTGGTGCAGTCTGAAGACTTCAAATTACAGGAAATTGCATCTGCAGTTGAAATGGGGAGTCCGTTCAATGCACTGGGAGGAGAGGAGAAGAGTGCAGGAGCTTTGTTTTAGAGCAGGGGTTTTCAACAGGTGGTCCGGGGACCACCAGTGGTCCTTGAGAGGGCTCCAGGTGGTCCCCAGGCTAAATGATGGAAAGTTGGTTAACCAGGTGTAACTCTTGAGAATGTAAAAATGAAACCAAATGGACCCTTGCGGGTCCATTTGGTTTCATTTTCACACTCTCAAGAGTTAAAATATTCATCATGTGAATTAGCACTATTTAATTAAGAAGTCTACACTGTTTTGTTCGCAAATTCCAGCCTGGAATTGTCAACAAAACCAAAAGAATTATTTAGTTTTTGGGGTCCGTGGGGCTAAAATGTCCTCAAATGGTGGTCCGTGGCTTAAAAGCTGAATTAATAGTGGTCCCTGGTATGAAAAAGGTTGAAAACCACTGTTTTAGAGATTTAGGTACTGTAGCTCGCACAGTACGGTACATGCAGTAGTACACCCCAGGGCCGGATCTAGCCAGCCCTAGGGTGGGCTGGAAGAATGGCAGGGTGGGCATCTCCAAAGTTTTCATACGAAGCAGTGGTTTTCTCTCTTTTTGACACCAGGGCCCACTATTTATTCAGCATTTGAGCCACGGAGGACCACCATTTGATGACATTTTAGCCCCACAGACCCAAAAACTAATAGATTTATTTTGCTTTTGTTCACAACTCCAGGCTGGATTTGGGAAACAAAACAGTCAAACGTACAGATCAAAATGACTATTAATCTACCTTACATAGCCAATCTGGCTATAAGCACTCGAGGCTGGAGAGTGAACTGTGGCCATAGCCCCGCCCCTTACTATGCATTTCAATACAAGTTGCTCAGTGGCGTTCTCATGCACACGGAAAACACTGACTGACACAGCTGGTCCTGGCAGACGCACGTGAGAGTCATGAACGTCCGTCCAACTCTGTTGCGTTCGCCGCCACATTAACATACTGCACTTACACATTTCGCCACTAGGCCCCCGAAGCTCGAAAATACTTTCACAGGAGTTTTGGAAAACATATTTGACCCCCTAAACTTGTGTTGCGGTTTGACAGAGTATGAGCGAGAAAATTCGAAAACAAACAGAGCCACCACACACATACTGATCTGTAGTGTTGCCACATCAAACTGCCATTGCTCGTATGTCATCGGTTATATTTTTATTTTATTGTTTGCGTTCGAGATCTCACTTTCTCACCCCTCAATGTCGCAACCTTTCCAGTACACACGCCCCCTCCCCCGGCCTCAACCACTGCCTTACGCTATAGACACAGTTACGACATACAAGTTGTTACGACATCTACGTTCCACACCATTGCAGCGAACGGTCCGGTCGACAGAAGAACTTCCATCACCATTGAAGACAGCGGACGTATTTACGAACTGGGACGGAAATCCAGCTTTGCAGAACGACATGGGTTATACCCTGCTAGCAGTCAAAGCTACCGTCGTCCAGCCTCTGCCGCTGCTGTCCAATGTCCATATTCCAATACTACCCACTCATTTTCGACCGATGCATATCACACACACGTGTTGTGTTGTCTAACAATAAACTGCATGTTCGACTACGCGTCTGTCCAGGCTGCATGAGCAGCGCTCGAGCGCTCAGTTTCTGACCCCCCAATGTCGCAACTGTGACTCTACATGCCATTGATGTCGCAACTCTGACTCTGCATGCCCTTGCATGGCCACAGTGTTACAGACAGTAGACAGAGTTGCGACAACTCCGTAGACATGTACAGGCATGCCATCATGGCGTTCATGTCAAAACACTAGCACCTTTGCCCACTGACTGGAGGGGACATCTAACTCACGTGGTTTTCAACCAGTCGGCCGGGCGGGGACCACCAGTGGTACTTCTGAGGGTTCCAGGTGGTCCTTAGCTAAATTATCGAAAGTTGGTTAACTGTATTAACAGTAGGCTATTGTATTACAATTTCCACTGCAAACACGATCCACTGCAAACACGATCGTATCCACTCATTTCGACCCATGCATCCCACACGTGTTGTGTCTAACAATAAACTGCACGTTCGACTATGCGTTCTATATTGGATCTGTCTATGTTTGACTGTTTTGTTTCCCCAATCCAGGCAGTCTGGTATTGTGGACAATGCAAAAGACATCATGCGTTTGGGGTCTGTGGGGCTAAAATGTCATCACATGCTGGTCCGTGTCTCAAAGGCTGAATAAATAGTGGACCCTCGTACTATCAAAAGGGTTGTAAACCATGATCTAACGGATCACTTCACTGAACACACTGGTTTTGCTCATCTCATCGTGCGGACGCGCGTGCTTACACAGCCATACCTCACTTTATAAACTATTTCAACAACAGAGACGAAACGATCGAGAGACACAGAGGAGATCTAGAGACGTGAATTGGCGTGAAGAAAGTCGCTTAAAAACACTGATTGATCATCAATACGTGCGCACAAGTCGCACACACGCAGGCCTGCAGCACTCTCTGACGCTGTACCGCGGTGAAAATGAACGGTGCGGCCGTGCTTAGTAGCCTACACTGACGTTTGTTTCCACCACACAGCTTCTGCAAAGGTCTTTCCTACCTTTGACTTAATGTGTTGCTAAAGACCCCAGATGACAGATCCAATTGATTATATTTGCACGCATGTAGCCTGCAGTGGTCAGCACTTAGCACTTGAGATTGACACTGTTACCAAGGTGTCAATGGTTGTAGTGTGGCAGAACAACTACCCCAGATTGTGGTCGCTCTGCCACAATGCCTCAATGCAATAACAATGTATTATACGGCCTATAAAAAAGCACTTTGAGGTGCATTTCATTTCATGAAGGGTGCTATAAAAATAAAATGTTTTATTTTTTAGGGTAATAATAATAATAACAATTATTATTATTATTATTTATGAGTACATTTGTTTATAATGGTTTGACTATAATATTAACATATTTTAAACATAATGGGTGCATTAATATTTGATTAAAAACAATTAACTCATGATATTTACTTCCTCACAGATCCAACGCGTGGCGCTAGAGGTTCGGGGCGCGAAGCGCCCCGAACCTCTAGTCTTCTACATTCTCTAGTGTAGAATTGGGATAATTCTGTTGATGAATATTTTAACTCTTGAGAGTGTAAAAATTAAACATTAAACAAAATTAAGCATAATAATGAAACCAAATGGACCCTTGCGGGTCCATTTGGTTTCATTATTATGCTCTCAAAGAGTTACATCTTGTTAATATAACCACCTTTCCATCATTTAGCCTGCATGGGGACCACCTGGAACTCTCTCAAGGACCACTGGTGGTCCACAGAACACTGATGAAAACCACTGATATTGCCTTTCATTGGGTGGGCATACAGGATGCACGTTTGGGTGGGCACTGACTACCCCCCCCCCCCCTCTAGATCCGGCCCAGAGTATCCCTGTGTTAGCTGATCTGAGAGAGCGGGGAGGAGGAGGAGGAGGAGGAGGAGGAGGAGGAGGGGTTGGGAGTTGTTGGATCAGTCAGGGCCTTGAGGCTGCCATGCCTTTGGGTGCCTTGTAGGCCAACATCAGTGTTTTGTACCAGGATAGAGGGAGAGATGTTACTACCGGAAGACACAAGACAGAAATAGACACAGAGACGCTAGAGAGACGCTATAAAACAGAGACGGTAGAGGAACAGAGAGGAAACAAAGGGATGGAGAGAGAGAGAGAGAGAGAGAGAGAGAGAGAGAGAGAGAGAGAGAGAGAGAGAGAGAGAGAGAGAGAGAGAATGTGGAGGAAACGCATTATCATTATCAGGATGAGACACAAAAGGAATGAATTGCTGTAATCTACGATATCATTAGCGGCATCATTACAATGCAACGCAGGATAACGCTATATTGTCGGGCCGACCGGCGTGGCATCAAACAGCAAGACATGCTGGATGCGGGCGAGTGTGTGTGCGTGTGCGTGTGCGTGTGCGTGTGTGTGTGTATGTGTGAGAGAGAGAGCCAGAGCAGGGGGGATTTGAGAACAGATTAATGCGAGTAGGCAAAACCGAGGAGGTTGGATTTGCTGCTATAAATTCTCACACTAATTTGTCAGCTACTCTGTGATTAAATGGAAGCATGTGTGTGTGTGTGTGTGTGTGTGTGTGTGTGTGTGTGTGTGTGTGTGTGTGTGTGTGTGTGTGTGTGTGTGTGTGTGTGTGTGTGTGTGTGTGTGTGTGTGTGCGTGTGCGTGTGTACGGAGAAGAGGGTTAGCTCGACGCTGCCTGGGGCACAGCAAAGCATCCCACCTCTTCACATGGCAAGTGAGCTCTCGATCTGCTTATTGGGATGGGTAGGGGGTGGTGGGGGGGTCTGCAATTAGCGCTAATAGTTGGTGTTGGAAAGTGTCGACGGTTCTTCACACTGAAGCGCATCTCGTCTAGCTGTCAAGGATAGAAACCTCTTATGTACAAGCCCTAACCCTTTTATGTTTTTCCCCGGGAAGTTAACACCATAGTTCAGTGGTTTTCAGCCTTTTTTATACCAGGACCCACTATTTTTTAAGTTTTTAGAGAGATAACTGGCCAAACGTTGGTAAAATAACTATTTTCTAATTGTGTAGAACTGTAGATTCTTGAAAATGGATGTTCAAGAAAATTCAGATATTTAAATATAATAAGAGTTAAAGATCTATAAGGGTCCATTTGGTTACCAACTGTACATCATATAGATGGGGACCACCTGGAATCCTCTCAGGGACCACTGGTGGTCCCTGGACCAGTGGTTGAAAACCACTGCCATAGTTGATCACACGGAAGCATCAAAAGTCCACAAGCTCAAAGTGCAATGCAAAACACGTTTTGAGTTTGTACCGGTACGCCTGCTACTTTTGCTTAGTTTGTGAAAAACAACATTTTCTTCTTTGTTACTGTGTGTCCATCCGACAGAGGATAATCTCCGTATCATTCATTCAGAACGAAATACAGGGCATTTCATTGGAATATTATTCTTCTATAGCGACTGTCTGTTCATCTCCTACAACAAGAGACCAATCAAGAACCAAACAGACAAGATGATGTCATTGTCCTGTTTATCTAAATACCAAAGTCTGTAATAACTCCCCTCTGTAACAGTCCATATACCTGTACAGATCTGTATGAACGGTTTTTGTAATTGTTTTCTAAGAGATGATCTTATTCCAAAACTGCCATGCCCGTAGTAGTAGGGGCAGAGAAAGGCGTGGCACACAGCCATGGCACAATGCAAACAGCTGAGGAGGAAACATCCACATCTGGTTCCAATGAATGGACACAGGGGGGCCTATTTAATTTGGAAGGAGGGGAGTGCATGGTCGGCACAATAATCCTTTTCTTTCTTATCGCAGAGGGCCTTAAATGGGATTTTCAGACCGGTGCCAAACGGGATTCAATTAACACACAGCCCAAGTTCTCTCCGAGGACGACAGACACACAGACACACAGACACACAGACACACCGATAGGCCAAAACCGTAGCAAAGAGGCGCCGGAGGCGAGTGATGGAGGAGAGGCCTGATGGATGCTTTCAACTCCTCTGCACCTGACGGACTTCAGAAAAGGTTGACCTCAGCAAATAAAAAACAAAGACCTGGGGCATGATCAAATGCAGCGCTGGAACGAGTGAGCGTACGTGCACACGCACACACGCTCACACACACAGGGGGCGGATCTAGGCATGGGCATGGGGGCGGGGGTGCACCCCTAAATGCCCAGTCTGCCCCACCAAACACGATGGCAAGCAAAACAAGCCAAGATATTTCAAATTAAAGTGCTTATAATTCAAATGGTTTGAAACGCTACTACTGCTGCTAACAAACTACAGCTGTGGCACCACTAAACCAACAGCATTTCATCGTTGAAAACAGAAAACGCTCTGAGTCAGACCTTTAGCTTTATGCATGCTGCGTGTCTGTTGCAACTTCAACAACAACTGATGTTATTATTGATGCTTAATGCGTCAGTCCTGTAACCAAAAATGGTATTGGTGTGGCTCGATGAAGCCACAGCCACACCAATACCACACCAATACCATTTTCTCCTGCCCTCCCAATTGGGAAATGTTACATCCGCACCTGTGCACGCACCAACATCCACACAAAGAAGAAAGAAATGTCACCAATTTAGAGATCCGTGTGCCATCCCCTCATCTGAGAGGTACAGAGTGGCTGGTAATAAGCGTGCACACGCACACACAGACACACGCACACACAGACACACACAGACACACCTACACACATCTCTCCATGCAGCCAGTGAGTGACCCCCTGCAGTTATCTATCATGTGAATGCCGTCCACGTAGCGCGGCTCGGAGCTTCCTGCACCAATAATTACTGAATTAGTTCAATTTCAAAGTGCCCTTCTGATCCGCTCACCGGCTAAAGTGAGGGAGGGAGGTGATGGGGGTGTGTGTGGGGGGGTGGGGGGTGTAGGGGGGGTGCTGGTGGCTCTCAGGCCATCACACACATCAAACAAGAGGCTGGTTTTCTCATCTGAATTACAAAAAGCTCGAGTCGCGCCCGGAGAGGTGAGCGCGGGTGCCGGTGGATGGAAGCAGGGTCGGATCTAGAGGGGGGGGCAGGGATGGGCAGAGCCCACCCAAATGTGCATCCATCCCACCCAATGAAAGGTAATATCAGTGGTTTTCATCAGTGATCCAGGTGGTCCCCAGCTAAATGGTGGAAAGTTGGTTAACTATGTGCAACTCTTTGAGAGCGTAAACATGAAACCAAATGGACCTGCAAGGGTCCATTTGGTTTCATGTTTACACTCTCAAGAGTAAAAAAAAAATCATCATGTGAATTAGCCCAAGTCTACACAACTAGAGAATGTGGAAGATTAATGGTCATTTTGTTCTGTATGTTTGCCTGTTTGGTATTCCCAAATCCAGCCTGGAATTGTGAACAAGCAAGAGAAATCTTTAGTTTTGGGGTCTGTGGGGCTAAAATGTCATCTAATGGTGGTCATCCGTGACTCAAATTCTGAATCAATAATGAGCCCTGGTGTCAAAAAGATTGAAAACCACTGCTTCATATGAAAAACTTTGGAGTTGCCCACCCTGCCATTCTTCCAGCCCACCCTAGTAGGGCTGGCTAAATCCGGCCCTGGATGGAAGAGAGAGATGCGCTCAAAAGGTGTCGAGGCTGTACGCCGCGGACGGAATTGGCTGCGGAATTGCTAACGGAGCAGAGAGTCGGCGGTAGTTCGCGACGGTTCACTAGCCACTATAAATCAATGAAAGCCCAGCTGTAGGTTGTGCGTATAAGCTATGTGCGTGAAAATGTTTTTTTTTTGTGTGTTGTTGTTGTTTTTTCCACATGTCCTTGGGGAATACGCTGCCCTTGGACTTGCCTTCAGAGGAAAACAAATATAGTAAATATGGAACTCCCTGCGGGATTGTCAGTGCAACCAACTACATGTACAGTAGTTGCTTTACTATGTATTTACTATGCATCACAAAATTATAAATGTAAATTGCCATGCCACTAGCGTGACTGAGCGGCAACACTTTAAAGGTAGTGAAAGCAAAGATGTTGGATTTCACTGATAGCTGGAACTAAATACGGCCACTTTAAGTAAAAGTGACACAACCAAAATTGTTAAAATGTAGAAATACCTTGTCGCAAGTAAAGAAAAAAAAACACCTCAAAAAGGTCCTGTATTCAATATAATAAGTAGAAAATAAGAACAAAAGTTGTTGGGTTATTGAGATCCATTTCCCACATAACACGCTTAACACGCTTGTATATCAGCTATTTTCAAATTATTGTGATGCTATTTTAACTCATCATGCTGCAAGACTTACAAATAGTATCTAAAAATGGACACACTCAAGGTAAGTCAAAATGGCAATTAAAGCGCAGCACTTCAAGAAACACACGTGCACGCACAAACATGCGCGTACAAACACACACACAGACACACACACACACACACACACACACACACACACACACACACACACACACACACACACACACACACACACACACACACACACACACACACACACACACACACACACTTGCAGTAAAAGCTGCTCTTCATCACATCCTCGCGGCCGGCGCTCCGGTTTAGCCCAGAAAACAGACCAAAGACTTTTCACAGATCCTTCAAACATTACGCCAGGAGGGGGATAGAGACCAACCCACCAACCCCATGGTCCACTCCTGAGTGAAGCAGGCACCCCCTGCCCGGCGCAGAGACGTCCTGCATAGGAATAAGATTGGCCGGGACGTGTGGTGGAATGTCTATTAGACCATCAAAGCATCTGCACTGTACGTGTACCCTCCTTACCGAGCAATAACGCACCGCCGCGGCAACCCGATCTCACTTTCTTTTTCTTTACTTCTTTTGCATCTACAGCTACAGTACCTAGCCTTGCGCCGCGCCAGACGATCAGAGATCTCTGCCCACTGATGTGGGTTCATCTAAATTCATTGAATGTTCTGAAACTCAGCGGTACTGTATAACAAAGCCAACGCCCACCGCTTTGAAGAAAAATATAATAATGTCACAATTTCAAGGACAAGTGTGAATTAGCCCAAAGTCTACACAACTAGAGAATGTAGAAGATTATTAATGGTCATTTTGATCTATATGTTTGCCTGTTTTGTTTCCCATATCCAGCCTGGAACTGTGGACAAAAGCAAAATAAATCTTTAGTTTTGGGGTCTGTGGGGCTAAAATGTCCTCAAATAGTGGTCCGAGGCTCAAATGCTGAATAAATAGTGGGCCCTGGTATCAAAAAGGTTGAAAACCGCTGACCTAGTCAAATGGCAGCATTGTTTTATTTGTCACTGTCACAAAACAAAACCCATCTTGCTCAAGGGCGGGGCGATGCCAGGCCTCCGCTCTAGATGTAAATGTGACTCCACTGTTTTTGAGTCTGTGGGGGTAAAGTGTCATCAAATGGTAGTCCGTGGCTCTAATGCTGAATAAATAGTGGGCCCTGGTATGAAAAAGGTTGAAAACCACTCCTGTAGGTGCGTGTGGCGTCACACCCAGACAGCATTGGAGCCTTACCTTCTCGTATGGCCGTGAAGGGAGTCCCTTCCTCCTCCTGCAGCCGGATGACCTTCAGCGCTACCAGCTTGCCGTTCACCCTGACGACACGAGACAAAAAGCCAAAATGTTATTGCGCAGACTAGTGTTGTATTTCTCGAGGCATTGTCTCTATTTATTGTGCGGAGCGAGGACAAATTCATTGAGACAGCTGCGCAGCGAGATCCAAAGCCATCTAGTGCCATCTAGTATCGTGAGGTACCCATATCGCCCCAGCTCTATTATATTAATAGCAGTTTTGTTTAAAAATGTAATGGTGGACAGGGGCACAACAATCTAATTCAGTGTTAATAGTAATAGAAGATTGAAAATCATTAAGAACGTTAGTGTATGTTAAAATGGGCATGACAAGACTAGGTCTTGGCCTCGGTCTTAACCAGTCTTGGTCTTGTCTTGTTCTCGACCCTTCTAGGTCTTAGTCTTGTCCTCGGCCCCACTAGGTTTTGTTCTTGTCTTGATCTCGACCCTCTAGGTGCTAGTCTCGTCTCAATCTCGTCTCGATCAAGTCCATGGTTGTCTTGGTCTCGTCTTGGTCTTGACCCCTCTAGGTGCTAGTCTCGTCTCGATCTCGTCTCGATCAAGTCTGTGGTTGTCTTGGTCTTGTCTTGGTCTCGATTTAAGTGGTCTCGACAACAACACTCATGCAGACGCAGGCTTCATCACGACATGAAAAACAAAAGAGTCAATACGACGCCGGGGCGGCCGGGAGCAGCGATCTTTTACGTCGATGGAATGCAATTCAGAGGCAGTGGAGTGAGACTGCACGCGGTACGAGGGATTTTCACAAGCCTCACCCATCAAACTCACTGTAGTGCAGAGAAAACGCAAACATAACTCCATTATTAGGAAAACATGGCGTTGATCCATTTTGCATTTTCTACATTCTAATCAGCGAAAAGATGTGACAAAGCGCTTGTCGCGGCACAAAATACAAATTGTTCTGAATCTGCGCCGGCGCTCTCGCGGATCGTTAAGACAATCCCATTCTCTTGGTAATCTAATGAACGGGATTGTATTTCATGCTGTGTGGTTCTTTTATTGCGGCGGTATGAATGAAAAATGTAATTGAAATTAGAGGGTGCAGTGGAACCGTTATTGCATTAACTACAGTACTGTATATCGTCTCTGGCGGCTGGAAACCTCATACGGTCCAACGCTGTTATTTTTTGAAGATTTATTTTTAAAGTAGAAAAAGCAGCAAAGCGCGGCGAGACTGTAGCTGATTGAGTGAGATGCTGTGGCATGCCCAATTGGCACGTTCGATTCTTACGAAAAAACAAAATAGAAGACCTTAAAATGTGGAGATAAGTGATTTTCGGCCCGACAGTAATAATGATACCATTCAGTCATGGCTGTGATTTTAACAGTGTGTCGCATTGACTATGCAAGAGTAAACACTGATTTTATGGCAACCATGTCTGTTACAGTACAGTATATGTCTGATTTCTGCACCTGCACACAGCTGCACACACAATTTAATTTGCATTTGCGCAAGCATCATAATTTAGGAGACCTATTTTGTAAATGTCATTTTTGTTTTGGGCCATTTTCAGGGGTTAGATTGGGGGTAAGTCCCTGTGAGGAGGGGGATGTGCTTGTACATCAAGCTGCCTCACACTATGGGCCACACTGCTGTGCAAGGCTTTACTTTACATCAGCATGCAACTAAATATACTCCAAGCCCTAAAGATAACAAGAACAGGATACAAGGTAAAACGTTGCTGCCTGTGGAACTTATGTGCGGTTGGAACTTCTTTTTTAAACTCCCATTTCCCAAACTGAAATACCGGTATGCACTGTACAATACAGACACACACACACACACACACACACACACACACACACACGCACGCGCACGCATGCACGCACGCACGCACGCACGCACATACACGCACACACACGCTACTCACTTGCTTTTGCCTTTGTAAACGGTGGCGTAGGAGCCTTCTCCCAGTTTCTCCAGCTTTTCGTAGGAATCAGCCTTTCCAAACTTGGGGCTTGTGGGCTGATGGGGATGAGAAACAAACAGAATATTAAAATCACTACGTACACTACAGGTATATTCTGTGCAGTGTACAGTCCTGGTGCCTAATAAAAGGCTTACAACACTGTGCAGAGCCTTGTTTACACAGCTTATAGATCTGCTAGTTTTCATGAGTGGGCCAAGAACCATGGGGGGATAGAGTGAAGCTTGTGTTCTGCTTTGTTTTTCCAACCAAGTTTCTTGATTTAGGTTTCTTTTAGAGAAGGTAAAGCGGGGGCAGGAGCATTCGATCAAATGGCTAAAATACAGTATGTCTTTTTTATTTTTGGATAATTTGCAGATTTCTTTATTATTATTTACCATAATCCGACTAGAAGCCAGTCTCAGTAGCTGCCACAGTAGTTGTTTTCCATGTGTCTAAATGAGGGTCGGCAACCCAAGATGTTGAAAGAGCCATTTTCGACCCAAAATTAAATTCAAAATCTGTCTGGAGCCGCATTTTATTATTATTTTTTTTCCTGAGAGTGTGCAAATGTGAACCAAATGGACCCTGGCGGGTCCATTTGGTTCCATTTGCACACTCTCAGAAAAAAAGGTCCTCAGAAAAAATCATTAACATGGTGAAACACAACCTTTCTTCAGAAATGGAGTTTCTAAAAAAAAATAAGGAGTTTTACTACATTTCTAGTCCACACAACATCTCTAAGGTATATTAATGACATAGTAAACTGAGTAAAAATGGGTGTTCAGATTGAAAGCTCCACCTCTGATAACTGCTGGGCTTTTTTGACATGGCCAAGTGCTACTTTAACTGGCAGCTGTCAGACAGCGCAACGTGTTTTTGGTGACTGAAATGTTTATATTATTTTGGTGTGGATCACCCCAGTGTGTGTATGTAATAATGCTACAGTCACTGAGCCACTAGGGCTGTGTTCTGGAGCCGCATGCGGCTCCTGAGCCGCAGGTTGCTGACCCCTGGTCTAAATGAACAATGGGGCCTGCCATACTATGTGTCATTTGGAGGGTCAATAATGTCAGTTTGTCAACGTCCCCTTCACATTCAATAGATCCTGGGATCTTTTGCAACCAGATGAATTTTCCTTGGGTCTCGTAGCACCATAGTGAATAATATTAACACCCCGCGTGTCTTTGCAGTAGATCTACGTCTCGCTTACCATTATCAAGTAATAGTTACAACCAGTGCCGTTTAAATTGATCTACGTCGCTTTACGACGCTCATTTGATACGATCCCAATGCTAGCGGCAGCAAGCAGTGATCGCCTCCTGCTAGCAGAGGGACCCAAATAATAGACGGACCAACTGGAACCGGAAGTGTGTGTGCCAACTAACTTGTCCGACAGGAAACATGGACCGAAATATGAAATATGACTTTTAGATGAAAATTGCTGGCACTAGCTAACTAAAAAAATATGAAAAAGTGCTGGCACTCAGAGTGTGAACACGCTGTACAATTGTAAGTTGTTACAAAACAAAGGGAATCACACAATTCACACCATGTTTCAACCTTGAAGATCTGCTTGTATAATCATAGTATCCCACAGCTACACTGCAGTGGCTCTCTCCATCCTGCAGGTTTACACTCTGGCCCTTCCAGCTCCTTATGCAGACATGAGTCATATGACAACCTGACTACTTTAACTACCCTCCTGGCATGTGCACTTGATCCAAAACGCTGCAGCACACAAGCAGCCAACATTCTCAAAATGCTCCTGGCCTCTCCGCTCCATCCATTGGCTCCAAGTTACTGTCCACACAGAGGAGGAGTACAACACACTCATCTTGGCCTAGAAAGCACCCCACACCCCCCTTCCCATATCTACAATTCCGGATCCAACCCTACAGCAACTCCCGCTCACTCAGATCAGCCAGCACAGGGAAGCTGTCACAATCTACCCTCGAAAAACATCCGGAACAACAACGCTCCACACATCCCACCATGCCGTTTTCTCTTCTGGCTACCAAACTGTGGAAACAACTGACTCCCCGTGGCAGTGAAAACTGCAGACTCACTCATAATGCTTCGCACTAATATGAAGACTCACTTCTTCAGACCTCGCCTCGGCCCATAGCTCTTGCCATAGCGGTGATGGCCTTGTGAAGGTTAAAATGTAATTTGTATCGCGTGTTACTGTATGTTGAAAGAGGAGTGTTTAATTTGTTGACCTGACATTTTATATCGTCTGTAAATGTACAAATAATTTATTGTTTGTTTGTTTGTTTATTATGCTGTATAGACTGATGATTTACCATCAGTTTACTGATGGTTTATCGGTTTACCTATTATCTAACACTAGGTTACTACGTCTGACAAAATTGTAAATTAAAAAATGGTGCATTGAAGGTGAACCTAACTTCTGATTTCAGACAACTATGAATGGGCATAATACTCATGACGATACTTAGAGGAACAATATTGTAGCTTAATTACTGTACATCACCATTAAATTATCAATTAAGCCAGTCAATCAGTTCTACATAAGTTCTAAGTTTTTTTTTTAAAAAAGTGGTACTAATATACTGTAATGTTTTTCTATATTCGGAAAGACACTGAAATGTGTGTGTGTGGTGTGTGTGTGTGTGTGGGGGGGGGGGGGTATAATTAGCTAGGGAAAGCCCAAGAGGTGGGCTTTGAGGCAGGTATTGAAGGATTGGAGGGTGGGGTCTCCTTTGATATAGTATTCAAAGGGGAGTGCATTCCACAGAAACAGAGAAGGCCCCATCGGAACAATGCTTGGTCTTGGGGACATTCAGGAGGGTTGGCGTTACCAGGCCCGAGGGAGTGTAATATGTCAACAATCCATAAAAACAGCAACAGTAACAAGACATTGCAACAACATCCTAAAAAAAGGGAAAGGTATCAGTTAGGTTCGGGCAATAACTGACCCGTACGTCGCTCGTATAAAGTATCACTGAACCACTTGTGATGTGATTTGGTGGCCACATAAATTAAACTGCCTCGACTTGACTTGCATGTAATCCCTACGCGCTAAAACGGAACAATGTGTTCGCGTGTGCGGCGTCCACAGAGAAAAGAGGGGATTTAATGAGTGTTTGGTGAGCCGTACAGCTTCTCGGAAAGAAAAGAGGCCCCGGCGTACCGCGGCGGAGCCGGCCGGTGTCGCGTTTCTGGCGGATTGTAATGTCCTGACAGGAGGGACAAAAGTATGATGGATCGCACGGGACAGCGTACGGTAAGGGGAGAGCCGCGGAACGCAACTTCTACTGTATCTTGTTGCGTAACGTTTCACGCCCTGGAAAACGTCCCATTGCCTCGCTACTGTACACCTTTCTAAGAAATGAGTGAACGTCAACGGCTAAACGCGACCGCAAATGGCACGATAGGAACGAGATACTGCACAATAAAGACTGGACAACAAAGACTGGAGGCTAGATTTGCCTCCATGTTACGACCTATTCTAACAGTTTCACTTCCATTCACGAGTCACACAAGCTAATTTACTGTAGAACAGCTTTGGCTATGATTAACGAGTTGTCCGAGATGCATTTTCATTGTTTGATCCACACTTTTAATCCGTTTTAGTCATACAGGTCATCTACTAGTTAGAAATGGATATGAGCCACGTGTTGATGATGTCACTGCTACAGGTCCATTGCATTGAAAGCATGAGGCCAGTTTCGCTGGGTGTGTAGAGACCAGGATTGGTACCGGGAGGGAAAATTGCATTACAAAATATCGGGATGAGCTCAATGGCTCATCCCGATATTTTCAATGGCTCCTGGGAAAATGAGTTCAATACTGTGATTTTCACTGGGGACCAGCAACAATGACAGTGTGTAGTTGTTACGCATTGCAACAACCTATTTTCAGGGAGAACATCAGGCAGCCTGGATATGATGGAACAGAATAATGCAGGGGTTTTCAACAGGTGGTCCGGGCACCACCAGTGGTCCTTGAGAAGGTTCCAGGTGGTCCCCAGGCTAAATGATAGAAAGTTAGTTAACCAGATGTAACTCTTGAGAATGTAAGAATGAAACCAAATGGACCCTTGCGGGTCCATTTGGTTTCATATTTACACTCTCAAGAGTTAAAATATTCATCATCTGAATTAGCACCACTTAATTAAGAAGTTTACACTGTGTTGTGGGGAAATCTAGCCAGGAATTGTGGACAAAACCAAAAGAATTCTTTAATTTTAGGTCTTTGGGGTGAAAATGTAATCAAATGGTGGTCCGTGGCTCAAATGCTGAATAAACGGTGGTCACTGGAGTCAAAAAGATTGAAAATCCCTGGAATAATGCAATGCAGGGAAAGTGTTAATGGCTTTTTAAGTAATATGTTTGGCAACACAAAAGTAATCTTGTTAAGTTAGGTTAGGGGTCCCATAGAATTTGGATCCTATTAAAAACTGGATACAATTGATATCCCCTGACCCATTTAGTAAAGGGCTGGAGAGATGAGGAAAAAGCCCTTTTTTACTGAACAAAGACGATAGCAATAATTACTACTCGAATGTAGAGCGATGGCACATCTATCACTGTATACACAGACGATTGCACAGTGCTAAAAAAAAAGTTGCTTAAGAGTTTCTAGAAGTATTGTAGATTTTTAGGGAGTGTTTTGTCTAACGAGCCGTTCCTGTAATAACACATAGGGAACAGTAAATTGTCTTGGGTCTGTCAAAGCTTAGGGGAGGCGGTGGCAGATTCCAGACAATCCCCCGGGAATTATTTAGCTCTGCTGTCAGCGCTGTCTGCTGCTGGTTGGCTGTGCATGAGCGCGTGCACATAATGAGGAGGAACACGCACATGTGTGCATGCACGCACGCACGCACACACACATGCACGCACCGGCCAAGCACACATCTGCATTCTGCACCAGGGGCGGATGTAACATTTCCCAACTGGGGGGGTGGGGGGTGGGGGGGGGGGGGGGGGGGGGCAGGAGAAAATGGTATGGGGACGGCTTCATCGCCCGTGGCGCGAAGCGACATGGGCGATGAAGCCACACCCATACCATTTTCAGTTACAGGACTTTTAGTCAAGTCAAGGACTATTAGTCAAGTAAAGCATCAATAATAACATCAGTTGTTGTTGAAGTTGCAACAGACACGCAGCATGCATAAAGCTAAAGGTCTGACTCAGAGAGTTTTCTGTTTTCAATGATGAATTAAATGCTGTTGGTTTAGTGGTGACACAGCTGTAGTTAGTAGCAGTAGTAGTGTTTCTAATCATTTTAAATAGAAGCACTTTCATTTGAAATATCTTGGGTTGTTTTGCATTGCCATCATGTTTGGTGGGGCAGACTGGGCATTTAGGGGGGTATTGCCCCCCCCCCCCCCCCCCCCCCCCCCCCATGCCCATGCCCATGCCCATGCCTAGATCTGCCCCTGATCTGCACGTGCCAGTGTAAAAAGTAAAAACATACAGTAGACACACATATGTTTTTATTATGAGGACATTGATATTTTAGAAGTGTGGTTTTGTGAAAAAAAAAAGCCAAGAAAAGCCAATCCACAAGCTCTCAAGGTTTTTGCGCTGCGACAGTGCGACCTGATTGGAGATTTATTCTGTAATATGTTTGGTACATTACATCATCGGCCCACAACTATAGGGTTTAGTTCGGGCAAAACCTCCCAACCCTTACCTTACCCCTAAACTGTTAAGCTTTAAAATAGCTAACCTGAATCTTTTCCTACTAGGGCAATTTGTCAACAGTGCAACTACATGCGGGGACATTTGGTCATCACAAAGTATAATACACTGGCGCACAGCACACTGGATGACTAAATCAATGAGAACAGACTGGTCCCTGCAGGCTAGAATCTCCATGCTAATCATAAGCAACGTTTCTCTGCCCGGTTTTCTTTGTTCCAGAGCCTTCCTCCCTCTACTGTAGTGTACTGGCAGTTGTTTTCAACCAGTTTTATTTCAAGGCTCTTTATTTATTCAGCTTTTAGAGCCACAGGACACCATTTGTTGGGATTTCGCTTCTTAAAACGCCAAAATAAATAAAGATTTCATTGTCGTTGATTTTGTCCACAATTCCAAGCTTTTGTCCAAGGTTTATCAAAATAGCAATTCTTCTGCAATCTCTAAGTGTGTTGACTTCTTGGAAAAAAATGAAGTAATGTAGAAATTCATTTCACACCCTCAAGAGTTAAAAATCTACAAGGTTCCATTCTGTTCCCAGCTCTCCATCAATTTAGCTAGGCTGAACCCATCAGTTTAGCTACCGACCACTGGTTGAAAACCGCCACTCTATGGCGATAAAGATTTCATTGTTGTTGGTTAAGATTTTGTCTACAATCCCATGCTTTGGGGAAACATTTTTTTTTATCAAATTAACAATTCCTGTACAATCTCAACAAGTGTGTTGACTTCTTAGGAAATGAAGTAATGTGTTGTAGATATCTAACAGTGATGTAACTCTAGAGAGCGTAAAATGAAACCAAACGGACCCATACGGGTCCGTTTGGTTTCATTTTACGCTCTCAAGAGTTAAAAATCTACAAGGGTCCATTCGGTTACCAAAAATCCATCACTTATGCTGCAGTTCCCCAGACCACTAGTTGAAAACCGCCACTCTACGGCGATATCACGCCATCTTCTGCAGTGCTAATGAGCTCAGCATTTCGGAGGGTCTTTCTTTCTCCTCCTCTCTTCCTCTCCTCTCTAAAACAAACATTTAGAGAATCCTCCAGGGAGCAGCCATAGCGCACAGGAAGCCATGCAGGCTCAGCTGGACACGGGCTGCGGCTCACAAATCACCGCTCAGGCAGAGCTTACGGGGGCCGTTACGGGGGCCGTTACGGGGGCAGTTACGGGGCCACCGCCGGCTCCTGTTGCACCTCTGTTGGCCCCAATATATTCGCTCTCAACCGGCACCAAACTGCCAATTAAACAGGGATTGAATGGCCTCATTGCCGTTCACAGGGAGCATTAAATCTCACATGGACGCCATGGAGGCAGGAAAAAAACTACCTCTTATCTACATATTCAACTTTTGAAAAAACAAAACAAAACAAACAAACAAAATTAATGCTCTACTCCAAGGGTTTTCAACAGGTGGTCCGGGGACCGCCAGTGGTCCTTGAGAGCGTTCCAGGTGGTACCCAGGCTAAATGATGGAAAGTTGGTTAACCAGGTGTAACTCTTTGAGAGTTAAAATATTCATCATGTGTAATTAGCCCAAGTCTACACAACTAGAGAATGTAGAAGAATATTGGTCATTGTGATCTGCATGTACTGTATTTCCCCTCTTAACGGTAGGGGACCTCTCTCTCTCCCTCTCTCTCGCTCGCTCGCTCTCTGAGAGTTTGGAAGGAGCTACGATGCGTTGCATATCGGCCCGCCTCGCGGGGCTTTAAGAACCCGCTGCACACGGTGCACTTCTTCGTCTCATGCATTTTTCATTCCCATGAATCAGCAATCAAGTGGATTGTAGAATGCTGCACATGGCCTTTTTCACTACCCTGCCACCCACCCACCACCCCCTGCATCTCCCTGTGTGTGCTGTGGGGGAATTGTGTTTTTAAAATAAATAAAAAATTCAGACTCCTGAAATCTTTGAATTGGGGTCAGGGTAGTGTTTGCTGGTAATGTGTGCTACTCTCATCACTGTGTCTATGGATGAACTATTATATAACTGTGCTCACTGACTGGTGGTTGCCTGAATTATAATGTCTGGTCTACCTTTGTTTTGCTTCACAAGTTAATGTAATCGGTTTGATTCTGTTCAATAATGGATGGAATGCCTGAAGATGGTCCTTTGTGACCGAAACTTTCAATATAAAGTGTTTCTAAAAGTGCAGAATAGGTATGTGGGTCATTTTTATTGTGTTCTCTATACTACGTTTGACCCCTGCATATACCGTAATTTCCGGACTATAAGCCGCTACTTTTTTTTTTTTTTACATGCTTTTGACACCTGCGGCTTATACAACGGTGCGGCCAATCTATGGATTTTTACAGGTAACTGGGGTTTTCAACAGGTGGTCCCTGAGAGGGTTCCAGGTCCCCCCCCCCCCCCCCCCCCCCCCCCCCCCCCCCAGACTAAATGATGGCAGGTTGGTTAACCAGATGTAACTCTTTGAGAGTGTAAAAATGAAACCAAATGAACCCGCAAGGGTCCATTTGGTTTCATCTTTACACTCTCAATTTTGATATCTATGTTTTGCCTGTTGTGTTTGCGAAAATCCATCCTGGAATTGTGGAAAAAAAACAAAAATAAATCTTTAGTTTTGTGTTCTGTGGGGTGAAAATGTTGTCAAATGCTGAATAAATAGTGGGCCCTGGTATCAAAAAGGTTGAAAACCACTGCTCTAACATGAAGCTTGTTGTCTGGTGCGGCTTATAGTCAGGTGCGGCTTATACAAGGAAAAATCAGTATTTTGCCCCAATTTTAGCTGGTGCGGCTTATATTCAGGTGCAGCTTATAGTCCAGAAATTACGGTACACACCAAGCCAGTTTTGCAGAATAGTAAGGGATGAAAGCAGACACACATAAGCATGCTCAAGTAAAGGACAGATCCCCAGGGGGAAAAGTACTTAAGTAAAGGAGCTTTACTTTAAAGTAGTTTTACTTAAGTACTCACCAGTGGTAAATTACCACCTCTGGAGGTCAGTTCCCAAACTGAGCTGCCATTGCTGCCAAGCATTTTGACCTACGATTTAGGTACAGGAAATAAGATTTAGACACAGGAAATAAGATTTAGGCACAGGATATTGTAGTTAAATCACTGATCTGGAACCAATATATTACTGGTTAAGGACATGAAAACAACGGCTCACTCATTTGCACACATTGTAAAAGGAGGTATAAGTGATATTGTTTAGTGAAATGTTGTTGTTTTTTGTGGTTGTTTTAGTTAAAGGGGAAGTCCACCCATTTTCAACATTCTAATACTGTATGTCATTAGTATACCCTAGAGGTGTTGTGTGGACATAATCAAAAAGTTCCCCCATTCTGTGTTCCCAAGAAATGGAGGTCTGAAGAAAACCACCAACATGGTGAAACACCTTGATGACATCATCAGGATGTATTTTCACCATGTTAATGGATTTCTGGACGCTTCTTTTTTCTGAGAGCGTACAAATGGCGGGTTCATTTGGTTGCTCAGAAAAAAATGTTGAAAATGGGTGGAATTCCCCCTTTAAGAATCTATGTCCTGATCACTTTGGGTTTTTTAAATGAACATAAAATCCATTTCAGGAGAGAGTAGTTATTTATCAGCTTCATGTTTTTACACCGCGTTCCAAATTATTATGCAAATCATGTTTTTGTTTGATTTTCCAACATATTTGATGCAAATGATGATCAGCATAATTTTCAAGTCATTAGCTGTCAATTCTTATTTCAAATGTTATTGAACAAACCTCCTAATGAAAACAGAATTTAGAAAATAAATTAAAAACTTAAAAAGCTCTGTTCCAAATTATTATGCACATCATAGTTTCAAGACATTTTCTAGTTTGTAAAGAACTGAAAATAGTAATGTGTTGAATTCATAGCAATAATGAGGTCATATGTACTGGGAAAAAAAAGCTATTTCAATCCAAAACATGTTAACAGGTCCAGTTACATGTTAACATGGGACCCCTTGTTTGATAGCAGCTTGCGTCCATCAAACTTGTGAGTTTATGGAGAGTTTCTGCTTGAATGTCTTTGCAGGATGTCAGAACAGCCTCCCAGAGTTGCTGCTTGGATGTGAACTGTCTTCCACCCTCATACTGTACATGAAGACCAATTTTCAAACAGTCTTGTTCACTGATGAGTGCCGTCCAATAAGGCTGCGACGTCAGCAAGTAGGTGGCGGAGTCATGTTCTGGGCCGGAATCCTAGGGGAAGATCTGGTCGGCCCCTTTAGGGTCCCTGAAGGTGTGAAAATGACTTCTGCAGAGTATGTTGAGTTTCTGACTGACCACTTTCTTCCACTGTACAAAAGCGAAGAATCATGCTTTCTGAAACAAAATCATCTTCAAGCACGACAATGTACCATCTCATGCTGCAAGGAATACCTCAGCTTCATTGGCTGCTATGGGCATAAAAGGTGTGGCCCCCATCCCCCCTCCCCCTGACCTCAATCCTATTGAGAATGTGTGGAGCATCCTCGAGCGAAAGATCTAAAGGGGCCGACCAGGTCTTTCCCTAGGACTCTGGCCCAAAACATGACTCCGCCACCTCCTTGCTGACGTCACAGCCTTGTTGGGACATGGTGGCCATGCACCAACCATCCACTACTCCATCCATCTGGACCATCCAGGGTTGCACGGCACTCATCAGTGAACAAGACTGTTTTGAAAAATGGTCTTCATGTACAGTATGAGGGTGGGAGGCAGTTCACATCCAATTAGCAACTCTGGGAGGCTGTTCTGACATCCTGCAAAGACATTCAAGCAGAAACTCTCCATAAACTCACAAGTTTGATGGACGCAAGCTGCTATCAAACAAGGGGTCCTATGTTAGCATGTAACTTGACCTGTTAAGATGTTATGGATTGAAATAGCTTTTTTCCCAGTACATATGACCTCATTATTGCTATGAATTCAATAAATTACTATTTTCAGTTCTTTACAAACTAGAAAATGTCTTGAAACTATGATGTGCATAATAATCTGGAACAGTGCGAAATGCACTGTTCCAAGTTTTTAATTTATTATCTAAATTCTGTTTTCATTAGTAGGTTTGTTCAATAACATTTGAAATAAAAATTGACAGCTAATGACTTGAAAATTATGCTGATCATCATTTGCATCAAATATGTTGGAAAATCAAACAAAAACATGATTTGCATAATAATTTGGAACGCGGTGTAAATCATCCTCTCGAACGCTAGCATTCCTATTTTGAGGAGGACTTCAAAAATAATCAAACAGCCCCTCTTGTTGATCTTGATCTTGCGCAGTATATTGTTTTATTTTCAGCAAAGAGGTTTGGTGTAAAGGGGAAAAAATACAGACCACGTCCAGAGCTAGTGATGGTCAAATGGGATTAAATGTCTGAAAACACACATTAACTTGAATCCAACACACCCTAACCATGTTAAACAAGTCTATGGACCCATGCATCAAACTGACACGATATACAATTGAAAAAGAAAACTGTGTTGTCATGTTGAGAGCAACACAAAACAAAGAGCTCTGGATTGTGTCAAGCTCAGAGTACGTAGGTATCCGTGCCACGCATGGCACTCCAAACACTGAAGGAGCTTTAATTGGGATCAACCGGGATCTTCACAAGCACAAAAAGCACCATTAGTTTTCAGCGCACAGTTTTGCTTCAAGGTAGAACTAGTCAAGTATTAAAGAGTACATGACCGCGGCCAATGGGGGATTCTGGGGAGGATTCACCGTTTTCATCCCTGCCTTTTAATGACGGGACCTGATTAAAGCTTGATTTGCTTTGTGTGTCTGTGTGTGCGAACAGGCCAACTGTGGTATTAGATGAGTGGAGCTACCCATTTGGAGGCAGGACTACCGTTTGGAAACGTGTGCGGCATGCCGCTTCTGGAAAAAATACTGGTTTGATAGGTGTACAGCACTTCCATGCCCCACAAGGAGAGTAATAGTTGAGTGCTTTGCATTCACCACACCAGCAATGCCTGTTGTTTGCATCACATTGTTACAGTCATATACTATGTGTAAGACGGATACGTTTTGAGTGATACATCACTGCGTCTAATAGTCACAACCTTTGAGTAAAGTGTTTCTTTGTGATGTTTCAGTTTGTGTAGCTTTTGAAACATAACTACCAGGTGTCATTGTATCCCCACACGATGAGTATGAACTTCTCGTCCGTAACAGTAACCCGGGCAAGGCTTGCTTGGTAGTGACTAGCGAACTGGACAGCACTCAATTACTATATGGAACCATGTGCAAGGCCAATTGATGGTGTGCCCAAGGAATTTGTAGTTGATCGGTGAAATTAATCTGCAAGATTAACAACGGACAGACACAGACACAGACATAGATACAGACAAGGCCGGAAATAACCTCATCCCCTCATCGTCAACAGACCTCTTACTGACCAACCACCAACGTTCAATACAGCGCAGCACATTTTCTCCGGCAAAACCCGGATAAGCTGAATGAATGGTGATTCACTCTCTCCGTCCACCGAAATTGATGATAAAAGAAGGCTAGTTTGAGCATAACCCCAATCTCCTGTGTTAACTCACAGTGCTTCTAAAAGTGGCAACCGGGGACCACCAGTTGTCCCTAGTGAAAGTAGTTAAAGGGGAATTCCACCCATTTTCAAAAACGGGGTCTGAAGAAAAAAAAAATCATTAACATGGTGAAATACATCTTGATGATGTCCATCTTTAGGAAATACAGAAATGGGGGAACTGTTTTTATCATATCCACACAACAACATCTCTAAGGTATATTAATGACATTAAAATGTTGAAAATGGGTGGAGTTCCGCTTTAATAAAACATCAATCATTTTAATCACGTAATCAATTTATTCTAGATATATTGTATTATGCAAAAACGTATTGATACGGGCCCAGGTCCTTGGCATGAAAACGCGTGAGCTAAATCTTGCATTAACATTAACATGACTGGTTAAGTAGCGGTTATGGAGAGCTAGTGGGGTATATAAAAAACCCTGGAGGATTGGAGGCACTAAGGAAGATCCATCCCAAAGCACTGGACCGTCTCCTCCACCTCTAAGTGCTACTCTATGAAATGTTTATGAGAGAATTGGGGAGGTGTGGAGTGCCATGTTGCCTAGGCGACGCATGCAAGTGTGTGTGTGTGTGTGTGTGTGTGCGTGTGTGTGTGTGTGTGTGTGTGCGTGCGTGCACGTGCGTGCACGTGCGCACGCTCGTGTGTGTGTGAAACTAACAACCAATTTAATGATCATAACGGCGGCTCTCAACAGATCCGCTTGCAGTCTTGGCTGCGGCGCTGCCAGCACCAGGCACTAAAACCAAAGGCTCCGTCCAAAACGTTATCTGTTATTAAATCTTTATTTGTGCGCGCGCGACAATTAGGCGTTTGGTTTTTCCTCGAGGCGCTAAATGAAACGGCATTTCAAAAGGCCGGTGGATGCAATTGAAATCGCCCAAGTTGTGCGGACGCAAAAAATGGGCCCGTCCTGATTAATTTGTTTCCAATTAAGGCAAAGGGAAATGGGTTTCTTTGGCCGCTGAAATGAACCGCCTGATTCATTTAAGATGGCCCTGTTTCTGCCGGTCCGGCCTGTGCTTCACAGAAGGGCTGCGAGTAGTTCAGAAACCTGCTCTGTGCCACCAATGGCATCATCAGTATGGCACCTTTGTTCATCTCTAACTTATTATATTTTGTATTCATGCAGAAACACAATGGTCTCCATTATTGCATGATAAATTTCCAGCAAATTAAATCCAATTTTTATTATATTATTAGATTAGATACACCGTTGATGATGTCGCTGATATACAGCTTTCTGAACGGAGTTCAAGACGAAAATGGTGGTGATCTTAAAATGAGCATTAGTGAGAACCAATTTTACTGTACGACGGTAAGGTTGCAATGGGTTTCAAACATTTTAGAAACCACTAATCTACAAGCTCACAAGAAGCCACATTGGAATGCGTTGGTATATCGGCTATTTTAGTAAGTCATTTAACAGGAGTTACTTATTAGTGGTTAAATCCTTGATTTTATTTTAGGATAATTACAATGTCAAGTTGCAGTTAGAAAATTAATAACATAATGAGAACCATTTTGTGATTTGTTTATATGCAACATCTTGGGCATGATTATCTAACCAGTCGTAAATATATTACTTATCTTCTCTGGGGGGTGGAAATCTTCATACAGCTAAAACCAAAGTAGCAGATCCACAAGCTAGAAATGCATTGCTTGATTTTATCTTTTGAAGCTTCTGTGCGATGCTGTGGTATGATCAAGCGGGGCAGTGGTTCTTGGATGTGAAAACTATGTTGATTAATGTGCACTGTCCCTGGGAACATGCATAAATAAATACTCATGCATAAATAAACCCAAAATAACCGTATTTGAACTGGGGGACGCCCACGAGCACTTGGAATTGTAGACAGTAGCTGAGGCGTTGCAGCTTGACTCGGGTCCAATTGATAAATACCAGCCCTACAATCTCACGGTGCTTGTGATGCGAGAGTATAAAATCAGCTCTGGAGATCCTGACCCACAGGTTGAGAAAAGAGTTAACCCAATCCTGGGTAAAAGTCTAGGAGGAGGACTGACGCCGGCTTGTCCCCACCGTTCAATGGAAGTTGCTCAGTGGCAACTGCCGGCAATACCACCAATGCGAACGTTCCGGAACATACTGCAGTTCTAACATTTGCCAGTAGGGTAGTAGGAGCTGCAACGTTGACAAAATCCGCTCTGGCCGGTTGGAAAGAGCTCTATGCTTTTCCAACCTGTGAGCATGCATACGTCACAAACCTTGGAGCGACAGCTGTCTTCATTCCCACTTTTCTATGTCACTTTTCCAGTTCGGATTGCCCAGGCTTTTTTTGTTTGTTTCTTTGTTTGTATTTGTTTTGAACAAAGCCACTGCGGTTTTCAAGGCTAAGTAACTCTAACCAGAAAGCAACATTATGAGGAGACCTAAGTTGTCATTATGCTACTTAATGACCATTAGCATCCATTGTACATTTGTACATGGGAAGTACATTGCAGTGTGTGTGTGTGTGTGTGTGTGTGTGTGTGTGTGTGTGTGTGTGTGTGTGTGTGTGTGTGTGTGTGTGTGTGTGTGTGTGTGTGTGTGTGTGTGTCCACTCACAGAGCTGGGACTGGAGTGTCTGCGCAGCTTGGGGGACTCCTTGCCGGTGGAGGTGGTCTTGGAGGAGATGCAGGCATTGTTCTCTGAGTGGACCCTCTTCACCTGGCTGGTGGGCTTGTCGAAGGGGTCGAAGCCGCTCTGCGTGCGCTGGACCCTCACCTTCTTGTCCTCAGGGATGGTGTCCAGGGGCGGCTTGATGACCGAGTCCGTTCCCTGGCAGCTGCGTGTGGACATCTTTGTGACACATATCTGTTCACAGACCGGGAGAGGGGAGAGAGAGAGAGTATATTTACACTTTAGGCCATTTTTAGCCAGAGGGGAAGAAAACATAGCAAGTAATCGCATAGACATGAATGCAGAGTGAATAGTGTGTCAATCAGCGTCAATAAGTGTCTCAATAAGCTATATAATACCAGGTAAACAATAGCATCTATTCTGTTGGGGCGCCTGCTGGCCTAGGGGTCCAGGCATATGCCATTGACCTGACAGCGTGTCGCATGTTCGAATCCCGCTCATGATAACCTGCTGCATGCCCCCCCTCCCATCTCCCTCTTTCCTGACTATTTTCACTTGAAACTATCAATAAAGGCAAAACTATCAATAAAATCAATAAAGCCCAAAACAAAGCATCTATTCTGTTCTAAACACTCGACCAACAACATGGTGTCCAAATCGCATTATTGACATTTGTGGAGGAGAAAAAAAAACAGATCTTTTGAAGAATAAACGTCAGACATCAGAACGAGTGACCGGGATTATGTCGAAATAATCGAAAGTGAAGGCGGCAAGAAGGTATACAGTGATAGACAGACAGACAGACAGACAGACAGACAGACAGACAGACAGACAGACAGACAGACAGACAGACAGACAGACAGACAGACAGACAGACACCACAATAACAACAACAAAAATGTCCATCTGCGGCAACCAATGCTCAGCCAAAAAAAAAAAAAATAGGACTTCAAGCCTCCGACAGCAACCCCTCCCCTCCAGATCTGCGACGCTTTTGATCTCTCTTGTGTGTGCGTGCGTTCGTGCGTGTGTGCGTGTGTGTGTGTGTGTGCGCGTGTGCGTGTGTCATCCCCTCCCCGTAGAGAGACCCGCTGCTACCTCTCTCTGCTAGGATGAGAGCCGTTTTATCTCCATCTTGCTCAAAAAAAAGAAGGGGGGAAAAAATATACCACACGCGTAAGAGCTTCAGCCCCTTTCTCCGGTTGTGCAGCTTGAGACACACACACTGCCGTCGTCTGTTCCAATACGCGCGTTCACACTTCGCGTGCAACGGGGGCTTATCTCACACACACACACACAAACACACACACACCAACAGCCTTGCAGAAATGCACTGTACTACTACTACAAGTACACGCCTCTCAAAAAAATGCTCTGCATCATCAATCCACCGTCACGAGAGCAATCCCTTTTCCAGAATGGACCTTGTCCATGCACTTGTGTGTGTGTGTTGTTTGTTTCGCTGGACACTAAGGAGTTACGCATGCGTGTCGTGTTTTGCCACGTCCCTCCATCCCTCCCACCCCACACCACTCCCCTCCTTCAGCTGATTAAACATTTAGGCATGGACTCCACCAACTGCAACAACTTCTAATTACTCTAATACGTCGTCGGGGCCGGCAGTAGCGGCAGCAGCAGCGGCCTGCCTGCCTGCCTGCATGCCTGCCGCACAGGCTCAGGTGTAAGATTTCCCCAATTGGAGGGGGGTCCTTGTATAGGACTAATACTAGGCAAGTAAGCATCAATAATAACATCAGTTGTTGTTGAAGTTACAGACACACACACTAAGGTAAAGGTCTGACTCAGAGAGTATTCTGTTGACCAACCCCATATGAAATGGTGAAATTGGTTTGGTGCTGCCACAATTGTAGTTTAGTTAGTAGCACTAGTAGTGTTTCAAATCATTTTAAAGACAAGCACTTTAATTTGAAATATCCTTGAAATTTGGGTTGTGTGCATGCCATTTTGGATGCAAACAACCCATGTCTATATCCGGCCCTGCTCCCCATAAACTTTAATTGGGTGGGCAGGATGCACCCCTGCCCCTCTGTAGGCCCGGCCCTGCCTGCTGCATGGATGGAGTCACCTTGCAGCTCGGCTGGCACGGGTGCACCTTACACGGGCCGGGTTTCCCAGTACAGCCCTGGAACACTTCCCCGCTGTACCCTTTCCCCAGTTTCCCTTTTCTGTGGCGCCACTATATGGTTACCTCCTCGGCTGAGCAAAACAACAGAGAGAGACGAGATCAACAACAACAACAGACGTGACGTAAAAAAGGTCCTGGGGATCAGAGACGTGGAGGTTAGCCGGGCCATGTGCATTGCACGCACGTCCAAGTAGAAAAAGACACAAGATTAGTTGGTCGTAGCCTTCATGGCATCGCCAGACTGATCGTATGACCAGTCCAGCAATGCCAGGCTAGTTTGTAGTGTCATTAGATCGAGAATGAGGTTGTCTATTCCCAACGTTTCTGTTAAATGCCATGCTATCTCATGCTATACAGTAAAAGTGAAAAATGTGCTAGTTGTACTAGTGCTAGTACATCTTCTGTTGGTCATACTCGTTTCATTAATGCGATCGGCACAATGAAACTAATATAAAAGACAACAAGGCTCAAAGCAGTTTATAAACAAGGTCCTAGCATCCTGCTTGCCAGTGACATGGCATCACTGTGTAACCGTTGGTGTTCTGCAATGCGACCGAGCCGACTTTTCTCCTCTGGAAAGATGTATTCACGACCGAGAAAATCTGATTTCCTGGGCCGCACGCTGGTTTAACCATTTCTCATAGTAGTGGTTTGGGAACCTCTGCAGTATGCTAGACCCCTGCAGGGTGATGGATCGTCGGGGTGGAGTGCAGTACTTTCCACCATACTTACTGCACAAGGAACTTTAGCTGCGTTCCTGCTCTGCTCCTATACAGAGCTGACAAATTAATGCCCTCATGATTGTAGTGGCGAAACCATGTTTTGAGCTTGATCTGCCACTTCTGAATTTGAACACTGAGAAGTAACAGTTTTGGACATTTTTTTTTTACTATTTTGATAAGGTATAAGGAATAGTTCAACATGCAAATCTATTGACACATTGTGAGCTTGCAGGCTGGTCATTTTAACTATTGAAAAATGTTTTTTTTAATAGTTTAAAAAGGCAAAGAAGTTAAGGGATAAGGGGTTTAGCGGTGACGAAAATCTAGGCCACACAACGGAGACGTCTCAGTGGTTAATGTGGACGGTACAGTGTGTAACCCCCTTAGATTCAAACCCTTGCAGGTCTCCTGCATAGGAAACCAGACACCTAATGTACAGTATATCACTCAGCACAAAGTGGGATCTCTTCTGGCACACGCTGCAGACTGTTTAATCAGATGCTAGGTTCAGTGTTTTCAGGGGCGTTTTTGCCATTACGCAGACTAGGCAGTTACCTAGCGCGCCATGAGGGGAGGGGGGTGAAGGGAGGGGGCGACCACCAGACAAGCTTTAAAAGAATCCCAGGCTAATCAGTCTCATATGGATAAATACATTATATTTGTCCTCTATAACTACAATTGGACATTTAAAACACATATAATATGTTCTATAATATCAGATTTTCCCTGGAGCTCCCCTTACGATTTGGTAAGGGGGCTCCAGGAAAAATCTTGCCCAGGGCTCCAAATTGCTTAGAAACGCCACTGACTGTTTTACCTAGTGTCTATAGATTTTTATAGTTCTCTTGACACCGAGTTTATATGATAATTTACCTCATTTACGGCCCAGATTTTATGCTTACTCTGTGCATTCCGATATTGCGCTTGTATGTGGCAATGGCCAAGAGACCGTCTACTAACAAGCCTAAATGATAAATTGTTACCGTCGTAGTCATCCGGGGCTACAGACATGTGGACCTACTTGGCTGCGTTACAATGCCGGGTTACAGTTCCAGGTATTCGCAGACGCTCTTGAGTGACTTAAGTGCATGATGAGAGTAATTTATGAGTGGAACTCTAGTCAAGCGACAACAGGATAAACGGTCAGGTGAACGGAGAGCCAGGAGAACCAGTCTAGGGTGTCATGGTGTGCGGTGCCAAACTGACATCGCAGTGCTGTTCTCTCCAACTAGGGCAGTGGTTTTCAACCAGTGGTCCTGGGACCACCAGTGGTCCTTGAGAAGGTCCCCGGTGGGCCCCCCAGCTAAATGGTAGAACATACCTGGGCATTATGCGGCTGACTCTGACCGGCCTGTGAAAGGGTTTTAAACCAGCGTTCTGGGGACCACCTGTGGTCCAGTTAAAGATGTAACTCTTTGAGAGCGTAAAAATGAAACCAAATGGACCCTTGTGGGTCCATTTGGTTTCATTTTTACGCTCTCAAGAGTTAAAATATTCATCATGTGAATTAGCCCAAGTCTACACAACTAGAGAATGTAGAAGATTAATGGTCATTTTGATCTGTATGTTTGACTGTTTTGTTTCCAGCCTGGATCCAGCCTGGAGTTGTGGACAAAAGCAAAATATATCTTTAGTTTTGGTTTCTTTGGGGCTAAAATGTCATCAAATGGTGGTCCAGTGTGGCTCAAATTCTGAATAAATAGGTGTCAAAATGGTTGGTCTTACGCTTACTTTTATCTTGAAATGAAATTAATATTACGCAGACTTTAGTTCAGCCTTTAGTCTTGGCCCTCCACAATATTTTATGTATCTCATTTGGCCGTTTGGGAAAAATAATTGCCCAGCCCTGTGATAGAAAGTTGATGAAACAGATGTAACTCTTGAGAGAGTTACACTCTCCAGAGTTAAAATATTCATCATCTGAATTGACCCACTTAAGAAGCCTGGAATTGTCTACAAAAACAAAAGAAATCTTTGGTTTTGGGGTCTGTGGGGTGAAAATATCATCAAATGGTGGTCTGTGGCTCAAATGCTGAATAAATAATGGGCCCTGGGATCAAACCACTGAACTAGGGCAAGGGTTTCAGGTGGTGACCCCCGACTAAAACAATGCATTTTTGAACTAGGGACCCACCAAAATAAAGGAAACGGGCTGCCAAAGCAGACAACTACAAGCAAACCTTTGAGATTTCACAATGTTTACCTGTTTCTATAATATTTGAGAATTTGCCAAACGAAAAAAAGGCCTCAAATAGCAATTAAATATTAACTTTAGATTGGTGCAGACACCCTGTATGTAGGTGGTTTGTTTACTATCGAGTGAGAATACAATATTGTACTTTAAGCTAATTATAAGTCTGGGAACAAAGGAACAAGAGGGTGCAGTTATTACTTTTATACCTCCAAGACAACAACAACATTAATGAGAAACTACAGTAAAAAGAAGGTAGCTGACAGTGATAGAGAGAGTATGGAATAGAGCAGCTGGATATCAAATCCAACATCTGTCTGGAATAACATAACCAGCATCCATGAACAAGCAAAACAATGGCCTACGTCTACAGCAACCATCACTCATCTGGAGATCATAATAACTAGCATCTAACCCAAGTACCGATACTGAAGAAATAATGAGTTTCTGGGAGCTGAGATGGAATCTGAAGAGGTGAGTTTTCTGGCTGCAGTGGAACAGTTCAATCCCAGCCTTTGGAGTAGTTAGTGTTGAAGTGTCATTGAGCAAGACTCTGAACACGTAATTGCCCACGATGGTCGTGTTTTCAGCCCGCCATTAGCGGATGAATTGCCTGAATGTAAGGCACAATCCATCAAAATCAACTTTAGATAAAACCGCAATATAAGTGCATTTACAGACGTGATTTTTGCTGATTAAAGTGACGCATGTTAATCCCCCAATTAAAACTTTTCAGTGTAAAGGGAAATATTTGGAAATACTGCAATTAAACCAAACCACCCTATATAATTGAACATAGCACCGTAGGGGGCTTCCTTGCCACAGCTTTCACGGTCAAAACCCTTATTTTTGAAGTGTCAGATCTCTAAAACCGGTTGTTAGATGACGTAGTCGCGTTTCTGATGTCTCGGCCATTCTGCACCCTAACAGTCTGTGCACAAACGGCAGGAGGCATTCCCATTGAAAACGGCTGCTTTGCTGAAGCCTACATCAAGAGTTATAATCTGAGGTAATGCCATTCAAATGTCATAGGATAGAATGGGTGCAGGTGCAATTATTTCGTCCCAAATGAAATGCGACAAAATATGTTTGGATCAAGAGATGGATTAAAGAATGTAATCGATTTATGTACGGGTTCATCGTGCATGGCGTGAAGAACATTTAGCATTCGTGGAGTGTGTTCATTATAATTCAAACGTCAGATCCTCACACTAACATAACCCCTGCTGCGGTGTGACCTACGGTAGGTCGACACACCGTGTCCAGGCCTGCACATTCCACTGATCTACTCCCATCTCATCATGTAGCAGCCTTATAGGCCTGCTGCTTTACCAACAACACTCCAAAGGATGTCACACAGCTCTCAGAGGGGGAGGAAGATCAGTGTGAAAACCAATGAGAGCCACATTTCCTGTAGTTGAAAACAGTGTTGTCAACTGCCAAAATCAAAAATGCACTAGTGACACTTCCAAAATGCACTAGAATGTGCTAGATGCTTGCCTGGAAGGGTTAGGGTTTTGATACAGATCAAAATGACCATTAATCTTCTAATTGACCTCTAGTTGTGTAGACTAATTCACAAGATGAATATTTTAACTCTTGAGAGTGTAAAAATGAAACCAAATGGACCCTTGCGGGTCCATTTGGTTTCATTTTTACTCAAATAATTCATTTTTACTCAAAGAGTTACATTTACTCAAAGCCTGGGGACCACTGGTTGAAAACCACTGTCATAGGAGGAAAAATGGTTATCTTTGGCGCCTGTCAATCAATTTCGCCCCAACTCACCAGCCAAAAAGCACTAGATTTTCCGCCAGGAGCTTTTCTCTAATTCCAGCACTATGGGAGTCTGAAAAAAGAATAAATATCGCGACAAATGCACCAGGTTGGCAACACTGGTTGCAAATACCTCCTGCGTCTCTGTCTTTACAAAATGTGCGAATTGATACTGCAAAGGGTAATCGGAAAGAGAGTGCTCATGGGCCAAGCTATAGGCCGCAAACAGCAGGGTGAGAAATAGACTTTTTTGTCTCCCCGTTTTTACCCCAGCGGGGGTAAAACTGGCGTTCTCAATAGATAAGTGAATGGCATTTTGTCCCGCGACACCTGCTGTGACTGCGGTGCTCTCTGGTTACTATGATACAGAGAGAGAGAGAGGTGACCCACTGGAGTCACCTTGCAGTCTCTCCGCTGGCAGGCGGTGCACCTTACACAGGCCGGGTTTCCCTTTGCAAGTACACCCTGGAACACTTCCCACTGTACCCTTTCCCCAGTTTCCCTTTTCTTGTATAGCGCTACTATGGTTACCTGCGTCTAAATAAACAACAAGGCCTCAGATCCACAACAACAACAAACCCAGACACGACGTGAACCAAAAAACGTCCACAAGATCGGAGTCTAGTTCAGTGGTATTCATGGCCAACACATCCAAATCCCATCTGTATTTGCACGGCTCATACATAATCTGCCCAAAATGTGATATTCAGGGCATGATTACAGCTTAATTTAGATAGATATGCCAAAAACTATAATCGTGCACGATAATCTAGTCTACCATGAAAATGGCCGGCTTTTGGTTCCAGCTCCAGCTGAAGTAAACATCTGTTATTTTTTTTTTCAGCCATCTCGCTCAAAAAAAGAAAACGTCTGGCACTTCTGAGCCACCGTCACCCTAAAGTATTGGCGTTTAAAGTAAAAAGGTGATGAAGCACCATAGAGAAGACATTAAAGGACTACCCTACCAGGAGGAGGCAGCCAGTGAAAAACGGGCCTCCTCCTCCTCCTCGGGAAATGAGACATAATAACAAAGCGAAAAGGACGGCGGCGGCAGCGCCGGTACGAAGGGAAAAGCCGCTTTGAAATGTGTTGCATGCTAATGCGGCGAGGCAGCGCGGCGAATCACATCTGCCGGGAACATCAAGACAAACGTCTTCTTCAGAGATGCTTTGGGTGACAGCGACATGTCACCCAAACTCCCCTGGAAACGAGCTGCCATCGCTGCTTTCCCAGAAAAAGAGAACCAAAAAATGTGACACATAAAAAACAAACACACACCGTCTCAGTCGAATTGAAACCTCCTGCGTACGAGACTGTTACCGTTCGTGATTAAAATTCAAAAAATAACAAATGCGGATGGACAGGCTCAGAAAGCGTCGCTTGATGCCACGTTTCGACCTCACGTTGCTCTCGTGCTCTAGTGCCGTGCGATCAAGGCCCTACTACGTTGTTAATTTAAGGACGAAGTGGTGAACTAGGGCTGCAAACGAATAATCTATTCGAAAGAATATACATGTAAATATAAATACCGTAATATTCGAATGTCAATTCAAGGTTTGAATTTAAAACAAATAGAAATAAACATACTGTGCAAGTTCCCACAAGACACTGGCCCACATAAACTAAAGCAAACTAATACAAAAAATAGGCTATTATGATGATTATCAATCATTAATTTCATTTCGCAAGACTCAAGAGAGCGCATTTCTCAACACCAACTATGCAGAACTGGAGCAAATAGAGGAAGAAAGAAGACATTTCACAGCATATTACGCTGCAATATTTCATATTGATATTATATACATCCGATATTCGAATAATTCGATATTCGTTCAAATCCACATGGTGTTTTAAAAGGAATATTGGAATGTAATTTTTGGCCAGTTCTTGCAGCACTGTGGTGAACAGTGGTGAACATACGGAATTAGGGAGATAAGCGTATTTTTTCTCCGATACTACTGTCTTCGTTTAAGAGCAGTGGCAGCACCTCCACCATGCAGGCATCAATACGTGATACACGTCACGCGGTGGAAGGAAGGAGGTTCAGCAGGGCTTATAATAGGATTAAAACCCCAGCTGGGATCCTCGGCTTGACAGCAAGACGTGTTCACAAGCTGCGGCGTCGTGTGTGCCGCTTAAAAGGAAACCAGAACCTTCCCTCTAAGACGGACGGACGGACAGACAAGACAAGCCAGGAGACGGATGATGACAGGAACCGGAGACGTGGGTCAAAGAGGACACACCGGCACTGTCAGGCAGAAACCTCTCAGTACACCATGTATGTTCGAGACTTTTTGTGGGTTCATTTCGTATATCGGTGGTTTTCAACCTTTTTGAAACCAGCAGGGCTCACTATTTATTCAGCATTTGAGCCACAGAGGACCACCATTTGATGACATTTTAGCCCCACAGACCCCAAAACTAAATACTGTATGTATTTTGGTTTTGTCCACAATTTGCAGGCTGGATTTTGGAAACAACAACAAAACAGTCAAACATTCTCTAGTTGTGTAGACTTAGGTCAATTCAGATGATGAATATTTTAACTCTTTGAGAGCGTAAACATGTTCATGTCTATGATTTACATCTGGTTAGCCAACTGTCTATCATTTAGCCTGGGGACCACCTGGAACCCTCTCAAGGAGCACTGGTGGTCCCCGGACCCCTGGTTGAAAACCCCTGTCGTATATGAAGAAGCAGAGACTCATTTTGAACCTGTCGGTCTTCTAATTTCTACGTTTTGGACTTTGAATCCTGCAAGATGGATAAAAACAAACCACCTGCCAGAGACAATAACAACAAGGAAATGAGATTGGAAATCCTGCTTGATTCGTGGTGGTGGCCGTTATGGCTTTGCAGCGAGGTAAACCACAGCCCTAGTGTTGTTAAGAAGAAGCAGGCCTGAAAATGAACCAAACGACAATGTTATCAAACTTTAATCGGAAATTCATTATGCACCCTTGACTTAGCACAGTGGAACCGCAACGGTGAATAATGCACAGCACGTACAGCTGGCTTTTTAAGTCCCTGACATCTCCATCTCCTTTTTACAAGCCTGTACAGCCAGTGTACTTACTTATTATACGCCTACGATTTCACTGAGGTCCATGTAGTGACTGACACCAGATTGATATGAGCAGAGCTTAAGGGGGGGTGGGGGCAGGTGATGCTGGAGACATTTGGGTAGTGCAGGGGCCACCTGCTCCCTCTGTCCCTCTGGCATGGAAACTAGGGGTGGGCAAAAAAATCGATATGCCAATATAAAATGTGGTGATCAAAAAAGCACATTCTCGTTTTTTTTTTTTTTTTTTTTTTTTTTTTTTTTCATTTAAGGAGGTTCAGATATTAGCAGGTCACTCTTAAATGTCTTCTACCAGGGTATCCTCGCTAGTGTCCTCTTTTATGCCGTGCTCTGCTGGAGGGGTAGCATCACGGCCATGGACAAGAGCAGGATAAACAAAACCATCAAGAAGGCTGGTTCAGTGGTTGGCCTTCCCTTGGATTCCCTATGGAGACTACTATTGCCAGGCGAACAAGGACTAAATTGAATTCCATACTTTTGTATGAAGATCATCCACTTTTCAGTATATTTCATGCTTTGCGAAGCTCATTTAGTAGCAGACTTCGCATGCCTTCCTGCTCAACGGAGCGATACAGAAAATCATTTGTACCCGCTGCCGTTAAAATCTTTAACGAACACTTTTAGTGTTGTACAAGAGGACTCTCTTACTTTTTGTGTGACTTGTATTGTACTTTGTTGTTCTATGTGTCTTCTGTGCTGAGTGTTGTTTTTTTTTGTTTATACATCATTGATGTATGACTCTGTGTTGTTTTCGTACTGTATGTTGTTGTTATTTGTTTGTTGTTATTTGTTTCTGTGACGCTCTGGTGGCAAAACTTGAGGGTGTACAAATGGAACCAAATGGACCCGTTATTGGTTCTATTTGTACGCCCTCAGACAAAATCTTGAAAATGGGTGGAATCCTCCTTGTTCTAGTATAATAAAAGCACAGTCGTTTGTGGGGAAAACAAAGGTCATATATCGATATATCAAATCAAATCGCAGCATAACTGAGAATCGCAATATAAATCGATTCAGAAACCTAAATATCAATATTGTGTCGTATCGTGAGGTAAGTGAATTGTCCCACCCCTAATGGAAACATGGTTGGAGAAAAAAGTATACCAACACTGCAATGTAGATTAACTCATTCACACTTGAGTAGACGTAAACAAAAGCCAGCACGTAGTGTACAGTGACACACCTTCCTCCCTCCCTCCACGTGCAGAGAGCTGACTATACTACTGTAAGCACTACAGTGCTAATGAACACACAACAACAACAACAATAACAGCAGCAACGTGTTCTCACTGACACGCCAACGCTGCAGGCTGGTCACGTGAGAGTGGACTGAGTGACTGTAACTCTGACACTCATGTTACTGCATGCATGCACATACACTCGTGCACAGTCGGCACACAAACACATGTGACGCGCCCCCGCGTTTGTATTACTGTACTCGGATGGTGATTTTATTGAATGCGTAGCAAAAAAAAACATACATTTTCTTTGCTTTTTTACAATAATCCTAAAATCAGAAAGATAGCTAGCGTGACCTAGATGACGCATGACACCTATAGCTGAGCTGTATTGTCAGAAACAGCTTGGTTTACGTTCATTTACGTGTTTACACTTTGACTCCCATTCACAAATTACACAAATTAATTGATCATGAGGTAACTAGATACAATAGGTGTGTTTGCATTGTTTAATCCACATTTTTAAATGTGTCCTACAAGGGATCTATAATTGCGAATGCAGTGAACTTAATATGAAACCTGGCCAAACATGTCTGTCTGTGCGTGCACGCACCACACACATGGGCATGCGTCACCGTCACACACTCTGTGATTCCTTGTATTCATTTACCATTCAGATATAAAATTACTGTTTATTACGGCAAAACAAGTTCTGTTCTGTACTGCAGCGTGCGCAGGCATTCTGAAGGCTAAATACTACAATTACACATACACAACAACATTTCAGTATTGGTTGTAATATTCTATGCCACAAACCAGGAACAAAAACCTACACTGTGAACATTATAATTTGTTTTGGGGGCGGAAGTTGCAGGATTGTAACGGAAGTACTGCTGAAGGTAATGACGTTGATGCTATACAGATCAGTTTACATTCTCCATGAATTAAGTAATTACTGATGATAATGTGATTGTTCAGGAAAATATCATATACGGGGGAAATATATCTGAGGATGCTCCCTATACCGATGAGTAATAAGTAATAATCTAATCTATAAGCACACACGCACACGCACACGCACACACACACACAGCGTGACAAGTAGGCTATGACAGGTAGAGTTATTAATAAGGATCATAATGACACATGATGCCATCAGGCTGAGTGATGTCCAAAGGAACGCCCAGAGGAACATACAGTACAGTAACCACATTACCGTCTGTCAGGTGGAAACCTCATTAGGTCCACAACTGTGAGCCAGATAAGATACAGTAGCAGATCCACAAGCTCTACAGTCACATCGCCTTGAGCTTGGCAATATGCTACTATTGATGGTTGTATGCAATGCTGAAGAATTATCAGCAAGTATGGTGTTTACTGAAAAGCACATTACAGTAAATATGGAGATAAGAGGTTTCTGGCTGACAGGGACATTGAACAGTGTCAGGATTACGCTGTGGATTACACTCCACATTACATTGCAGATTACACTGTATATTAAACTGTAGATTACGCTGCAGATTATACTGTATATTACACTGCAGAATATACTGTATATTAAACTGTAGATTACAGTGCAGATTATACTGCATATTACACTGCAGAATATACTGTATATTAAACTGTAGATTACAGTGCAGATTATACTGCATATTACATTGTAGAATATACTGTAGATTACAGTGCAGATTATACTGCATATTACACTGCAGAATATACTGTATATTAAACCGTAGATTACAGTGCAGATTATACTGCATATTACACTGCAGAATATACTGTATATTAAACTGTAGATTACACTGCAGATTGCACTGTGTATTCCATTGCAGATTATACTGTATATTACACTGCAGATTATACTGTATATTAAACTGTAGATTACACTGCAGATTATACTGTGTATTCCATTGCAGATTATACTGTATATTAAACTGTAGATTACACTGCAGATTATACTGTGTATTCCATTGCAGATTATACTACATGTTATGCTGTATATTAAACTGTAGATTACACTTCAGATTATACCATTATATCACACTGGGTAACGTGGGCTTTGTTCAGCAACCTTCCTGCCCACGGTGGATAGTAACTACTTAAAATTAGAACTACTCTACTTGTTATTACAGTACACTGTGCAAAACCCACAGAATAGAATGCAGCTGTGTATATTATGTTGCACAGGAAAGTCCCAATTAATTTACCAGCAAACTCTGGTAAACTCCCATAATCTCATAGTTGCACAATAACCCCTCTTTCCCTACAGCGGTATTTATGTATATATATATTTTCTTTGTTGCAGTATTATACTGTATGTTTAACTCCAATACATCTCAAAGGAAAATGGACAACTTGAGTCCACTAAACACTAAACGGCTTAAGTGTTTAACGATCAATACTTTATAGTCCAACAGCATCATCTGATTCTAATGCAGGCGTTCCTCATGACGAGTGATTCTACTTGTGCTACTCCAAGTATATTTCCATGCCAAGACTTTGGTACGTCGACTCGCAGGACTTAAAGGGGAATTGCACCCATTTTCAAGATTTTCCTGAGAGGATACAAATGTGAACCAAATGGACCCTATCGGGTCCAAAGAAAAATCATTAACATGGTGAAATACATCCTGATGATGTCATCAGATGTATTTCACCATGTTAATGATTTTTTCAGACCTCCATTTTTAGGAAATACAGAATTGGGGGAACTTTTTTTTATCATGTCCACACAACATCTCTAAGGTATATTAATGACATATTAAAATGTTGAAAATGGGTGGAGTTCCCCTTTAAACAGTCCAGACTGCAACTGCTTTCTTCCAGCAGGTTGCCTGCATCATACGTGCTACTGTGTAGGTAAACACATTTCCTTTGCTTTTGTTTGTATTTAAGGTGGTCAGAGACAATGGCCAGCTATCGTCTTGCGGCCGCTCAGAGAGGTGAGGTGATACCGTACGGCGACACGCCGTGTGGAAAGAACAGCTCATCCAGTTCTCTTCTCTTCCACGCTATCTGGACCGCACAGCGCACACGCCTTTTGTGTGTCTGTCCGAGAGGTTCCTGAATAGCCGATAACCAGGGCTGCTGGGTGTTGTTTGTGTGTGTGTGTGTGTGTGTGTGTGTGTGTGTGTGTGTGTGTGTGTGTGTGTGTGTGTGTGTGTGTGTGTGTGTGTGTGTGTGTGTGTGGGTGTGTGTGTGTGTGTGGTCGCTTAGTTTACCTCTAGGCCACATCCTTTGTGCCACCCATCCAGCCTCACTCACGGCCATTGCTCCTGAGACTAAACACCGGGGGTATACCTAACATTCTACTGGATCGGGGCCCACTTGATTGTCCATGGCCCACCCATCTGACCTCTCATCGACCACGACTGCCGTGCTTTAAGGATCGGCCGATCGATGACGTTTTGGCTCTAATCGGTGGAACTAATGTAATGTCCATTAAGACGTGATGCTGATTGTGCGAAGGCCTTCGAAAATCTGTTAGTTCTCACACTTTGGATAATGAAAAGATGCTGATCTACAAGCTCGCAGTGGGCCCTGGGCGGCTTGCGTAAGCGGTCTGGGCAAATATAGAGTGCTAATGCATCCTGACTGTGGGTTGCGAGTTCAAAAAACAATCCTGGTGGCCTTTGCTGCTTGTCACTCCCCATCTCTCCATTCACCAATCTACTGTATGCTATCAAATAAATGCTATCAAAGAAAATGCCTTTAAAGAAGTGCCATTTATGGACGGGCAAGGGAAAAGTCTAAAAGAGCCAGTTGAGTGACAGAAGGATGGGCCAATAGATTGACAGAGGGCGGGGCCAATAGATTGACAGAGGGAGGAGCTAATAGAGTGACAGAGGGAGGAGCCAATAGAGTGGCAGAGGGAGGGACCAATAGAGTGACAGAGAGAGGAGCCAATAGAGTGGCAGAGGGAGGGACCAATAGAGTGACAGAGAGAGGAGCTAATAGAGTGACAGCGGCGTGAAGGAGTAAGATAAAGCCAATAGATTGACAGATGGAGGCTTTCGTGAAAAGCACAGACCAAGGTGGCGAGGGTGTGTACTGGTGCAATCGGTACATTCAATTGATATAGTGCCAAATTGCAACAAGTACTGTAGTCTCACAGAACTTCACATATCGTTTGGCCTATTATCAACCGTTTGGCTTTGGCCAGCAGTGTGCCGTTTTTTCGGGTGGAGGCGTAATATAATACTGGGCACAGATCGCGTTATTACCCTCCCTGTCTGCTCTAGCCTTCTGTCAGCGTTTGGACAGCAAACAGCTCACTGTGGACGTGCATTTCTAAAGCCCCCCTTTATCCTAAGCACTTTGAAAGGTTTCTTACATTCGTGAAGCACGCACGCACACTTACAGGCTTGCACGTGCAATGTGAGGCACACACCTTCCTCGTGGAGCAGCTACTGTAAGTGGTTCAGTGTCTTGCTCAAGGACACTTGGACACAAAGCACAGGAGGACTCAGTCAGGAAGGAACACATCCGTTTGCAAAATAATTGGGCTCAATACAGGCTAGTGGAAAAGCAAGACTTTATCCGCGGATGGCTGAAGGTCTTGAGGATAATGTTTTGGGTTCGCCCCCACTATGGCTTAGATGGTGAAGCATGTGCAACTGTGCATGATGCACATGCAATGGGACACAAAATGCTTTGCGTGCCATTGTTAAAATAGCATCCCATTAGGTACAAAATCACCACATCACGACACAGAACCTAATGATTTCTACTGCCGTTCCGTGGCCCAACACTGGAAGACAGTGTGTGCTTGTAACTGTGCAGTTTCCAGCCATGTACGAAAAGTGGGCCAGCGCTGCTGAGAAAAGTATGCATGCTATAATTCAACGTCTTCAGGATGTAGACGAAAATACAGAAAAGACATTCTCTGCGTTCCATTAGAAACTTTATAACAGCCGCTCTGTTAAAAATAACCAATTGTTTTCTTGGCCCGCGATAAGCAGAGAAAATATGCTTTGTGGGCCGTTCACAAGTCAGAAAGAAAACATATGGGGAAATGGAATAGGAATTATTCCGGTGGTTGGCATAATAGAACGTCACCTTATGTGTGAAGTGATGACAGGCTCTTTCCAAAACATGTTTACAAGTCTGTTGAGGTATAGAAACCTCATATGGTGCAAAGCTCTTAGCTGTCAGGGTTTCAAATTTAAAAAATAGCAAAAGCTGAAAGCTTGAAACACGTCAATTGAGGGTGAGACGTTTACAACAGGTGAAGTAGCATCCATCTAGAGACTAGGTTGGTTCCCATATAAATACCAGTAAGAGCTTCCTGGCCGACAACAGAGAAATATGCAAGCAGCCACATGCTGTCTTTAGTATTGCAAAATTCAACAGGAGACTGGGCTCTTTGTACTGTCCACAAACTGTAACCTCCATTTTCACTTCAAATGTAACAAACAGCGATGCTGAAATATCTGGAGGAGGCAGACTATGACCTCATGTCTTGTTGTGTGCATAGAATACATCACAAAAGCACCCGCTGCCAAGGAGGCAGGATGGTTTGGCAACCACCTGCAATTCAAGTAAGTGGACAACCTCTGCTGAAAGTGTATTTGTAGCCTTCTGCTTCCTGTATTAACCATGTGAACGTCAGCATCAATATTTTGGGAGAAAGATGGAAAAAATACCAGATCTACCAGCTAACAATAATAGACAAGGGGCTCCATTTTCGTCACCGCTAAACCCCTTATCCCTTAACTTCTTTGCCTTTTCAAACCATTTAAAAAAACATTTGTCAATAGTTTAAATGGCCAGTCTGCGAGTTCACAATGTGTCAATAGATTGGCACGTTGAACTATTCCAAAAAGTTTTTCAAAATAAAAAAAATGAATTTAGAAAAAAAATTAGATGGTAACGAAAATGTAGCCCTTGTTGTGCAAAGGAGAGAGTAGAGATAACACAGGTGCATTTGACTAAGTCTAAAAGGGTTTACGTGCTTTTGGATTTCCAAAAATATAAAGAACAAAACGTGGCCCTGATCAGTTCAAGAAGGGGTTATGTATTTTAGTTTCCAAATAAGAGATGATTCATTATTTCATTATTGGTTGGTCAGCATCCGTAGGAGATCATGCCAGTGCAGGGTTCAGCATGACATTCACGTCATGGAGCATTTTCTTTCTGGCCCTCCAAAGTGTGGCTCTGCATAGTCTGCAAAGAGGTTCTGGTTAGACGCTCTCTGAGTTACAGACACATAAGGGTCCATTCGGATCCCCACGGTGGTCCCCGTCTGGACCCGGCTGTGTCTTAATCGGTCTTTGCTCGAGCGTATCTGCATAATTTGGCGCTGTACGCTCTCTCCCTGGCTGTGCGCTTTGAAACAAGTTCGGAGAGGCAGCCTGGAGATATTGTGGGTTAGAATTCTTCTTCACAGAGACTAATTAACATCAGCGCTGGAATCAAATATTCCAACAGCCAACTGATGGCCCAGATAGGAGTCGTTTTATTATTAGAGCAGCATGCAGATAAGCCAGCCGAGGACCGCCGAGGCCCGCCTGAAATATTACTACCCCAGTAACTAGGAGGGTGAATTAAGATGATCCAAAGTAGAATATTATATTACATAAGTTATTGAGTTACCAATCAACACAACTTATTTTCAAACCGTTGATTAATTGATTTTTTGATTGATTGAATGAATGAATGCACATGTTATGTTGACAAATACTGCAGCGCAAAGTGTTAAAAAGGCTTGTTTTCATTGCAACTAAGATATAAGCCTACAATTTGTACTCCACAGTATAGGGCGTCTGAAAAAGAACGGACCTACACTCATCAGAATGTTGATAATGATATCAACAAGCAATAAGTAATGGAACATTACTTTTACATGAGTAGCACGTAACTGATTATAGTGACATATTACAGCACTGTTCCAGATTAAATTGCCCAACATTGATAGCGTTGCAATCACCTGCAGAGAATAGTCGTTTGAAAAGCAGCCTCAAACAGTGCCTTACAAGGACTTGCTTTACTAAAAGATGTAAAGTAATTGTGCTTGGCGTCTGTCACCACGTCTGAGGCACTGAATAGATAAGCTTCTCTATAATAGAGAAATTGCACCTCTGCACAGAATGTACTGGGCTTTCCAAGGTCTTTTCTGCTCCATAACTATAACGGCACGATAGCCGCTCACGACTCAAAAGCGATCGGCCAACGATTATGACCACTAGACCAGTGATTCTCAGCCTTGTTCTCTTCAAGGACCACCCGATTTGATTATGCATCCGGCCGAGGGGGCCACGTTTGACAATTTGAAGATTTTGTTTGGGCCCAAATCTGCACTGTGAAATTCCCAGAATTCATGTGTGCAAGACAAGTAGAAGCAACCCTTGCCGGGTCAGAGTTCTACTCTTTCTACTTCTCGGAACCAAGTGCTCCATAATGAATAGAGGAATTGTCACCGGGGCACAAAATGTACTGACTTTTCAAGGTCTTTGGCTGAATCGCCCTACGTCTATAACTCCAAATGGCCCGTCACCACAAAAACTGATTGGCTAAATTTTATGACCATCAAGACAGGCCGGTCCCTTAGGAGTGATGGAGAGCCTTGGGCGGGGGAGGGGGGGGTTAAAAGCTCCAGGTCTTCCAGGCGGGGAGTGGAATGTTCTTGCCTCCCTCTCTTGCCTGCCTCCCTGCCAGCCAGCCCTTCCATGTGATGTGATGTGATTGGGGAAGGTGCATAGGACAGAGAGGCTTTAAGACACTTTAATGGCTAAATTGGCAGAGTTCCTCAACAACGACGCCACTGAACAACGGCGTGCACTCAGTCAACTCTGAGGGGGTGGGGAGGGGGCAAATGATACCTCAGCCCACCTCACCTCAGCTCACCTCACGGAGGGAGGGGTTCTCTCCGGTTCTGACCAGACCAGGCAGCCATCAGCACACTCGGATCATAGTCAGAACGCTGAACGACAAGGCGGCAAAACCTAACTCGACGATAGAGCGTTATATAAGGAACTGTATGCGGCAGAGAATGGAGTACAAGTTATTGTACGAATGTACGGTACATGTGTAGCAGAGGGTAGCTTACACAACCTCAGCCTGATGACATAAAAGTGTAATATCTACCATGGATTCTGGGGATTTGATATCCTTTAAGATGTCATGGCTTTCCACTGGGTTTGAATCCCAGAGCAAATCCCAGGTGTTACTCGTGGATCAACTGCATTTTATTTGTACTATGTTTTTTTTTCTCGGATGCTGAAGTGCTGGAGTGAACACTAGCCTACTATCAATGGGTCAAGTGTTGATGCAAACTGAGTCTGCTTTGGAACATAGACATGACAAGCTCTTGGGAGAAGTACCATTCACAGCATCCACAGTGGCAGGTTTTGGCGGCAGTCATAGGTACTGTACAAATAGTTAACTTCTCTAGGGGGACTGCATATTATACAAAGATCAGAAATTAACTAGCTTGTGTGATGGGACAGGACCAAGCAGTACCCCTAAAAAGAGATACCAAGTCTGCATGGTCCCTTGGTTGATCTATGGCTATACAGATCGTCAGAACATATTACTGTATAAGGCAGGGTGTCCAAAAGGTAGATTGTGATCTACCAGTATCACACAGGCTGTGCAGGTAGATCACATGACAGTCCCTTAAAATGAATAGATCTGTAACTCTTTAAAAAATGAAACCAAATGGACCCTTACAGGTCCATTTGGTTTCATTTTACACTCTCAAGAGTTAAATTAAACATCTGAATTGCACACTTTTCAAGAGTGCATGCAATTCGAAAATGGAGGATAACAGTTATTGTGGACAAATTGTGGACAAAAATGTGAAAGTTCTTAGTTTTGCGTGCAAGAAACTAAACTCTTTCAAACGTCCAGTAGTAGCATATACAAGAAAACCTTCCAATTCTCCCCCTCTGTTTTTCATTATTTAAGTGCACTATTCTTAAACACCATAACAGAGTAACACCATCACCACTATTTCAAAGCTCAAACTTTCTATGGAATAATCGTATTTTTGATGTGTAGATCTTGTTGAGCCAGTCATATTGAAAGTAACTCTCAAGTCAAGAAAGTGTGGGCACCCCTGCTGTAAGGTAAAAGGTGAACTAAGTAATCACAACATACATAACAACAGGTATAATTCTGGCATAGATTGCAGCCTGGAAAGAGTAACAACAACAGTGTCTCGTTCAAACATATTGGAAGACACCGAAGGGAAGGAGGAGCAATTTTTTTGTTGTTTCCGCTGTGCGGAATAGTATAGGGGGGCGAGTCTACATCTTGACCTTAATTCTATCAAGCCCCCATGTTGGCTGCGCACACTGGCGGTCTAAGTGCATTAACGCCGGCTGGGATGCACGCAGCCCCGCCACCACTACAGCATCTCAAATGCTTCAGTCGAGCCGTAATTGGATATTCAAAAACCCTGAACTCATTAGCAGGAAATACCAGTCAAAGTAAACACGATTATTGTTGTGGCCTCTTCATATTGCAATCACGAAGCCATTAGAAAACAGGGCCTCGATTACAATTCGGAGAATGATATTATTGTGTTTCTTTCTTTCCTGGACTCATTATAATGAGACGGAACGTCGCGGATGTGATAAATGGCTCGCCCACTTGGAGTGCTTTTGTAGAAGGGGGTGTGGGGGGGCAAACGCGCGGCGGTCCTCGTAGTGAAGTGAGCTCATGGTTTGGGTCCCAACCTCTCTTCTTTCCGGGAAGCGGCGCTCAACGCCGAAACCATGCATTAATCTGAGTGCAGGGCACAGCCTATATATACACAGTACCACTGCTGTACGCAACACATACATAACGTTTATAGATAAATGCATGCACTCTGGACGGATGCAGTGATGCAAGACTTAAAACGTAAATTGTGCACAGTTAGCAGAGGGAAGAGCGGGAGAGATGACAGCTGGTATAAGCTGAACTTGCTCTTATGAAGATACGCTCCACCAAGCTCAAGCCAGAGCTCTCCCTAGCTTGTTGTTTGCCACAACAAGGTCACAAGGTACAAGTCTTGTATTGGTGGGATCCCCCTGGCCGGTGCAAACTAATTTCAGATCGGAGGGGTGAGTTTGGTGGCCGAATGCTTGTCCGCTTTGATAGGGAAAAGCTTCAGAAACCAGCAGCTGCTTTAGCCAACATACAGCCTACAGCACAGCACAGTCTCTCAGTGAAAGAGGCATGCAGCATACTTCTCAAACATTCTATCGACGCCAATCTTGTACAGTTCGGTGGGGCTCCCCCCGGGTGCAAACCATTTTCAGAGGGGCGGGGGTTCTAAAATGTGATATTTACAACCAGCTACTTTAGCAACACACCGCATACTGTAGTAACAGCACAGGAGGCGTTGAGCGACTGCACTGCTCGACGCGTGGCCCCCCGTCTCCTGTCAACACTCATCTCCCTCCTTCTCCAGAGACTACAACACTTGTCCACACGACTCTTTCCCTCACACCCTTCCGCAATCTCTCGTTTCGCGTGCGCACGCATGGCACACACACACACACACAGACACACACACACACACACACACACACACACACACACACACACACAGAGACAAGTGGCCTTGTTGTTCCTTCCCACCGCCCGCTGGTCACAGCACGTCCCTGTAGGGTGTCTCCTCCCCTCTCCTCCGTTCTTTCCGATCCCCTATCGTCTCCTCTCTCCCCTCCTCCTCCAGCTCTCCTCCTCCTCCTAGATGCTAACGTAGCAGTGATGTGATGCTGCCATGGCACAGCCTTCACAACATCCATTAAACACCCTTACACCCGACAGACCATTAAACACCCTTACACCCAGCATGCACTTCACTACAGAAACAAGGGACATGCTATACTGTAACTGTCAGCGAGGAGGAGGGGGCGGGGCTGTAGAAAGAGTGTGTCTGCATGCACACATGCACACATAGTATACTAGTAATCTGTGCTGGGGAGGGCCTAATGTCCCCACAAGTACAGTACAGTCTATAATTCATGGTCCTCTCAATAAATAATACAGTGTTTTAGGGTTAAACATTTATATATACAATGAATTCCGCCTCACTTCATTCTTAGTTGTGTGCCGGCTGACTGTAGTGTACCCAAAACAGTTGACCTACATATACAGTATATTAAGCGCACAATACCAAAACATGGCAGCACTGTGCCGGCACACACTGTTGTGAAGTTGTAGATCGGGGACAGACAACAGCACGTGACTGAACTTGCGGGCTTTAGGGTGCTGTCTTCTAAAGGCTGGCTCTCGCGAGCACAGATCGAGGCGACATCGAGACATGGAAGCAACCTGCAACGCACAGGAACTCGAGTGGAACTTCGGAAAGGCGCGCTGTTGTTCGAGCGACGACTGGCCACTCACAGCGCCTCTCTTTCATCAGTTCAACCCAAAAAGGAGCTTTATCTATGGGCATGAGAAAACAGACGTTTTTTTTTTTTTAAAGGCTCCCGACGTCCCCTTGCTTCCGTGACGCACGCGGAAGCTTTGGCAAGCTTCCCCCTGTGCGTCACGGAAGCCTGCCTTTCCCTGTCTATGCATCCCAAGTACCACTTCCTCCCTCTCTCTCTGCTCTCCCCGGAACCCCTCATCAACATCCTCACAAGCCACCCTCTCTCACGCCTGTTTTATGTACGGGACGGACAAGGGCCCAAAAAATAGCCCAGATCTACAAGTCGGAGTAGAGCGCGAGTTTGTAGATCGGGGCTATTTTGGGGGATAGCTCGACACCAACACACAGTATAGATAGAGTCAGGTGGGCTGGCCTATCTTGATCTAGCCTGACACCCCCCCACCCTTCCCCAACATACACACACATCAAACAACCACACACAAACACACACTCAATAGCCATGCAATCTCGTACTCTTTTGGTATGCGCATGTCGTGCAAGCGTGCCAACGTGTTTAGTGCTTTGGTTGCGCGTTGTTGCAGCCACGGCAGGGCATGCCGTGTATACGGACACATAACTGCATGTCCACAGGATGCTGCTAGGTTTTTGGTGAGTATATACTGTAGTATACCATTCATCCGCTGTGCACAGCATGCGTGCATATTCCACTCACACTGTCAGTCTCTCTAATCACTCTGTCTCTCTCACACACAGACACACACACACACATGCATCGGTCCACAACGGGAGAGCGCGGTGCCAGTGACAGTGAACGAGGGAGACAACACGACCGACCGAAACGAGGAGCGCTGATCTCAGTACAGTCCCTCTTACCTTACTGCAGGAGAACAGCTCACCTAGATGATGCCTCGGAGGAGAAGACTAGCGCGCATTCAGGCCACAACGCTCCTAGTACCGCTGCACACACACACACACACCGGCTCAAAACATCATCAACCCCGCGCTAGCTCTCTCTCTCTCTCTCACTCACTCACTATCTCTCTCCCTCTCTCTCTCCATCCCTCTCTCAGGCAGCACGGATGAGATTGTACTACAGTGTGAGCAAGAGGGGGGAGTGAAATCTGAGGGGGGGGAAAGGAGCGGAATATCAGAGGGCTGTGTCGCAATTGCTTCTGGCACAGGGCATTGTGTTTGGCGTGTGTGTATGTGTGTGTGTGTTGGGGAGGGGGCACGGGGGATTATGACGCACAAACGGGATCTCCTCTTTTTTTTGGGGCCGTTTGTCGGTGATCCTGTTTCACAGAGATGGTACGGTCCGAGAGAGGAGTTTGAGGAAGCAGGTTGAGGCATCATCAGCCCAGGCTGCAGCAGCAACACCACAAGCTAGCGGAGTGCTATGGATGGTGCAGTCTCTCGATGTGTGTGTGTGTGTGTGTGTGTGTGTGTGTGTGTGTGTGTGTGTGTGTGTGTGTGTGTGTGTGTGTGTGTGTGTGTGTGTGTGTGTGTGTGTGTGTGTGTGTGTGTGTGTGTTATGAGACCAAGCTGTGCAGGAATGAGTCAAGGAAGGCTTGGGAAGACTGCATACCCTATATAGAGTACATACATTCCAGTATATACACTACAGTACAGTATATACCGGGGAATGTACAGTATGTATTATTTTTTTTTTTTTTTTTTTTGTATTTATTTATTTATTTTTTGAGTGGTGATTCAGTGAGTACAGGGACCTATAAGCTGCATTTGTTAAGCACCAAAAATATTTTAAACTATGCTTTGACCTTTGACCCGAGGCCAATTCCAAAAATGTCTTCTAAACCAATAGTTCTCAAACATTTAAAAATTAGTTAATGGCATTAAATAATTTTGTTGCTTAATGTTTTCTTTTAATCAAGACATGTGCACACTGACTCAACATACTGAGCATTTTCTCATCGAAAACAAAACAGTAGAGCACGGTTTTAAGGAGCCCTCTACTACTGGGGGCTTGTACATCACCTATTTTGATGAATATTTAAAAAAAAATTAAACAGATCTATTTTTGTGTGTTTTTCTTTTTTTAAATGTTCAAATCCTGTAAAGGAAAACATGCATTTTTGACATAGTTTGAATGGAGATTAATCACCATTAAATTCATTTTGAAGCTGTGATTAATCTGATTAATCATAATCATTAAAGGTAGATTTCACCCTCCACCTGGGGAACTTTTATTAGCTCCTCTGCTAACGTGGGGGAGGGGAAAACTCCATATATGGTCTGCACACCTAATAATAGAGCATTTTAACAGATTTATTTTTATTTTATTTTTATTTATTTTTTTGGGGGGGGGGGTGATATCTGACAAATGTGAAATCTCTTCCCCTACCTTTAATCATAATCAATTATTATTAAGACCCACAATAATAATAATAATAATTCTGTTCTAATTAGTAATATTATTATTATTGCAATTGTTATTATTTATGTTCTAATATATCAGATGTACAAGGATTATACATTGTTTTAATAGCCAACACTAAATTGACACATTTCCCATGTGCAAAAAAAAATATATATATATATATACAGTAAATTTGCAAAACATTTTGCAAACCTGCATGGGCTCCAGGCCATATTAGCCCCGCTAGACTAGCATCACCATTACTAATGATAAACCTGTCAACAATGTTGTTGTTGTTGTTGAATTCCAACCATATCCTTTTTTTTTTTCTCAGAGTGTACAAATGTGAACCAAATGGACCCTAGCGGGTCCATTTGGTTCCATTTGTACACTCTCAGAAAAAAGGAAACTCATTAACTTTTTACCATGCCCACACAACATCTCTAAGGTATATTAATGACATAATAAAATATTGAAAATGAGTGGAATTCCCCTTTAAGACACGTACATGTACACTTGCATTTGCATGTGCATTTGTGTGCACCTGCGGGACACATACAGACACGCTATTGCATCAAGTATAGCATATAGCCTACTTTTGCCCCAAAAATATTCTACATGTGAGAAGTGGGGGGACACCCCCCCCCCCCCCCCCTCCACTACACCCCTGCCTGTCAAGTCACTTCTAATGATAATTACCTGGGCTCCAGGCCATATTAGCCCTGCTAGACTAGCATCACCACCATCACCACCAAAGGGAAAGGAAGCCACTACTAATGATAAACCTGTCAAGTCACTTCTAATGATAAACCTGGGCTCCAGGCCATATTAGCCCTGCTAGACTAGCATCACCTCCACCACCGCAGGGAACGGAACTCACTTCTAATGTGCCAGGTTGTTCAACACCAAAGGCACTGTTCCACTGTGTGGTACATTGGTACAGTACCAGCTTCAAAGCAAACTGAGATATGACAATGGGTGCTGCTGGGGCCAACACAAAACATTGGGCAAGAAGTACATGCTGCACTCCAGTTACATGGAAAAAGCAAAGCATGACAATTTCGACCCTCTAGGGATCTTCTTCAGGTCAAAAATGGATGCGTAGAAAAACTCACTCAACAATAAACCAACCAGGCCATTTTTGCAATGTTTATCTGTTGAAGTTGGAACCGAGTCAAACTAATGCATGCGTTATTCACATGGGCGAATACAAAGAGACAGCGTAGCGTTCAGTTTCAAAGGAAGCCATCGACACGGCGACGTACAACAAAGATACATCTGATGTTTGTAGCTGCTTCAATAGCTCCGACAGCTACAAAAGCGTTGAGCTGGTTTCAACTTCAGCTACAAAGGCACAAAAACTACAAATATGCTGTGTAGCTTTGTATCTTTTTCATCTGCCAGCGTGAACCCAGCATATAAATGTATAATTTAAGTCAGGGTGTGGAGAGGGGGCTCAGTACAGTTCAACTATGATTAAGTTTTGGGCGCTGCAGTCTGAAAAGTTTGGGAACCCTTGTCCTAGAGTCTAGATCAGGGGTGCCCAAAAGGTAGATCGTGATCTACCAATAGATCACACAGGCCGTGCAGGTAGATCACATGACAGTCCCCTAAAATGTATAGAAATGGACCCGTCATTTAACGCTCTCAAGAGTTAAAGTAAACATCTGTATTAGGTAATTTCAAGCAGAGAGTGGAGAATAATTGTTATTTTGACCAACGTTTTGCCAGTTCTCTTTCCCAGTTGTGGACAAAAACATGAAAATTATTAGCTTTGGGTGCAAGAGACTAAACTCAACATCACAAACTGTCAACTCAAACCCCAAATACTGTTTTCAAACGTCAGTACTAGCATATACAAGAAAACCTTCCAATTCTCCCCCTCCATTTTTCATTATAAGTGCATTATTCTTAAACACTATAACAGTAAGTAACACCATCACCACTATTTCAAAGTTTCTTGGGGCCTTGAAATGGATATTTTTTTATGTGTAGATCTTGTTGAGCTGGTCATTTTGAAATTAGCTCTCAAGGCAAAAAAGTGTGGGCACCCCTTGATCTAGATGGTCGAAACATTGAGTGCAGAATGTAAACTTTTCTCACTGTGCCACTGAACTCAACCCACACTGGCTGTTGGTACCAGCAGTATCCCTCAGCAGCTGGTCGCCAACCTTAAGTCTATTAGGCTTAGTGTAGAATGGATATTTTGGAATGCCAAATAGCAGCAAATTTGCTGCCATCTTGCCAGCAAGGTGCTAATTAGTCGCAACTTCCCATTGGCAGCCAATTCATCCATACAGAAAAGTCCTGTCTAATTCTATTAAACTACATCAGACTCACCATTGTGGGTGTATGGAAAGCTTGTATTATTCTCTTTCAAATCTGTTATTAGTTATTTGATTCATAAAAAAACACTTTAGACATGTTATGAACTTTATGTTATGTGCTAGTCCTTACGGCTGGGACCCATGTTTGTACACTATGTTGTTGTTCTTATCTTTAGTTACACATATGTTCAAAGGGTCAGAGGGTATTCTTGAATTGTGGGTGGGGGGGCAGTAAGTGTTCCGTTACTGAATGACCTTAATTGTCACCCGATAATTAACCCGGCTCCACCGAATGGGACAGCAGAGAGGACTATTCCCTCCTCTTCTGCCCACTCCTCTCTGCTGCCCCATCTGGTGGAGTCAGGTTACCCAATAATCACACCGAAATGTTACTCTTCTTGACAACATACCACATTTCATGGTCACATATGTTTACTGTCAAGAAGTATGCCAGAATACTAAACTCACTAAACACTAATTTTGTCAACAAGAGACGTTATTTATTTATTTATTTGCTGATTTTGCCATGCACCGCCAACGCTTGTCCAACGTCCAGACAAACTTTTTTTTCTTCTGCTATCTAAAATTGCATGCACCTGCCAGGGGCGGATGTAACATGTCCCATTTGGGGGGGGGGGGGGGGGCAAGAGAACATGTTGGAGGGGCAAGAGAAAATGGTATGGGGACGGCTTTATCGATGAAGCCGCCCCCATACCATTTTCGGTTACAGGACTTTTATTAGTCAAGTAAAGCATCAATAATAACATCAGTTGTTGTTGAAGTTGCAACAGACACGCAGCATGCATAAAGCTAAAGGTCTGACTCAGAGAGTTTTCTATTTTTAATGATGAAATGCTGTTGGTTTAGTGGTGACACAGCTGTAGTTAGTTAGTAGCAGTAGTAGTGTTTCAAATCATTTTAAATATAAGCACTTGGGTTGTTTTGCATGGCATCGTGTTTGGGGGGGGGCAGACTGGGTATTTAGGGGGGCATTGCCCCCCATGCGCATGCCTAGATCCGCCTCTGGCATCTGCTGCGAAGCACGCCATAATTAAGGCCCTTCTTTGCAGCAGATGCCTGTGATTTTAGAATCTGACAGGCTCACAGAAGGAGGAACATCATGGACACACGATTCAGGTTTTCTGATTGACATAAAAACAACAATAACAGATTTTCTAAAAACGTTTTTTTAGAAACTAAAGTTGCCATGCGAGTCACTTATTATCATCAGAGAATTCTAGTTAGAGGAGCACGCTTGCATTCAAGACAAGGCACAATTTTATCTCTGTGAACCTAATTTACAGCACGCTGTAAAATCAATTGTCTTGAGACAGTTCCTTCCAGTTCCCACTATTTATTCAGAATTTAAGCCACGGACCACCATTTGATGACATTTTAGCCTCACAGACCCAAAACTACAGATTTTTCTTTTGTCCACAATCCACATTTCTAGGCTGTATTTGAGAAACAAAACATACAGATCAAAATAACCATTAATCTTCTACATGCTCTAGTTCTGTAGAATTGGGCTAATTCAGATGATGAATATTTTAACTCTTGAGAGCGTAAACATGAAACCAAATGGACCCGCAAGGGTCCATTTGGTTTCATGTTTACGCTCTCAAAGAGTTACATCTGGTTAGCCAACTTTCCATAATTTAGCTAGGGACCACCTGGAATCCTCTCAAGGACTACTGGTGGTCCCCGGACCACCTGTTGTAAACCCCTGCCCTAGTAGATACCCTCAGAAAAAAAAAACATGTAGTAATCCTGGTCTCTAGACTGCCTCCCCCTGGACAGCCGTTGGATGGGACAGGAACTGGTTGGAATAACGTGTTCCTTCCACCCGCCATGTTCAACCAGGCGGCCCCACTCCTCATGCATTAGAGGAAGCATGAAGCCAGTCCACTGCCTCCCTGTGTTGTTTCTTTTTTCCCCAAAAAAATAATGTGAATTACAAAAATGGAGGCTAGCATTACATTGGTTGTGAGCCAGATCCATTTTTTGCTGACAGCCTCCAGAAGTTGGACAGAGGCTGGCGCGGAGGAGAGAGCCATTACACACACAGCCATCTTAGCCTGCTGTGTGCACTGCAATAGCCTACGGAAAGTTGTGAAATTTAATGAGCTTCTTCTTCCGCTCGCTGCGGCCAATGCAGCTGTTGGAATGAGAAGGGGGTTTCGATGTGAATGTCAGTGCTCTGAATTAGCAGTTGTCTTGTTTGGTTTATTTGGACAAGCAGCACGTTGGCTTCTGTTCCAACTGTCTCAGCTCGGCAGTATTTATACTCATTCACCTCCATTGATCTGTTACACATCATGCGTTTTAAATAGTGTGCACCACTAGATGGCGCTGTAACTGTTCACTATCATATGATTAATTCAGTTAATCCCCAGCTAAATGATAGGTGGTTCCACTTGTACACTCTCAGACTTAAATTACAGTTGATTTTGCAATATACATTGAGGTCCCACAGATGCTGTAGAAATGCCACTTTGCGGGGCACCATAGCGTATTGAGGTCAACCCAGGGACCTTTGTAATTAAATATTCTCTGACTACATAACAAGAGGGAAAATGTCTGGCAGTTATGAGTTCATGTCCTTGTTAATGTGTGAGTTTACGAGTATGTGCCCAAACACAGACATAGTGTACCACTTCTGGTAGATCACATGTTGAACATAGGTGAATACTGGATGAACATAGCAGATCTACCAGGACACATTGCAACACGTTGTGAGCTTGTAGTTCAACCATCTTTGCGAAAAGAGGCCAGTAAGAACCCTGAGGGCAAGTACAGCACATGGCCATATACAGAGTGTGGCTTGAACATATGGAATGTAGAGGCAGAAGACAGATGAGAGCCCAGGTATCTCCGCGGGTCTTCGGAGCTGTTTGCGAACTCTAATACAAATAACACACAAATACACAAATAACTAAAAGGGCAAGTATCAGTCAAGAGCATACCTGAGCATTATGCAGCCCGGGGGCCAAAGGCGGCCCTTTGGCTGACTCTGACCGGCCCAGGGACCACCAGTGGTCCTTGAGAGAGTTCCAGTTAAATATGGAAAGTTGGTTAACCAGATGTAACTCTTTGAGAGCATAAAAATGAAACCAAATGGACCCTTTCGGGTCCATTTGGTCTCATTTTTACACTCTCAAGAGTTAAAATATTCATCATCTGAATTAGCCCAAAGTCTACACATTCAATCAGAGAATGGAAGAGAATGGTCATTTCTGTTATCCTGTTTTGTTAACCAAAACCAGTCTGGAATTGTGGACAAAAAACAAAAGCAATCTTGAAGAAAGTTTTGGGATCTGTGGGGCTGAAATGTCATCAAATGGTGGTCTGTGGCTTTATTCATACTGAATAAATTGTGGGCCCTGGTGTCAAAATGGTTGGTCTTACTCTTACTTATATCTTGAAATTAAATTAATATTACGCAGACTTTAGTTCAGCCTTTAGTCTTGGCCCTCCACAATATTTTATGTATCTCATTTGGCCCCTTGGGGAAAAATAATTGCCCACCCCTGGTCAAGAGGATGGAAGGGGAAGGATCAGGTGTGGCGTCTAGTATTTCATTTACATGCCTCACAGGTGAACACCCACACAGCTGTCAGAGAGAGAGAGAGAAAGAGAAAAAAATCATCATCAACAGCCTACCGATCGAACAGCGAAGTCACGATCGTCCATGTGTCACACACTGACTGCGGTGCACACAATATACCGATCACAGTGTGACACATCTCCTTTTGTTCCCTGTCTCCATCCGTGTCCCACTGTCCCAGTCTGTTGGTCTCTCTCTGCCTTCACTTCCTTTCTCTAGTCTGTCTGCTGTCTGTCTCCCGGCGTCAACAACTAAAAGGTGAAGACGTGTAAGTGTTCAGTTCTTTTTTATACACACCACATATCTGGAACAAACTCCAGGAAAACAGGAGGTTTTCTGCAACCTTCATGACTTTTGAATGAAAGCAAAACAACTCTGTTCGCAATTACCTTTTAGAGAGATTGTTTTTCTTTATTTACTTTTATTTATTCTTATTTATATCAAGCACTATTTTCCTGTTTCATTCCTACTTCTTTTCATCATTGGATTCAAAGATCTTTTTTCGTGGTGTGTTTGTTTATTTCTTTCATGTTTTATGTAAAGCAGCAAACATACCTCGCCTTCCCATCTGTCTTTCTTTTTGTCTGACGGATTCCTTTTTAGTTTTTCTGCTCCCTTCTGTAATTATAGTTACATTTAAGACTAGAAAAACTATGATTAAGTGGGGAAAACCCCAGTGATTAGTTGATGTTCCGATTAATCAATTACTAAATTAGTTCACAACAAATATAAAAATTGATTTGATTACAATTCATGGATTAATTGTTGCAGCCCTAGTGAGCAGATTACTCTACTGAAATACATTCGCTCGCAGTGCAGCTGGGCTACGCTGTTATGCTGAAATGAGTTAGCCTATAGAAATCAGAGGCAACTAGCATCCCATGGCTCCCATGGCTGAGCGGATGGTTACCTACTCTAAGGTTTTGGTTGCCTATAGAGAGAAGGCAGCCAATCGCTGACTGATCATCAACTTGCGACTTGTACTCCTGACCCCTATACTCCAGAACAACTACACATTACAGTGACACTGGGAACTAAAGCATATATAAAAGATTTAGAAACCTATATTGGTTACACCATCATCAAAGGTCAGTAAAGGATCACTGATCCTGGCCTACTTTTACATGACCCCTAGTGATCTTATCACTTGGGTATAGGAGACATATCTTCGTGCGTTAAAGGGCAATTCCATCCATTTTCAACATTTTTTTCTGAGAGCGTACAAATGCAACCAAATGAACCCTAACGGGTTCATTTGGTTCCATTTGTACGCTCTCAGAAAAAAAGAAGCATCTAAAGAAATCCATTAACATGGTGAAAATACATATTGATGATGCCATCAAGATGTTTCACCATGTTAGTGGTTTTCTTCAGACCTCCATTTCTAGGGAACACATAATGGGGGAACTTTTTTATCATGTCCACCCAGCACCTCTAGGGTATACTAATGACATATTAGAATGTTGAAAATGGGTGCACTTCCATTTTAATTACATCACCATAAAATCCAGCCAAATGGATATGAGCGGGGTTTTCCACCCGCTGCCCACAGCCGACCACTGTACTCACGCACTGCTTGCGCAGGGAATGGGAACGTACGGTGAAAGTGCAAAGCCGCCAATGAGAAAGTAGGGTGAAACAGACCAGCGTCCCATAGCTGGTTAAAATCACTTTTAATCAAATCTCGCGGAAGGCGCCATGTCGTACAATAGCTGTTCATAATATTGTCTCAATTCTATCAGCTCACAACGGCTATTTTCGCAGAAAGCTCTCCCCACTCTCACAGAAAACTGAACGGACACGAGTGTAGCGCCCCGAGCGACTCCACTCAACCATAATGAGCTTTAAGTGGTTAATTAACAACACGATACAGCCGTAGTCAGCGTCTCTCTCTCTCTCTCTCTCTCTCTGGCTTGTGAATGACCTTGGCAGGCTGGCAGCCAAAGACACAATGCGACCACCATGTTTGTCTGTTGCTGCACGTTGTCTTTGGGGCGGGGTGCGGTGAGGGGGGGTTAAGGGGAGGCGTGGAAACACCTGAGGCCAGGAGGAGTGTGAAATCCACAGTAAGATGGTGTTGGATTCCCTTCGAAGCTGCAGAATATGCCGGATAGCAGCACCGCCGTACGCCGGCAATCGTTTAAGAGACAAACCATCATCGATGGAGAGGATCATTTGCATCTTAATGGGATGCACACACACACGCGCGCGCGCACACACACACACACACACACACACACACACACACACACACACACACACACACACACACACACACACACACACACACACACACACACACACACACACACACACACACACACACACACACACACACACACACACACACACACACACACACACACACACACACACACACAGATCCGGACTGGGTGGCTTTGTCACGTTACACACACACACACACACCGGTCGGCAACGTGCTGACCCGTGGGTGTTGAATGGTGAAAAAAGCCAGGGGCGTCATACATTATTCAGTGTTGCACACACGACTCTGCTATTTCCCCGCGTTGGAAAACCGACCAAAATCGCTCAGCTGCACACGCGCGCGCGCACACACACACACACACACGCATGCACATACGCATGCACACACCAGAGAGGGCGCCAGAGGGCAAGATAGTCCTGATAGATTACAAAGCCCAGCGAGACAACTTCCTTTCTGTGTGTGGGTGCGTGTGTGTGTGTGTGTGTGTGTGTGTGTGTGTGTGTGTGTGTGTGTGTGTGTGTGTACGTGCATGCGTGCGTAAGGGTGAGAGAGAGAGAGAGAGAGAGAGAGAGAGAGAGAGAGAGAGAGAGAGAGAGAGAGAGAGAGAGAGAGAGAGAGAGAGAGAGAGAGAGAGAGAGAGAGAGAGAGAGAGAAGGAATAGACACAGGGGTCTGATTTTTCTTTCTTTTCACCGGAAGGCATGCTGAGGCTTTAGCCTCTGCACTGACCTTTCCTTCCCCGCCATCCCTGATTCTGCACCCCAGGGGGCCACACACACTCACACTCACACACACACACACACACACACACACACACACAGAACTGGATCAGCAGTTGGCCTCTGCTCTCTCCAGGTCGTCCTCAGAATCCACTCCACTCCAATCATGCACTTTATTTTGAAGTCAGTCTTATCCAGAGTGACTAACAATAAAGCAATGTAAATACTCCCATACAGTACATAGAACACAGAGTAGTGTGGAGCTCTCAGGAAGCTATAGGATCTCTGGTAAAGAATAAACCATCTAAACCAGTCGTTTTCAACCTTTTTCATGCCAGGGCCCACTAATTATTCAGCATTTGAGCCACGGAACCACCATTTGATGACAGTCCCAGACAGACCCAAAACTAAAGATTTGTTGGATCAACAAGTTACAGAACATGGATGTTTTTGTTTTTGTTTTGTTTTTCAAGATTCTTCTTTATTGTCCATCACAGTTTTGAGGCTACAGCTTCTCTCTAACTTTTGAATGAATAATAGCCTAAACTTTGAATTTGTTGCCTTTGGGTATAGTTAGTAAAATGGCAGCTCCTACCTTCTAAAAGGACAGGCGTAGGGTACATTAACCCTGGAATGCCAGCCTAATTAAGCTTAATTGCTCTGTTGTGCCAGCCTCCATTCATCATTTGGCAACGCCAATAGAAGGAATGTGTGATATACTGTACACAACATATTCTGTTTTAATGAGGCATTAAACAGATTAAACATTAGCCAGCCAGTTCTGGTGGCCCATTTTTCAGATTTTAGCCAAATTCTGAAGCCGTCTGTCAATCATTTCCGGTTCAACAGATCTGCAATCTTTCTACACTGTGTCTCACAGTGACCGGTCCCCTGTGCGATCCGATCATCATCATACCTAAGACAAATCGAGCTCTACTCAAGACCCGGGTATCTCATTTCTAGGCGGATGGCATCGGCCATTAGACAAACAGCCTGAAACATGGTAATCAAATAAATTAAATTCCTTGATAATAAAGGAATAAAACAAATGGGGATCTCAGCATTGTTTACATTAGTGCTTTAATCTCGTCTTCTCGGGGGCAGATCTTAATGGGATAATGATGATGAAAAAAAACAAAACAAAAAAACAACCACATCGGTGAAATAATGGCCGATGTCTGACGTTGGGCATCGGCGCCAAAAATGACCGGTATATCGAGGCCGGTGTAACAGTCGAGCTGTATCCCGAACATAGCATAGCCTACAGTAAACAATATGCCAAATAGATCACTCAATTATTTGTGGAAGCGTAGAGGCAACCCTAGCAACAAGACACCACTTCGACCCTGTTCAGATTCTGGTAACGGGATGCTTCATTGTTTCATGATTCTCCGTCCATTTTCCTGTTTCCCTCAACTGCGTCCATTTTCTTCCTCTGAGCTTTGTTAGAAACACATCCTTGTGTTCCTCCGGCGGCCTGTGATCCTCTCGTACGTCCCCGCGTAAGGACAGACAGACAGATAGACAGGTAGAGAGACAGACTCTTTTATCTTCTCAGAGTACAGTGGTGGTGGTGGTGGTGGGGAGGGGGCTGTCTCACATGCACATCAATCAACCCAAACCCTCCCGTCATCCGAGAGAACTAACAACACTGAACCAGGGGCAGATCTAGGCAGTCTGCCCCACCAAACACGATGGCATGCAAACCAACCCAAATTTCAAAGATATAATTAAAGTGACTATATTAAAATGATTTGAAACACTACCACCACTGCTACTAACTAACTACTGTTGTGACACCAATAAACCAACAGCATTTCATCATTGAAAACAGACAACTCTCTGAGTCAGACCTTTAGCTTTATGCATGCTGTGTGTCTGTTGCAACTTCAACAACAACTGATGTTATTAGTGATGCTTAATTGCCTAATAAATGTCCTCTAACCAAAAATGGTATGGGGGCCACCCCCATACCATTTTCTCCTGCCCGCCCAATTGGGAAATGTTACATCTGCCCCTGCACTGAACTAGACGGAGATACAAGGCATCGAAATGTCAAGACGGCGCCGCGGTACCTGTGGGACAAATCACCACACGAGCAGAGGAAAGATGTTGAGCTAATGAAGCAACCAGCGGCGGTCGGCCCAACTGGACATCAAATATTTAGGCACGTCGGTCAATGCTGCTACAGTGGTCAGAGGCAGTAGAACTCAGAGCTAACCTCTTGAATGCTAGAATCCCGATTCTGAGGGGAACATCGGCTGGGCATAGCAGAGCTATAATCACACAATGGCTGCGTGTCCTTGTCGCACGCTTGTAGGTCGTCAATTTTCAGATAAGTGGTTTGGTAGCAATTGGTTGGTTTGGAAGCATACAAAGCACAACCAAATGCTGTCTGAAGTCAAGTTTGCAAGTATTTTAGCTTGCAACTGTACTTGTACGATAAAGGTTTAGGGGAGGGGCCTGATAGCGTGATGTCACTATATGTGACGTCACTATATTACAGATTCTTCATTAGAACATTTTGAGGTTTCAGCCACCAGGAAAAAACCCTAAATACAAAGGGAAGACATTGCACACAATAACACCAAGGGATGCAGGAAGTACAGCACCCCTTAAACACACTGAAAATTGTATCAGTTATAATTTATAAATATAATATATAATATTAATAAGAACCCCCACCCACCTGTATAGTTTAGAATCTAAATTCCAGAACTTTGGATCAGTGATATTACACTACAACTACATTTTGGACTGCAGAGTACACCGATGTGACGTGTCACTGCATGACCCCAAATTTGTCAATTTGGCCCATCTTTGGAATACAAAAGACGTAAAAGTCAACACCATCGTCACTTGGAATCGCACATACACTCTGCGTGCACTAGACTCACTACATGCTGAAGTTTGCTTTGTTTACTGTTGAGTGAACAGCGTTGCACATTATTAGGCTGACATTATCCCAAATAATGTCGCTTTGGGAAGCAGTGGTTTTACAGTAGCTCATTCAAACAGGGATGCTGGCATCATCCTGCTACAGACGTCTCCCTGCGGAGCGCTACAGTACGCACCACAGTACGCACCACCACGCTGGCTTTGTTCTGTGATAAAGCTCCTGAGTCTCATTAACAGTTATCGTGCCGTGGAAATAGATCTACGTCTCCCGTTATCATTATGATTTACAGTAACAACTGATGCCGCTGCCGTTGAGCTACGCCTTTGATCGTTACTTACCGGCGCCGGTTTAATACGATCCCCATGCTAACAGCAGCTAGCAGCGACCGCATCCACCATTGATAGACCATAATAAGGGACGGACCAAACCGGAAACCGGAAGTGTGTGTCGCCAACTAACTTGTCCGTGGGGAAACATGGACCGAAACATGAAATATGACTTTTTGATGAAAAACGCTGGCACTGGCTACCTCAAAAAATATGAAAAAGGGCTGGCACTGGGAGTGTTAAGAAGCTCCTGATGGAAACCAACCAAACCGACTGAACTGAAGACTAGTCAGGCATCGTTTTCTCTGGCTGGCTGTCTCCGTTCTCTCTGCCGCTCAAGCAGGGGCGGATCTAGGCATGGGCTTGGGGGGGCAATGCCCCCCTAAATGTCCTGACTTCCCCACCAAATATGACGGCATGGAAAAGACCCAAATTTCAAATACATTGCAAATTAAAGTGCTTATAATTGAAATGATTTGAAACACTATGCTACTAACTAACTACAATTGTTGTACCACTAAACCAACAGCATTTCATCATTGAAACCATCACATCATGTGTCTGTTGCAACTTCAACAGCAACTGATGTTGTTATTGATGCTTTTTTTTGCCTAAAATAAGTCCTGTAACTGAAAATGGTATGGGTGTGACTTCATCGCCTGTGTCGCTTCGCGGCACGGCCGCCCCCATACCATTTTCACCTGCCCCCGCAATTGGGAAATGTTACATCCGCCCCTGCACTCAAGTTCGCATTGAAGTTGACGAGTCAATTTGTCTCCTGTGTAAAATAAACGTTCTGTTTAATCCAGAGCTGGGCAGACATGGAGATTCCTGTTACTAAATGGAATATATACAGCATGTTATAGATATTGTTTTATCACTTTATATACCACCTTTAACCCTTTTACTACTACTTTACTTAATCAATAATAATTTCAAGATTAAGGCTGCTGACATAAGGGACGTAATAGGTTGCCCTGTCTAAAAGAAAAAAATTAAATTTATCCGATTGTACGCGCCACGGCCGCCCCATCGTACGTGCACGCACACTGCCTCTATGTCCATTCCTGATCATAATCCAGCAATTACCGCGGCAATGCGGCTTGATTTGACTTTTATTGATTTGATAATAAGCATACTAGGAACGATCAAAGTTACATGTTCCGTTGGACCGGCAGAAGAAACTCTTCTTCTGTGTTTTTGGCATGTTGCTTCGGGCGATTGGCCACTTACTGCCACCTACTGGTCATAGTCGTAGTCATAGGAGGACCTATGTTATATATAACGTTATTTGAATGGTAATAATTTGATGAATAAAAAAAAATACGAAAATCACTGGCAAGCAATGAATATTACGTCCATTAAGTCTGCAGCCTTTAAAGTACAGTAAATGTAGTGGAGTTGCAGACCGCACTGCACTGTGTAACACTAGATTATACAGTAGTTTCTGTTATACAGTAGTTCCTGACACCAGTTATAGCTGCAGCAACATTCTAGCTTTTGACGAGATTCTACAGTAGTTTACAACACTAGATTCTAGTTATTGACACTAAATGATAGTTTCTGATGCTAGGATCTCCTTTTTGACACTAGAATCTACTTTCTGACGCTAGAATCGAGTTTTTGACACTAGGTTCTATAGTTTCTGACACTAGATTCTAGTTTTTCTGAAAAATGTTGGCATCACTGTGTCAGTGATGCCAACATATTTCTAGCCAAGGACCACCAGAATTATCCATATTTGGCTGCAGACCGCCATCTGAAAACATGTTGTTCTCGGGGTTCCCCAGAAGCGAAAAAATTGAGATAAAATGTTTGCTTCCAAAATAATGTATTCAGAGATTTGCAGCACATTTTCACAATTTTTCAAAAATAGCAGAACAACAAGCTCATGAGCTTGTTGATCTGCTATTTTTCAACAGATAAAACACCAAAACGCGTTCATTACACAAAGGATTAAAATAGACCTCCATCAGCTCACATAATGGCTTACATTCATCATTCTGGAGGATGGCGTGATCACAGAGACAGAGAGAGAAATACCATCCCTCCATCATCATTACACCAACCACGTCACGCACAACAATATGAAAGAAAATCTCTAAAAAGCACAACATTATGTATAGCGATATTAACACAAGAAGGACAGGATTACGGTATACAATGCACAATGCATTGATCTTCTCCTACTATTATCCTCTAATTAATCAATCATGAGTTTATGATTAGTTGAAGAACTTTTTTATAAATGTATACACATCAAGGATGGAGAAAGACAAGCTTTTAACCGCTTCAAACCTACAGTACACTTTTTTATACGCCCCCCCAAAAAAACTAGTCTCTCTACTCAAATGCTGTAATTAAGTACAATTTTGAGGTATTTTTACTGGTCACTGGAGTGTTTACAATTTTCAATATTCCACTACACCTCAAGTATTGTAGTTTTACTCCACGACAATTACTAGAAAACTAGTTTGTTACCTAGTAGATTTAGATTATTAATTATACATACATTATCCAATTATGCTCTATACATTTCGGTAGATCATATCTTTTCGAAGGATTTGTAGACAGAAGAGCATACATTTAAGATCACACCCATGTGAAGTGAGTCATGCTGCTCCGTGCGGAGGTTCCCAGACCTCCACAGAGGGCGTTAATGTCATACATATTTATGTAGAGATCTACCCATCTAATGGAGTAGTGCTTTGCATGACTCAAAAATGTGTGAAATGGGATATTCTGCATAATTATATAGTACTTTTGATACTTTAAGTACATTTTGATGTCAATACTTTTGCACTCTTTACTCAAGTCATAATGAACATAGTAAGAATTTCTACATTATGCATTAAACACTGTTACTTAAGCAGTAGTTATTTCCAAGCCAGCAGAGGAGCTGGATAATTAACAGCAGGTTTAAAGTGGGGCTGGACAACATCCAGAGTGAAGATCACAGAGACCAGGATCGCCTCAGGTGACCATTAAAATGACCCCACTGTGTGAGACACACACACACACACACACACACACACACACACACACACACACACACACACACACACACACACACACACACACACACACACACACACACACACACACACACACACACACACACACACACACACACACACACACACACACACACACACACACACACACACACACACACACACACACACACACACACACCAGGGGCGGATCTAGGCATTGGCATGGCCCCGCTAAATACCCAGTCTGCCCCCCCCAAACACGATGCCATGCAAAACAACCCAAGATATTTCAAAGTGCTTATAATTAAAATGATTTGAAACACTACTGCTGCTACTAACTACAATTTTGGCACCACTAAACCAACAGCATTTCATCATCGAAAACGGAAAACTCTCTGAGTCAGACCTTTAGCTTTATGCATGCTGTGTGTCTGTTGTAACTTCAACAACAACTGATGTTATTATTGATGCTTTACGTCAGGGGTTTTCAACAGGTGGTCCGGGGACCACCAGTGGTCCTTGAGAGTTCCAGGTGGTCCCCAGGCTAAATGATGGAAAGTTGGTTAACCAGATGTAACTCTTGAGAGTGTAAAAATGAAACCAAATGGACCCTTGCGGGTCCATTTGGTTTCATTTTCACACTCTCAAGAGTTAAAATATTCATCATCTGAATTAGCACCACTTAATTAAGAAGTCTACGGTGTTTGGTTTGCAAAATCCAGCCTGGAATTGTGGACAAAACCAAAACAATTCTTTAGTTTTAGGTCTTTGGGGTGAAATTGTCATCAAATGGTGGTCCGTGGCTCAAATGTTGAATAAATGGTGGTCCCTGGGATGAAAAAGGTTGAAAACCCCTGATTTACGTGACTAGTAAAAGTCCTGTAACCGAAAATGGTATGGGTGCGGCACCCATAACATTTTCTCTTGCCCCCCCAAATAGGACATGTTACATCCACCCCTGACACGCATGCACACGCACGCACACACACGCGCACACACACACACGCACGCACACGCGCACACACGCACAGTCTGCCTGCTGTAATTGGCATACACACGGCATGGGGGCGATGCACAAGGGCAGACTAGCCTCAGCGGTGGTACGGAAGATGGCTTTTTTTTCCTCTCTTTTTGCTACTTTTGATGATTTCGTAGGACAGTGCACATAGGGCATTCATTCATGAAAAAGAAAAAAGAAAACAAAACTAAGAATAAGAATATGGAGATGTTTCTGCCTGGCGGCGACACACTTTTAAGCTTCTGACAAAAAAAGAACAAACTTCTGCTTCTAGTTGGTAGTTGGTACGCACCGGACAGCTGTCAGTCAATGTAATGACATCATAACCACAGGCAATATGAGGGAGTGAATGTTGACCTTCACTCCTCCTCTGTAATTAACACCCACCAATAGCACACCCTAATTTATACTGTATCTATCTACCTACAGTATCTTCACGCTCACATTGAATGAATCAACCATTTCACTCATTATGAATGATCAACTTCTGCAAAGCAACTAGTAACTGAAGCTGTAATAAAAGTAATGTAAGAAAGAACCATAAATTACTGACCGAATGGGAAAGACCTCAACCATTTTGCCAGCCTGTAGCACCTCCATTTAAGGTGGATCTAAGGTGTTAAATACAGTGACAGTGACACTTAGTTACTTTCCACCACTGGCCCAATAAATCCCAAGACAACACACTACTTACCTCTGGGAAGAACATGGGACAAGGACAGAGGCGAATAACTCCACAGAAACGCCATATCCACTTAACGTAGGCCATGATGAACGATGACAACACCACCGAGGGGCATTCAGAGAAAAATGTTACGCGCACTGCCCATTTGTTGCTCGTGCAAGACAAAGGTAAGTAAAGAACAATAGTCTGCAAAATAGCGTGCAGCCCCAGAAGGTTTCACAACACAACAATGCTTGTGGGCCAAACGATTTGGCTTTGAATCAGGTTGAAATGATTGAAGAGAAGCATCATCTATCTAGTGCTGCCTCATCCCCTCACCAGACCAGTGATGGATTCAGGGATCAAATTAATAAAATACAGCAGATTCTGTCCCAAACGACAACCAACAATAAAGCCCGGCATCGAGTTCTACCCCCGAGGTCACGGACACCACCGGGACAAGCCTCACAGCTGTCGCGTTGTTGAATTTGGGCACATCCAGCTGTTTTCCAGTAGATTCGCAGCATCTAGGCATGCGTGTCTGGCTGCGTGTGTTCACCGGTACTCACAAACCCCTGGACGGCTTAAATATCACCGTGAACTCAGACAAGCACATCTGTGCCACCTCTGCCGACCAAATCCCTCTGTACTGCACTGCACTGCACTGCTGTATTAGTCACATGGGCTCAGTCAACTGCAGATCTACATTACAAGCTTGTGTGCTTGTATGTCTGCTAAGCTCGGTTCTGATTCTTAGTCTTATATGTGAGCTTACAGATCAGGTATTTCAGAGTGCCGTAGGAGTATAAAGGGGAGCTGTACGTGTGCTCAGCACTTGAATGAAGGGAATTATCTTATAGCTGTTCTGGTGTGGATCCATTGCATGGATGCCCACTTCCACGGTGCTGCAGAATGCCCATCTGCCCATGATGCATTGCGGCATAACATAATGTCAGCACTGTGCAAGAGTGGCAGGAAGGAGGATGTTTCATTTGAGTGCAAGTAGCAATACCACATACTAGGTACAAACTCTGTTACTTAAGTGAAAGTAGCAAAGCTGCAATGTAGATATACTCTATTACAAGTAAGAGTCTGCAAAATTTACTTGAGTAAAAACAGTATAGATGTCCGATATTGACTTTTTTACTGATATCCGATATCCCGATATTATCCAACTTCTAATTCCCGATACCGATATCAACCGATATCAACCAATACCGATATATGCGGCCTCCAGTGGTGGAAAAATAACAGAAACGATTACTATACAAATATTTAATATAAATAAACATTTAGTATAAATACGAATTCATGTTATAGCCTAGAAATACTCCATACAACTATAAATTCAACATGTAGCCTACTTGAGTAAAGTACAAAAGTAATGGTATAAACATGACCGTAGCGCTGAGTCTACATCTCTGTAAATAGTCATAATTTCCAGTTTGTAAATACCGATACCGATATTTTCCGATATGAAATTTGAAAGCTTTTATCGGCCGATAATATCGGAGGGCCGATAATATCTGCCATCTCTAGTAAAAACAGTATTGCTATCAGAATGTACTTAAAAAGGTACCAAAATTGGAAATGTATGCATTATGCACAATTTCAAGTCCCATTTCAAGTTTTCAAAATTTAAAAATATTCTGAAAATATCTGAGCTACATGAGACGCAACGTGAAATTATCGGCCATTTTCAAACGCCCAAAAATAGGGCTGAGGTTAGTGCATGTCCTGTAATAATCCAATTTTATCAAGTAACTATTAACTAAAGCTGTCAAATAATTTCCAGTACAAGTACTGGAAATTGGAAATACTGGCACTCAAGAAAAGTACAAATAACTCAAAATCATTACTTAAGTACATAAGCAATACTAGTTGAACCGTCTAGAGCAGGGGTTTTCAATAGGGGGTCCGGGGACCACCAGTGGTCCCTGAGAGGGTTCCAGGTGGTCCCCAGCTAAGTTGGTTAACCAGATGTAACTCTTGAGAACGTAAAAATGAAACCAAATGGACCCTTGCGGGTCCATTTGGTTTCATTTTTACACTCTCAAGAGTTAAAATATTCATCATCTGAATTAGCCTGAGTCTACACAACTGGAAGATGGACAAAAGCAAAAGAAATCTTTAGTTTTGGGGTCTGTGGGGCTAAAATGTCCTCAAGTGGTGGTCCGTGGCTCAAATTCTGAATAAATGGTGGTCCCTGGCATCAAAAAGGTTGAAAACCCCTGGTCTAGAGGAAGGAAGTCTAGCTCCTCCCAGTCTCCCTCCTCCCAGACACCATAGAGGAGAAGCAGAAGAAGACAGATGAGCTATCTGACCTAGCCCAGTGCCAACTAGCTATTGAGAAATAATTGTCTGAGGCTCCGTTCCCTCAGGCTGCTGCTATTGTTTTATTAATTAGTCTTAAATTAATTGCGTCGTAGGGCAGCCAAGTCGAGGGAGGGGAGACGTTTTTTCCAATAAGTAGTTTTGTTGGTGATGGGTGCATGCGTGTGTGCGCGGCCGTCCATGCATGCGTGTGTCTTCATTTGTATTATCTGTGTGGGACAAATCTGTCCCCATAAGTATAGAAGGACTTTGTATAAGAACAATTTCCCTGGTCATCGCAGAAGAAAATGCTTGTTATCTATGTGCAGAACCTATGTGGGGAGTTAGACTTCTACGGTTAGGAAAAGATTCAGATTGGTTATACCAGTGGTTTTCAACCAGTGGTGCGTGGACCACCAGTGGTACTTCAGAGGGTTCCAGATGGTCCCCAGCTAAATAATGGACAGTTGATTAACAGTTGATTAATTCTTACACTTTGAGAGTGTAAGAATGAATGATTTCATTTTTACACTCTCAAGAGTTAAATATTCATCATCTGAATTACCCCATGAATTCTACACAACTAGAGAATGTAGTAAAATGGTAATTTTTGATCTGCGTTTGCCTTTTTTGTTTTCAAAATCCAGCCTGGAATTGTGGACAAAATCAAAAGAAACATTTAGTTTTGGGGGGGTCTGTGGGGCTAAAATTTCCTCAAATGGTGGTCCGTGGCTCAAATGGTGATTAAATAGTGGGACCTGGTATCGAAATGATTGAAAACAACTGGGTCATACGACAGCATTACACATTTAGAGGTTACGACTCGTCGTACGACGTATGCACCTGAACAAAGTCAGATCTATAAGTTCGTAGCTGTAGCCTTGTAACCACAATGACCAAAACGGATCTGTTATTTCCACAGTGTCACAGTAAAAAAAACAATATTGTACCAAACCGCATTCACAAAATCGCCATTGATGTCCTCACAAATAAAGTAATATAGTATATGTTTGTGTGTGTGTGTGAGTGTGCGTGCATGTGTGTCTGTCTGTGCATGTGCACGCTCGATTGTGCTCTCCCGACTCCTATTGATCGTGTGGGGTGTGTGTGTGTGTGTGTCGTGTTGTGGCGGAGGAGGAGTATGAGGGCTTTGGGAGCAGCAGCAGCAGCAGCAGCATAACAATGACAGCGACGTGATGGAGAGCCGAGACGGAGCATAGACCGTCTGCTCTGCTGTTCTGGAGGGCAGCCAGAGAGGCATCAGCAAGAACAACCCTTAAATCCTAGAAAAAACCCTCATTTATACGCAGCCGGGTGGTGAAAAACAGCCACGACCTGCAAGCTCACACAACAACGCGGCGTTGTGGAGGACGTGACGACGCAAGCTTGTTGTGGGTCCGCTGCTTTGATCCCCTGGCGTGTGACACAACCGGCACACCGGCTAAGTTTAACACTTTCAAAGATTTGTGTGCCACGTTTTCACCGTTTTCAAAAATATCAGACCTTACAAGCTCATAGAGTTATGAGCTTGGAATCGAACTCCGGGGCTTCCTCCCGCGCATGATCGAGAGAGCAAATCTCGAGAACCAATCAGCCAAAAATTGACCAGGGGAGATGGTGCACATATAGTGCACACACCACAGCAGAGTTTCAGGCAGAGCTACTTGGAAAATCGGTACACGTTTGATTCCTATATACCCGACTGTAAGGTCCAAATGCCTCCAAGAGTGCAGAATGCCAAGTCCTGCAACCACTGCAGGTGTAGCAGTTATAATATCTGGACATCATCTGTGTCACCTTAACTTTTTATCTACCATAATTTAAAGTTTACTTGATAGTACTACAAGCTTAGAGTACTTGTAGATAATTCTGCCATTTTCAAGGCAATCGTGAAAACGAATGCAAATCTTTGAAAAAAAAAAAAAAAAAAAAAATATATATATATATATATATATATATATATATATACAGTACAACTAACTGCTTCTGGAAACAACATTTTCAGATTGGACGCTGGGTGGACTGCCAACCGCTGATATATTTCATATTTAAAGGATTTAAATCCAGGGGTTAAATCCGTCCGTCCGGTTACATTTTGTACACTCTCCCGAGTTACAAATGGAACGCAGGCCGACCTGACCGGCCGTGTGTGTAGTGCAGACTGAGCACTTATAGGAACGACAGCAGCACTGCACAAAGCACGGATTGACCTTGGATTGACCCTCAAGCACACAGGGAACTTCAAAGAGCGCCCGCGGCAACGTGCGAGAGCCGCGGTAAAGTCACAGGGAACATGGAGCTTCCAGGAAGGGATTCGAAACTTTTTAATAAAACCCATATTCTACTCCGTGGGAGGGCGCCGTGCACGTGTGTGCGTGTGTGTGTGTCTGGGGGGGGGGGGGTTTACACTTTTCTTTTTACAGCCCTGGAAGTGTTTTCTCGCTCCCCGCAAAGCTGTGCCGGCGGCAGATCATGTCTAGTCGCAGTGAAAGGGAAAACCTGCCAGACACTTTGAAATGGGACGCAGAGATAGTGACGTCAATCGGGTGGGGGGGAAGAGAAACGCCTCCTCCTCTATATGTGTGTGTGTGTGTGTGTGTGTGTGTGTGTGTGTGTGTGTGTGTGTGTGTGTGTGTGTGTGTGTGTGTGTGTGTGTGTGTGTATGTCTGTGCGCGGTTGCCGGGCGTGCATGTGCGTGAGACATCTGCAAGGAGATCTGTCCCGTCAGGGATGTTGACTGGGCCGTTTGCACGGCTCCCCAGACACAGCCTGGTGAAAGTGCTGACAAGGTGCTGCTTTTTGGGGGGTCTTTTTGTTGGAGCCCACACTCCTTGGAGCGGCTTGGACACGCACATGTGTGTACGCACGCACGCACAGACACTAATGCACACGCACAAGCACATGCACACAATTGTATTAAATGAAATGATATTAAAGCTCAAACAATGTTTCCCCTTGTGAGTTTGTAGATTAATGGGGAGAGAGAGAGCTCTATTCGTCATAATAATGGCATGTTCAAACTTAGATCAGCAACCGGTAGAGACTAGCTCACGTACTGCTGCACTGCTCCTCTGCTCCTCTGCTCACGCACAAGTAGGCCATGGCAACAACGACAACCATGCACTGATCGCTTAACTTGTGCCCGCAACCGCTCACGCAAGTAACAAGTAAATAGGGGGAGGATCACGCCATGTTGAGAGTGGATGAAATAAAGCTATATGGTTTTGTGCAACCACTATGGAGCAGGGGTGAAGTGTGCATGCACGTGCCTTAAAGGGAAGTCTGAAATGGAGGTCTGAAAAAAAAAATCATTAGCATGGTCAAGATGTGTTTCAGAATGTTAATGAGTTTCCTTTTTTCTGAGAGTGTACAAATGGAACCAAATGGACCCACTAGGGTCCATTTGGTTCACATTCGTACACTCTCAGAAAAAAAAATGAAAATGGGTGGAATTCCCCTTTAACCCTTTCCCTACCAGCATAATTAGGCTTAATACTGTAGCCAGACCAGCTAAATACCCTAATAAAGTACATATTTGAATGTCCAAATAAAAATGTGTGATATGACCACAAATGTCACAAATGTCTCATTTTAACCCTGCAAGTCTCCACTTTCCCCAGAAAAAAAGAAATATGCATATTTTATTTTATTATTCTCAAGGATTAACATTATTATTATTTTTTTCATTTACTTTCCTCACAACACTTCACAACATGTTGTGAACTTTTTCATGCACTATGTGTAAAGTAGTTTATTATTATGAAACCTGGTTGCTTATTTCTCTCCAAACACCTGGCAACCAATGTCGCCAACTTGGCGCATTTGTCACTATATTTAGCTTTTTTTTCAGACCCCCCTAGCACCAAAATTATTGAAAAACTAGTACTTTTTTGAAAAACGAGTGCTTTTTTGCTGGTGAGTTGGTTTGAAAACCACTGCCCTAGCTCCTTCTAGTGCATTTTGGAAGTGCCACTAGTGTATTTTGGAAGTTGGCAACACTGCAAACACAGAACAGCAAATTATGTTCCCTGCTGCAAAGCCATGGCTGTGGCTTGCAGCCTGTCATCAGCATGGGAGTCCTGATACAAATTATTGGATTTATTGACCTTTGGATCTATTGGCAATCTTTTTT
>CM076967.1:45308273-45485773 GCA_039105355.1 Benthosema pterotum
TAAACAACACTCCTAGCATCTAAACTACAGATCCAAGCATCTGCACTAGTACACTACCCCTCGAGCATCAACTGTACATGTACATCAGTGCTTCTCAAACTCTTGTCTCAAGTCAACCCTGTAAATAGATTCAAGATTAAAGAACTTTATTGCCATGTCAACAGATGTTGATAGGAATTTGTCTCGGTTCATGCACAACAAGAAGACAGTAGAGTGCAAAGACCAGCAGCATAGAAATTACACAATTTTTAAAGTGCTATATGCATTGCATGTTGTTACATACATGCATCATTACAACTCTAAACTAACGAGACAAGTTCAAGTGTATAACAGCTACAGGGTAAGTGCCATCTCTGAAGCGAGATGTTGAGCAATTAATACTTCGGTACCTCCTGCCTGATGGTAGGAGATTCAAGAGGTGGTGTGCGGGGTGAGAACTATCAGTTATTATTTTGTTCGCTTTCCTGATTATTCTAGTGTTGAAGAGTGAGAAAAGTGTAGGGAGGCTATAGCCTTTTCAAAGTGCCTTATAGGCATCCTTGCATTATAGAACCTTACATTTATGTATATCCTAAGATGCATAGTGTTACATGGAAAACTTAAAGAGAAGAACAACATTTAGCAAAAAAAATAGCATATCTACAAGTTTGAATCTGCTATTCTGGCGAGGTGATTTGTTGGCCCACCTTACAAAGTGTATTAGATTTAACTGCTTGAAGTGATGTTCATAACTTCAAAATATCAAAGTGTTACTATAGCACCCTGGGGTGCCATGATGATGGCACCCACTTTGAGAACCACTGATCTACACTAGTCTACACTCCTAGCATTCTACACAACACTTCATCTAGCATCTATTCTACACCAGTGGTTTTTCATCCTTTTTGTATCAAGGCCCATTTAGCATTTGAGCCACATACCACCCTTTAGCCTCACAGACGCAAAACATTGAAGATTTGTATTGTTGTTGGATAAGATTGTGTCCACAATTTCATGCTGTTTTGATGTTGGTGCCAATAGCAGAGATTAAGTTATGCAAATGTTTAACAATCATTTAACTCAAGGGCATAACATGAAACCAAATGGACTCATTATGTGTCCATTCAATTTATTAGTGCAGATCATTCCACTGACCTACAATAACACTACATGCATGGACAGCAAGTATTTGTTGGACTTGGAATAGGAACAGGGTGGAGGTACAGTATGATCCAATGAATCACAACATGAAAATGTCTCCTTGGCAGTAACATAATTGTTTTCCACGTAAGAGCAAGAGCAAGAAACTCTATCTAGAGTATGAAAACAAAATGGCAAGTTTTTCATTGAAAATGTGACTATCAACCGAGCTTAACCGTTCCTTTTTCATACAGGATGGAAGATTAATTACACTATATTAAAAGTGTAATACTTTTAATTCACATTATATTTTCAAAGCCTGGTCTCACGTGCATGACCCAATTTCCACTGATCATGGATGAGGCAATCAACGTTTGGCTAGGATGATATACTACAGGGGTTTTCAACCTTTTTAATACCAGGGCCCACTATTTATTTAGAATTTGAGCCACAGACCACCATTTAATGACATTTTAGCCCCACAGACCCCAAAACTAAAGATTTATTTTGCTTTTGTCCACATTTCCAGGCTGGATTTGAGAAACAAAACAGGCAAACATACTGACCATTAATCATCTAGTTGTGTAGACTTGTGCTAATTCAAATGATGAATATTTTAACTCTTGAGAGTGTAAAAATGAAACCAAATGGACCCGCAAGGCTCCATTTAGGGTCCAGGGTCCATTTAGGGTCCAGTTAGGGATATTAATAATTGATCATTAATCAATTCATCACCATTACCGAAATTAGTAAATGAAACATAACAGTTAATAACTAATGGAATCAATCGAAAGTTCGAAACATCTCTCCTTTTGCATGTGACAGACAAGACTTCTCCTTTGATTCTATTTCTCATACAAAGATGCCATTGTCTGGCCCAGTTATCGCAAATATCTATTAGATTAAAAGTATCTCAAACCTTTTTTTACCAGTACTTGACTGTTACTTTCCAGCACTGTAAATGAAATGCCATTAAATGAACTATTACGACTTTGCTCACGGGGGGAACATTGTCACACTTTCAATTAACACTAAAAAGAGGAGTTTGCCTTTAAGTGTACATCGTAACAAAAGTGCCGCGTCCCAGGGAAAAGCTTCCATCTGGTGTGCGTGTGTGTGTGTGTGTGTGTGTGTGTGTGTGTGTGTGTGTGTGTGTGTGTGTGTGTGTGCAGTCTCAAGTCTCCCACTTTGGCAGCCGTAAACTGTTGAATGACAGAGCTGCTTATCAGCAGCTTAGATAAGGGAAGGTTGCGGGTGCTCCCGCAGATAACAAAATGCACCCTCGGAGGATGAAAGACAGCCTTTGTCAGAGGGCTGCCCGCTCACAGCAAGCCAGGGGACCCCACCCAGCAACAAAGCAGCTTTTTTTTTGCCAGAGCAAGGAAGAAAACAGAAAGAAGTTTGCCATGTTTTCAGATCCCCCCCTATTCATTCACCAGATGTTGGAAGTACTAATAGCGTTACAGTAACCGTGAATGGGGAGGCTGATGGATTTTAGGCCGGGAATGTGATACGCGAGATGCAGGTTTCGTGTAAAAACTGCGGGTTCGAACTTTAATCTTGTGGTGGAAATCTCGTGTGTACATAACACCCCTTCGCACAGACACACATCCGCGCACACACACAGATTAGACTGGTGTCCAAATCATTGGCTCCATTTAGACACCATTGTGCAGTCGTGTGAGCATTTTGTTCCGCGGCGCCAATTAAATATTCACACTTTGACATTTCGCCGTTTTGTTCCCCCCCGGCACAGTGTGGGGGGCGGAGGGGCGAAGTGTGGCGCCCGCGTGCCGCCATCTCCAGCGCCAGCTAGAGTAGACAAGGACAACATCTAGGGGTGGGCAAAAAAAAAATCGATATGCCAATATATTGCAATGCTTAATGCCGAATGCCGAATATCGAATCGCCAGGTCCAAAATCGATTTTATTGATACTTACAGTATGTAGGTCTATTCGTTAATTAGTTCATGCCAGAAAGACTGACTGACGTTATCAGGCTGCATTGACGTGTATGATTGAACTTTTTGTTGTCTATATTGTTTAAAATTGCTTTAAAATGTTGTAGTTGATTGAACTTGTGGTGAAACACAACTTGATGACACCATCAAGTTCTGTGTTTGTCTTTTAGGACCTTTTTTCTGAGGGCGTGCAAATGGAACCAAAATGGACCCGTTAGGGTCCATTTGGTTCCATTTGTACGCCCTCAGAAAAAAATATCTTGAAAATGGGTGGAATCCCCCTTGTCCTAGTATAATAAAAGCACAATAATAAAAGTCGTTTGTGGGGAAAAAACGTCATATAATCGGAACCCTAAATATCAATATTGTATCGTATCGTGAGGTAAGTGAATCGTCCCACCCCTAATATCATCCATGTTTATTGTTTACAGCCGTTGCCTCCGCTTTTTCAGATGGGCCCCAAATGAGCGGGCGAGAGGAACCTGCCACCCGCCATCATTCAGGCCTGATTAGATGTTTAATATAGGTTTAGGCAGCAGCTGCCGCACAGCATCTAATCACCACCAGCATCATCAGCGATGGCGGAGTGGGCGCCAGGCAGCGCACTGTGGTTCGAGGAGTCCCAACTCCATGCAATGCACTCATTCAATATGACCCACACTAGGCCAAGTATATGAGCATGGGATTGTGGAGGTATGCATTCCTATGCATTGGATGCAGCGACGGCTCCAGAAAATTGGGACCGGAGGGACTATTGGCTATTTGGAGCAGGAGCTAATGAAGTTTGGTTTACATAGAAGTCAGTCAACTGTGTTTTTTCCCAACCATCCCTGGAGCCATCCCTTAGATGAGACAGACTCTATAGATGCATAACAAGCATTTCTGAAGAGCAGGTGAAGTGTTCTACTGTCTTAATGCTTGTTTGTTTTATGTCATGAAGTTTTTTTTTTTAGGATGTATTAATGGACTGTTAGATTAGATACTGCTGCTTCAGACAGTGGGTCTGATGATGAATTTCAACGTACTCTACTCTGCCATGCATATTCTACAGTACTACAACGTAGTTATGTTATCATATTATATCATGCATACTAGTTTTATATTGTATTAACCATACAGATGTACCAGTATATTATATTAAAGAACTCTACCATAGAGACTGCTAAAAAACACTTGATTCTTAAAGGGGAATTCCACCCATTTTCAACATTTTTCTGAGAGCGTACAAATGCAACCAAATGAACCCTAACGGGTTCATTTGGTTCCATTTGTAAGCTCTCAGAAAAAAGGAGCGTCTAAAGAAATCCATTAACATGGTGAAAATACCGTACATCTTGATGATGTCATCAAGATGTTTCACCATGTTAGTGATCTTCAGACCTCCAGAGGTTCAGAGACTTTTTTATCATGTCCATCCAGCACCTCTAGTGTGTACTAATGACATATTAGAATGTTTAAAATGGGTGGACCTCCCCTTTAACACTAGGGTATCCCTGCCTACTATCTCAGATACTTTCCTAAACCAGACGAGTGACGTCCTTCACACGGCGGCCATCTTTCTTACCATAAGTTAATGGCAAGCTGCTAACAAGGTGCAGCTTCCCATTACGGCCCATTTATCTGATTATATTACACAACGTCAAACCCAACAACTTTGCAACTGTGCCAAAATCTTGAATTATTCTCTTTCAAGCCTTAAAAGTGTTGGGACAGGGGTGGGCAATTATTTTTCCCAAACGGCCAAATGAGATACATAAAATATTGCGGAGGGCCAAGACTAAAGGATGAACAAAAGTCTGCGTAATATTAATCTAATTTCAAGATAAACCTAAGAGTAAGACCAACCATTTCGACACCAGAGACGTCTATATATTCATATTTATATTTTGAGCCACAGAGGACCACTTTTGCCTCACAAGAGCCCAAAACTAAAGACTTCTTTTGTTTTTGCCCACAATACCAGGCTGGATTTCACAAACAAAACAGGCAAACGTACAGATCAAAAATGACCATTCTTTTACATTCTCTGATTGTGTAGACTTTGGGCTAATTCAGATGATGAATATTTCAACTCTTGAGAGGGTAAAAATGAAACCAAATGGACCCGCAAGGGTAGGCAGCATGGTAAGATCCAGTCCAGCCAACGATGTCTCCATGTTCCCCATCACGTCCCTCCGTCCTTGGAGACCTGCAGTCCCCGCGGTCCCACGGCCCTGCCGAAACCACGTTCTCTCCCACGTTCCGCCCCGTGGGTTCCATTCCTGACCCCGCAGAAATGCCATCATGCCAGCCTGCCCGGCGGGGGCCTCCTGGGACCGTGCAGATATGCTGGCCCCGCATGCAGACGTGAGCCAATTGCTCGCACGCGTGCACGGCCGCACACACGCAGGCAGTACAAGCGCGCCGGCGCTCGCACACACACACACACGGACACGGACGTTAAGTTATTATTATGACCCTTTCAAGTAAATAGTTGGGGCTGGAAATAGCAGCTGCGTTCCAAAATTAGAGCAAAGCAAAGCTATTCTCTCCATCTTGAGAAAGGAATATGATATTTCCTTTATTGCAAAAGGTCAACGCTGACGAATGAGTTATGCCTCGGCTCCCCTCCCACCTTCTCTCTCTCTCACCCCCCTCTGTCCGCCGTTCATTAAAGACAATATTTACCTTGACATTTGACGCAGGTGCTCGCCCTCAATGGAGACTTATAAAAAAGAAGACACTATTGAATAATGTGGCTATCTACCCGCGTGGGAAACGACGTGGAGGCTTTGCCAATGTGGATCTTGGAAGTTCGTGTGGTCCAGCATGTGACGTCAGTGGTCTTACGATGCGTGGCACTGCATTTGGACGAGTTTGGGGCGACCCGCTCAAACTAATCCCCTTCACTTGGAGATGGCGAGGAAAGGTTTCGCAGGAGAGTGACTGGTAGATTCATCTTCCCCCAAGGGGACAGCCAATAGACTTAGACAGCCCTTTGTGCGGCTATAGCTGTGATAACTGCTGGGAAAAACAACAGCTCAACCAATGGTACGGACACTATCTGACATCCTCTAGTGTGTGTCCTCTTGTATTTCCTTTCTCCAGCACTATGAAAGCACTGCTTAGTTGTTGTATATTGAATTTGAGTTGAATATATTTTTCTCTACAGGATTTGTTCTTGCATTTACTGGACCATTCTGAAATCCATCTGATGAAACGTATCATATGCTGATCCTCTGTTTGTTGCATTTCATTTGGGACAAAATGGGTGCAGCCATTTTGAAAAGAAATTGCCCCCGCATCGATTCTATCCCTTGCACTCGAATGGCATTATCTCAGATTCTACCCCTTAATGTCCGTTTTTTTCAGCAAACCAGCCATTTTCAATAAGAGACAGTGGTACATCCGGATGTTTTTACAGAGAGGATTAGAGGCCAGAATGGTAGAGACACCAGAAACACGGTCATGTCAACATACATCTGGTATACAATACAATCCGATAAGGGTTTTAAAATGTGAAAGCCATGGCATTATACGCAATCCTCAGGTTCGGCGCAAAGACGGTTAACTGACGTGCTTCTGCTGACTAAATTGTTCATTTGGAACGACTCGAGCTCACGGCTAACGTTGTGTGTCCCTGTTTCTCTGTGAATGATCTATTGCGTGTGTCGAAATGAGACACAAACTCATGCACAAAACTCATACATTTTGGCAGGTTGTGTGGTCGCTCTGTAATCGAGAAAGGATAGAGAGATAGAGGTAGACTACATGGAGAGCGAGTTCTAGGTCAAGCTGTCGGTCAAATATTAATATTAATAGTGGGAGTCGTCCAACTCTATAGCGCTGATATATACAGTATGTGGAGGTCACTATGTGGCCTGAAGTACCGTTTATAGTACTTTGAAAAGTACAAAACTCGTGAAATGAACTACATTAGTGGCCAAGATTATATACACACACATGGACACGCACACACACTCACATGCTAGAATCAGGGGCGAATGTAACATGTCCCATTTTGGGGGGGGGGGGGGGGGGGGGGGCAAGAGAACATGTTGGAGGGGCAAGAGAAAATGGTATCGCTTTGCGCCACGGGCGATGAAGTCTCACCCATACCATTTTCGGTTACAGGACTTTTATTAGTCAAGTAATGCATCAATAATAACATCAGTTGTTGTTCTGACTCAGAGAGTTTTCTGTTTTCAATGATGAAATGTTGTTTGTTTAGTGGTGCCAAAATTGTAGTTAGTAGCAGTAGTAGTAGTGTTTCAAATCATTTTAAATATAAGCACTTTAATTTGAAATATCTTGGGTTGTTTTGCATGGCAACATGTTTGGGGGGGCAGACTGGGTATTTAGGGGGGCATTGCCCCCCAATGCCCATGCCTAGATCCGCCCCTGGCTAGAATCCTGCTGAGTCACACCGTGTTAAAAAAAAAGAAAAAGAAAAGGGAAAAAAGAGAAGAGCTATGGCTTTCCTTTTCACCTGAAACCTCCGGAGCATAATGAGAATTCTTCCAACGGCCGTTGATTTACAAGCACCAAGCGCCTAAACCCGCTAAGGCCCACATTAAGCGTCAGCGCTGAGGCATGGTTATGTGCCGACTCCATTACCCTGCCTGTGTCTCTCTCATTTCCAGCCAATCGCCTGCCCTTATCAAGGGCTTCTATCTAATGCACAGTCAGGGCCCATTTCCTGCACGCCGCGCCGCGCCGCACGCCAACAACAACAACAACACCGCAGTGCCATAGAGCACGCCGTACCACCGCCGCTGCCCGAGGATGAAACCTCATATCTCCGACTACAACACTGCAGTGCCATAGAGCACGCCGTACCGCCACAAGTCAGAAACCTTGTATCTCCAGCAACATGCAGTGCCATAGAGCAGGGGTTTTCAACAGGCGGTCCGGGGACCACCAGTGGTCCTTGAGAGGGTTCCAGGTGGTGCCTGCCCACGCTAAATGATGGAAAGTTGGTTAACCAAATGTAACGCTTGATTTTTACATTACAAAATAGTGCTAATTCAGATGATGAATATTTTACATTACAAAATATTCATCATCTGAATTAGCACTATTTAATTAAGAAGTCTACACTGTTTTGTTTGCAAAATCCAGCCTGGAATTGTCAAAAATGTCGTCAAATGGTGGTCCGTGGCTCAAATGCTGAATAAAAGGTCCACAGGTTGAAATGCTACAAACCCATTTAATGGCGTTTCTAACTCTGGGACCACGATTTACTGTATATTGTAAAATGTGTGTTTATGTACAGTAACACTTGAGTTATAGAGCCATACTCACTGCCAATAGAGCACACCGTGCCACAGGCAGAAACCTTAAAAAAAAAAGCTTCTTTTTTTTCCATGTAAACCCCCAAAACTGGGTTTTTCTTGAATGTTATTGTCACATACCTATGTCTATGATTTAACAGGAGACAGCTTATGTCTCTGCCAGGAGACCAGTAGACATTAGCACGATTCTACTGGTCATCAGAATCAATGAACTCAATGAACTTGAGGCTTCGTAGTTGTGTGTAATTGATGACATTCTTGGGATGAACCACTAAACTCCCAACAGGAGCTTAACTCCATTGGGCTCCATTGGAACCACAGAGTTCTATAAGAAGAGGACATACAGTACAGTACTGCCCTCACTATTCACTAGTCTTGGGCAATATACCAGTATTACCGTTGAGCGTGATATTGGCATTATTCGGTATTCTATTAAATACAGTATAATTATTTAGGGCAGGGGTTTTCAACAGGTGGTCCGGGGACCACCAGTGGTCCCTGAGAGGGTTCCAGGTGGTCCCCAGCTAAGTTGGTTAACCAGATGTAACTCTTGAGAATGTAAAAATGAAACCAAATGGACCCTTGCGGGTCCATTTGGTTAGGGGTATTCATTTTTACACTCTCAAGAGTTAAAATATTCATCATCTGAATTAGCCCAAAGTCTACACAAGTAGAAGATGGACAAAAGCAAAACAAATCCTTAGTTTTGGCATCTGTGGGGCTAAAATGTCCTCAAGTGGTGGTCCGTGGCTCAAATGCTGAATAAATGGTGGTCCCTGGTGTCAAAAAGCTTGAAAACCCCTGATTTAGGGTATTGCCCCTCTTTAGTTAAATTTGTGCACGTTACACACATGCATAAAATAGCACTTGTTTGGGTGAAGCTTTTTGGAAACAATGTATTTCCAACTTCAGTTTTTCCATAATTGGGCTGCTTGAACAGCAGAGCACTCAGTTTCTGAACCCTCAATGACGCAATTCTGCAAACTAGGTGACTGGTGGAACGTGTCCGACTCGAATTGCACGCCACTGCCATCTAGGTGTCAGTACCGGCAATATTGAAAATCGAGCTAATTAACACGTTATCAATACCGATATAAAAAAAAATCAATATCCCCCAAGACTACTATTCACTTCAATGAAAGGTGAACGCACCTGGAATCGATTCATGAGTTCACTTTACACACTTGTCAGACATACAAGGTTTTCCACACGACATCGTCAATCTGGTGCAAAGCTCCAGAAGATGCCCTTCGAAGAAAAAAACATGATGGATGCGACATGGCGATGCCGACGCCGTCATCGCCACACGTCTAATGACAGAAGGCTGCCAAGTGGGGCTCCCATCCCATCCCATCACATCCCATCCCACCCCCACATCCTCATAACCCGGCATTTGCATTTTTAATACCTCAGCAATATTTAAACCATTAGGGCTCCCCTCCAGGGCATGTTAGGAGGTGGCTTAATTAAAGACTAGATTAGACCGGATCCTATTTATTATGATGAGGCGTGGCAGTGTGTGTGTGTGTCTGTGCCTGTGTGTGTGTGTGTGTGTGTGTGTGTGTGTGTGTGTGTGTGTGTGTGTGTGTGTGTGTGTCGGAGGGCCTCACGCTGGCCGCTGATGGCCGACAGGGGTCTGGTCCAGGAAATAGGCCCTGCACGCTACCCTCCCTGCACTACATCTTCTACCACCAAATTACCTCAGAGGGACATTTAGCCCTGCAGTGAGTGATGGCCGAGGCGGGGAGGCCGCCGATTTGGTAATTTCCCACAGATTAGCCGTGATCCTTTCCGATGCGGAGGACGGGAGGAAAAGGGGCTAAAAAAGCACGCCGGGTGAGAATCGACTCTTTAAATCGGCCCACGCTGTGTCCCCTCGGTCCTGAGAGCATGGAAAGGCATTTGCAGAAAAACAGAGGATAGACAAGCCCTTTTGATTGACAATGTGGCTATTTTCGGCAAAAGCTTCGCCCGCACACTACAGATGTTGTGGGTTTAATATAAGTGGGTTTTAAGCACAATTCTAAAGATACTTTTACTTTCCTTTACACTATTTCTGCACTCCTACATCTCAGGGATAAATACTGGACGTTTTACTCTGTGACAATTCCTGAAATGCTTTTGTTACTGTAGCAGCTACTTGATTAAAGGGTAATTCCACCCATTTTCAATTTTACTACATCATTAATACACCTTAGAGATGTTGTTTGGACATGATATGTCTGCGTTTCCTAGACATGGAGGTTTGAAAAAAACATGAACATGGTGAGGCACAACACAATGTTATGACAACATCAAGTTCCACCATGCTAATGACATTTCTTTTAGGATGTTTTTTTTTTCTGAGAGTGTACAAATGGAACGAAATGGACCCGTTAGGGTTTATTTGGTTCCATTTGTACACCCTCGGAAAAAATGCTGAAAATAGGTGGAATTCCCGTTTAATACAGATATGCCGTAACTTAACCATGTGAGCTGTATGTTTCAGTCATTCAATAAGGGCTCAATTTATGCCCTAAGCAAGCAGACAGGATCCATTATCTCATTGGCAAAAAAAACAAACAAAAAAAAACATGTGCAGCCGGAAAACCGAGTTCAAATCCAGGGTAGGAGAGGAAAGTGAACTCAGCTTTGAGTGCGGCTTTCAGCAAAAAAAAAAAAAAAAAAAGTAAATAAATAATAATAATCAAGAAAATATGTCTTCTTCCGCAACTGCTTTGGGTTCAGCAATCATACTTTGGATTGGAGTAAACCTCCCCCCTTACCTCCCCCACCATGGCAGGCTGACAGTCTCAGATTAACCAGCGGTCACGGCTCAATTTGACGTAGTCAAATAAACACCGCTGGTGGCCTGAACCCCCAGACGCGAGCGGCGCTCACTCGTAGCCTCGTACAGCCGCCCCGCAGTAGGGGATCACATCATGAACGCTGTGGGCACAGTGGTCCGCAAACGTTTAAAGGTCAAGTTTTTCAACCCCCTTTCGAGGACTACTGTTGTGGGGAGGGAGGTCCGCCACGGGACAGAAACTGAACCCCCTGCCTGCCTGCCTGCCTGCTGCAGTGGCCAGGCATGGAAGGTGAATGAGTTCAGAGCAAGAACGCTGTACGAGAGACTGAAAAAGTGTGGATATGCTGATCTGTACTGCGTAGGATGGGATGACAGATTGCACGCCGTGGAGTGATGTATTTGCCTATTTTTCATATGTGCATGCATAGTAGGCTATAATATGCGTGTGTGTAATACACAGAACACTCACGCGCATGCGCATGCGCACGCACGCCGTTTCCCCATCCCGTCCTTTCTCTCTTGGACCACTCAATACAGTATGTGTCAGTGTCACCGTCACCGCACCCCTCAGACCCCCCCGTTCCCCCGTCCCCCTCCTCCACACACGCACGCACACACACACACACACACAGACATCCCTTATACAAGGATAAATGAGTAATCTTGGCTCTACTCTCTCCTCCACCCCTAGTGTGCCCGACTTACTAGAGTGAGATAGAGAAGGAGAGACTGCTGTTGCTTTGGCAGGATGAAATGGAGAGAGAGAGATTGAGAGAGATTGGGAGAGAGAGAGAGAGAGAGAGTATGTGTGTGTGTGTTCAAGGGTATCTGTCAATATCTTACTCCAGCTCAGGAATCAGCCAGAGGAGGGAGGATGGAGGTGGGGGGTGTGGTATGGTGTGGGTGGGGAGAGTGGAGTAAGAGAGAAAGAAAAGCGTAGGGAGAAAAACTGTGAGTCTTCTGAGGTCAGATGAGTCCTAGGCTCCCAGAGCAGGACATCTTGAAGTGATTTTCAAAGCCTACAACACTGCAGAACATGAGCAGAGCAGAGCTAGTGCTCTGCAGTCTCATTGCACACGCACGCACGGATGGACATGCACACAAACACATGTATGTACACTCGCACATGCACGATTCTGCCTGCCATAACCGACTCCCTGCTTCAAATCGCTGAATGCCTCAAATCTCCATAGCTTGTTTATCTTTTGCTAAATTAAAGCCCCGCTTGATCATACTGCAAAACATCAAAAGTAGCAGATCCACAAGCTTGGAAAGCGGCCGCAAAGCTGGTCGATCTGCTACTGCTTTTGAATTTGAATCCTGAAAAGTAACGGTTTTGGAACATACAAGGTTTTCCGCCGTCATAGACGAGGTGTGCACTGTGCAGTACACAGAGGAATTCCTGCTGCAGAGCGACAGTAGCATATACTGTAAACAACACACCGATAAAGTTACCAGATTATTTATGCAGGGCAGGCCTACTGTGAATTGTGAAGTATTGGTGGGTCGGGGGGGCAACACCACGCGGTGTGTGAGCATATAGATCAGCTGTTGTCACAATATTTATCTGTGGAACCAGAGTCAAGCTAAATGAAATGCCTGAACTCCTACAATGCCAAGGTTGAGGTTTAGAACCACTGCAGTGGAGCTTCTGAACTGTGGGCTGTAGTGTGTACTGTACACACAGGGTTCCACATGTGACATCAGTGTATGTAGCTTTATCAGCTTAACTCTACCCTGCACAATATGACTAAACTTTCACGTAATTGTTGCGGTCGGTCAGACACTTATCATTTCCGTTATAAGAGGGCCACACTAAAACCCCGCCAAAATGCTGTTCTGCGAGCTAACCTCACAACATCAGCTCACAACGTGTCCCATCGCAACATAACATGTCATGTGATCATTTTCTTTTAAAGGTTAAAGTGGCTAATGGCATCTGTAAGGTAAAATCTTCACCCAGTGAAATATGCATCTCTAGCGTATGATGATGGCCAATGCCGTCGACACCAAGAACTACCATCTAAAAAGCTTGTACTGTGGGAACCAACACACAGGCGACCCACACCTATGTGGACATACCTCATTGGTGCAGAGAGCACCAATGAGGCTCGTCTGAGGGCGACGTAGTGTTAACAAGAGCCTATGACTGTGGTAATTAATAATTACGTGAAAAAAGGCTGATTTCTACAGCGTGGCAACGGTAGGCAACACACGATTATTCTCAAGCCTGATTTATACTCGTGCAGATCTGCAACTTGTAGATCTGCTCTTTTCAGACGTGCATCACGGCATCCCGAGCGTAACAACCCGTCCGCCAGGCTTCTTTTCTTTAGGTATAATTATGATATCTAGGCTGATTTAAAAGCGTTGCTAAGCGGAGGAGGAAGGAGTCAAAGAGCTGCTCCTTGACAGGACAGTGCTCCCTCAGGGCTGGATGATGAATTGCAGTTTGAAATGGCGGCGGAGCGATCAATCAGACACTGATTATCTCTCGGCGGGCCGAAAGAGCTGATGGAAAAGATCCAAGCCTCAGGACCTGGCATCAGGTGTGAGGCTGGCAGGCTCTGGGTCACATTATGCAGCTAGATTCCATCCTATGCTGTCTCAATGGGGAATAGCTGAGCTGTCGGGCAGAAACCCTGTATCTCCACATTATAACTTGTGGTTTTGTATTCCATAAATCAACCTACTAACTCTGTGGTTTTCAACCTTTTTGACACCAGGGCCCACTATTTATTCAGCATTTGAGACACAGACCACCATTTGATGACATTTTAGCCCCACAGACCCCAACAACTAAATATTTTGTTTGCTTTTGTCCACAATACCAGCTATTTCAGAAACAAAGCAGTCAAACATACAGGGCAAAATGACCATTAATGTTCTACATTCTCTAGTTGTGTAGACTTGGTGCTAATTCACATGATGAATATTTCAACTCTTGAGAGTGTAAACATGAAACCAAATGGACCTGCAAAGGTCCATTTGGTTTCATGTTTACACTCACAAAGAGTTACGCCTGGTTAACCAACTTTCCATCATTTAGCCTGAGGACCACCTGGAACTCTTTCAAGGGCCACTGGTGCTCCCCGGACCACCTGTTGAAAACCACTGTCCTAACTGATCATACAGCATCACAAAAATGTATCAAAAGTGGTGGATTGGCAATTTCTAAATGCAGCGCAAAGCCACATGTTTCGACATTGTACATCCGCAACTTTGGCTGTTTTTTCAATTTGAAACCTGGAAACGAACAGTTTTGGACATATGAGGTTTCTTCCCACCCGGCAGAGACATTCCTGGGTGTGTGCTTAAGTAGGTGCCTTCAGCCTTATGCTAAAATACGGAAGACATTAATAGTTATAGCCTGTATGCTCTGATGAAATATTGACTGTTTTCTTAAGAGATTTGTGTGGTCGATGAATGGGATGCTGTTTTACTTAAAGTGATTAACCACTTAAACCCTATTTCATACGGTGACAAAAGCACAGGTTTGCTTGTAGAGTTCTATTTATGATTTACAATAAACACATAAAATTGGGATCATTCTGTATTATTGTATGATAGTATCAATAAAGGTGAATAGTTTTTGGATATACTGCATCTGTACCCATACAACCTGGAGACATCTGTCACAGGGCTTGACACTAACACTTGCCCGCTTGCCCGGGGCAAGTAAAAAAAAAAATGGTGGGGCAAGTGAAGACTGCTACCTGGTTGCCCGATCGGGCAAGGGTGCAACTTTAGTGCACTATAACACAACACAAGATAAATTTGTCTTGAAGGCAGTCAATGCACTCTGCCTCTGTGTCTTTCCCTGCTTTCTAGCTATCCACAATTCCAGGCTGGATTTGGGAAACAAAACAGGCAAATTAACACATCAAAATGACCATTAATCTTCTACTGTGTAGACCTGGGCTAATTAAGATGATGAATTTTAACTCTTGAGAGTGTAAAATGAAACCAAATGGACCCGCAAGGGTCCATTTGGTTTCATTTTTACACTCTCAAGAGTTACATCTGGTTAACCAACTTAACTGGGGACCACCTGGAACATGGGGGGCAAGTGACCATGACCTGAGGGCAAGTAGAACCTGACTTGCACTTGCCCGATGGGCAAGTGCCTCGGAGACCTTAGTGTCAACCCCTGTGTCACTATATTTTATACATTAGCTATTCACAAACAAGCAGATACACAAGCTCACAGCACCGTGCTGTGAGCCTGTACATGAAACATCCCTACAGAACCATGAGCCTGTACATGAAACATCCCTAGAGAACCAGTGGTTTTATTTAGAGGACATCTGTAGAATGGGCCTCGGGTTTCAACAGCTTTAAACACAGTTTAAAATGCGTAAAGCTGCCTGCTTTGTGTTCTTTTGGAGTTGGGGCTGCAGAGCACAGTCCCGCTGGAGTTGAGTGCCTTGTTCAAGGGCACTTTGGTATAATTTTATTACCGGTCATTGAGCGGAGCTTTTCTTTGTTTCCTTGGATATTTATATTTTTCTCTCTCTCGTCGGCCCGCAGATTGAAATCGACAACCTTCTATTTAGAAAGTCACTTCTCTAAACCGTCAAGGCCGAACGGCGAACGCATTTACAGTACAGCCGCATATTATCGTCGCGTTTTGGGGACTGAACCGTGCATCATCGTATTTCAACTTGCCATGCTTTTCCTCCTGTATATTAATGCCCTACTTTGCCATACAAAGCGTGTTGCATGAAAGCAGACGTTTTCTATTTTAAAAGGTTTACTGTGAAAGTGGCTTAGCACCTCTGAAGCTTCTATACATGTTGAAAGCTCGTGTCTCACTAACATCTGCGCTAGATCCAGTGGAATACAGACGCTGGTATTTCAAGTAACGGCTTTGAAAATGTGAGGTTTCTTTCTGCTCAACATCACAACAATATTCTATTCAATATTCTTTTCATCATGTTGTCTGTGTCTGCTGGTCGTGCTTACAAAATTCCTGTCCTCGCGTGGCCGCGTACTTGTGAGCTAACGTCCAGCTAATATGTTTTTCCCCATGAATAAGGTACCTCAACAGACATGCCCTAATGGCCTGAATATAAAACTATGTTTTTCAAGACTCATTTGTGGAGAAAAGAACATAGAATGTCAAATAGTCTAGTGCTGATTATAATACGACCCCGTTTTTTAGGATATTTCCACTGGGAGTTGTCTTATATTCAGGACAGCCCAGCACTGGAATTGACACAGACTGAAATACTGGCAGTCAATGTGTTAAAGATACTGAGACATCTGAAATCAATGTCAATATTAAAATCACATCACATGCAGTTATTCTGTTCCTCTCTGGGTATATATAATATATATACCCATATATATATTCAATGTTTCATATCATAAGTAAAATAGCCGGCGTGATCTATTTATTCTTCTAACAAAGACGACATGTAAGATTCCCAGCACAAAACTATTTCAGCACAACTCAGAAGAGAGAACCAGGAAACAGCGCCCTCTAGCATCAGTGACGTAATGCCTTCAGTCTAAACAAGGAGAGGATGAGAATAGATAATACAATTAATCACGTCAGAGTTAGATTTCCAACGGTCGGTGTTGTGCAACGCTTGTTGTTCACGGTGGCTATGGTGACAGACGCTATTAGGAAGTGCTAACAGACACATGCCACAACTGCCAAGTGGCATAATGAACTTCTAATCTCCAAGAGAGAGAGAGAAAGAGAGAGAGGGAGAGAGAGGGCATCAGTACTTAGTACAGTGTCAAGACCACCCACGAACACTGGCACACAGACCTAGAGAGAGAGAGAGAGAGAGAGAGAGAGAGAGAGAGAGAGGGAGAGAGAGAGAGAGAGAGAGAGAGAGAGAGAGAGAGAGAGAGAGAGAGAGAGAGAGAGAGAGAGAGAGAGAGAGAGAGAGAGAGAGAGAGAGAGAGAGAGAGAGAGAGAGAGAGAGAGAGAGAGAGAGAGAGAGAGAGAGAGAGGAGAGAGAGAGAGAGAGAGAGAGAGAGAGAGATGCCTGTGATAGTTCACCTAAACTGTGTGCTCACAATGATTGATACAAAGATGATGAAAGCTGCAGATATCATTAGTATAAGGACACTCAGCCTGGTTCTTCTCTGTCTGTCCAAGAATCAGTTTAAGGGACTAAGCTTTTTAGAATTAGAGGTTTAAGAATTTAGGAGGTAGATGGACTGGCGATGGTTTTAAGATAGGGCCTGGAGATCAATAATAAGGAATGAATGGACGGAAAATGCTGGAGAAGGTCCTGTGTGTGTGTGTGTGTGTGTGTGTGTGTGTGTGTGTGTGTGTGTGTGTGTGTGTGTGTGTGTGTGTGTGTGTGTGTGTGTGTGTGTGTGTGTGTGCGTGTGTTTATGATGGGATGTGGCAGGCCTGCAGGCCTGGTCTCTTACAAAAGGCTATATCTGCTTTATGCCCTTGTCTGACACAAGTGGGCTGAAGGAGGAGAGGATTAAAGTTTCAATCTAAGGTTTCCTTCACATAGACGGACGTCTGAGTGTGAGCCTTCTGTCTTATAACGTCTCAAAAAACTGTCCACATATCGCTGCCATCGGGAGAAAAACATGTATGAACACAGGTTGCATGCTATATGCAACATGTATCTTGTTTTGGGTTTTTGGTCAAGTAATGCCTGACAGGTGAGTTGCACGGCATCTATGGAAACAGCAAGGTCACAATGCTGTCTCTTTTTGCCATTTCTGGAACCTTTCGAAAGTGAAAAGGGTTTATAAATATTGAATAAATTACATGCATGCGCACACACACGCACACACACGCGTGCGCTCGCGCGCACACACTCTTCATGTAATCTTTTTGGACACACAAGGTTTTCACCTGCAGGCAACGATAATCCACTCCAGGACACGGAAAGATCGAAGATACTTAACAAAAAGTATGATATAACATCATTCCCCTGACCTTGACTGAATGTGAACTCCCTGAGATGATCTCACAGTCGATATTGGAATACTTTTACTTTATTATACGTATTTCCACCAGTGCCATTACGCAGGCAAACCGACCGGACCCTTCCTCATTAAGTGGTCCAAGATCTGGAATACATATCGTACTTTGTGCCCTCACAAAACGTTCCACATTCTATTTTTCCCTCCTTAATGCAATATCCTTCCAAATCGAGCTGAAATGGAGGGGTGGTGGTGGGGGTCGGGTATGGGTATTGGGCAGATGTCTCCATTTCCCCGACACGATTTCTCGGACCGGGCGGAGGTCTAATCTCATTCCGACTCCGTACTTATCACCCCCCGCCCCCCTACTTTTTTTCTACAGAGGCTTAGGAGAAGAAGAAAAAAAACTATATTTAATAATTTCGGTGCGTGATAGTGTGTCTAAGCAGCTTACGGGAGGCAGGGAGGAGGTTGTACTGTAAAAGGAGGAGAGGAAGCGCAGTGCAGAGGCAGAGAGAGGAGCCGCGATGATTGGGACGAGGGATATTCACACACACACGCGCACACACACACACACACACACACACACACACACACACACACACACACAACACACACACACACCACACACACACACACACACACACACACACACACACCACACACACCACACACACACACACACACACACACACACACACACACACACACACACACACACACAGTAGACAGGAGGAGAGCAACCCGAGGGATGGAAAGAGAAAGAGAGAGAGAGAGAGAAAGAGAGGAGGTTTGAGGAGAAAATGCAATGGATGAGACACCAGCTCTGGTCTCTGCCTCTGCGGTTGCGGATGGGCCGTTTCGATTGCTCAAATTGCTCAAACTATTGCTCAAAACTATTGCTCAAAATTGCTCAAAGTATTAGCCAGGTCTGAATGTGAACCATTGCACAACAAGTAAAGCCTGGGTTCATAGACCTCGCAGTAAGCCCCTCCCCAAACTGCTACGGTCCACTCACAGCTAAGTATTCACTCACAGCTAAGTATTCACATTCACGCTGGTCTGGAAAAGTGTCCAATCAATTGTTGAACACTGGGGAGAGGGTGTGGCTTGCTGCAAGGTCTATTGCCATTGCAATGTCAGTGATTTTGCAGACTGTAAAATGAAAAACACTTTCATTGACTACCTTATTTCACTGACTGACTAGATCGACAAAGTATGCTGGGCACAGCCGTCTTCTGCTAGAGTGAGCAGCAGGACTGCCATCAGTTATATATATATATTTCATTTCATTTTTAAAGTGACACGTGAGAAACGTGAACATGAACAAGCTAGCGTTATAGCCGCTACAGTGCAGCGGTAGCTGCTAGCTAGCCCTGCGGTTCCAGACATAAGTGTATGAGGCTTGCCGTGCCCTCAGGGAAGAACACACACACACGCACACACACACGCACACACACACACACACACAAAGTGTGAGATCTCTGCTCCCTGCGGCGATCCGGGATGTCATTGAAACAGCGCCGCCCTCGCTCTTAAGTCCTTGACAATGCAATCACATCAAAAGACCATATCTCACACCACGCGTGTCGTCCTTAAGCCCTCTCTCTCTCCCTCTCTCTCTCGGTGTCGAGTCGGTCTCTCTCCATCACTGCTCATCACGCTGTCATTGTGTCCTGCCGGTGCAACATGGCAAAAAAAGGCTCTTATCGCGGTTCCAGGGGACCTTGTGACCTTGAGTCTTATCCGGAGGACAGAACAGAAGATCTGATGAGGAGATGAAGGTCGTCTGGCTGATAATGGCAGGTGAGCCATACAGGAGGCCAGTCTGGGTAAAAGGTATAGACTAATCTATAACACATTAAAGACCTCATCGCTAACTTCTTTGCCTTTGTCTTTACTAAATTGAGCGAGCAAATCTACAATAACATGCTGTGGACTTGCAGGCTGTCCATTTTAACTGCTCAAAAATGCTTTTCAAAGTGCACAAAGGATAAAGGGGTTTAGCGGTGAGAAATATGGAAGCCTCTAACTCCGTCCACAATGCAGAAAAACAGTTCATCAATCTCTCTCTTTCTCTCTCCTCCACATCCACTCCTGCCATGTCGCTTTCAGTTTCAGTTTCAGTCAGGAAGACAAGGTAACACCAGCTGGGACTAGAAAGCAGGGGAATTATAAAAATCAGGATAACTATACAGTAAACCTAAAACAAAACATATAAAACAAACATGCCCTGTATAGGTATAATGTGAGATTGGTACTTGTTCTGGGCGTTATGGCAGCCCCACCCCAGTCCATCATCATCTTGTTCTGCAGAGAGCTCATGGCTCTCCGTCTCCAACTCACTGCTTCTATGCTTGTATATGTGCTATTTTTCAACATATGGGTAAAAGGCTTAAAATTGCTCTTATCCAGGGGTGTAGTGGAGGGGGGGCGCGGGGGGGGGGGGGGGGGGGCCGTCCCCCCACTTCTTCATCTAAAATATTTTTGGGGCAAAAGTAGGCCTAGGTTTTTGTCTTGTTCATTTACTTTGGATACAATTGGCATTGTAAACAATCTTTCTCAAATGCTATACTTGTTAATAGTGTGTCTGTGTGTGTTGCGCAGGTGCACGCAAATGCGCATGAAAATGTGTGCATGCACGTGTCTTAAAGGGGAATTCCCCATTCTGTGTTTCCTAGAAATGGAGGTCTGAAAGAAATCATTAGCATGGTGAAATACATCTTAACAACATCATAAGATGTTTTTCACCATGTTAATGAGTTTCCTTTTTTCTGAGACCGTACAAATGGAACCAAATGGACCCGCTAGGGTCTATTTGGTTCACATTTGTACGCTCTCAGGAAAAAAAAAAAAAATGGGTGGAAATACCCCTTTAAGAGGCGTCCCCCTACTTCTAAAAATCCACTACAACACTGCTCTTATCCATATATTAAACACATTTTGCACTAAAAACATTTTGCTGGGGACCCCCTGGAAGCCCCTCAAGGACCCCCGGGGGGGTTGGGCGTTCTAGGCCCTCTTTGAGAACCGCTGGCTCGAGACACCGATTGGATTTGTGTCAAGGTTTTCGCTCCGACAACAACTTGGACGTTGACGTGAAAGCCAATGGGATTTCAAAGCGCTAACGGCGAGCTCGCTAATCAAACCAATCTTTCTCCCTTTTTTTCCTACACGGTCATTTCGCGGCGCCCGTTATCAACGCCGCGGCACGCTGATTGGAATTTGGCGAATCCGTCAAAATAAGCCTGCTGTAATTGAACTCTAGCTAAAAGGGAATCGATGGGGAAAGGAAAGGGGGTTGGGGGGGCAATAGCGTATTTGTTGTTGTTTGTGCTGCCGCGCATACTAATTACACAGGGAGAGAAGCTCACACCAGTCACGTCTTTGACCTTGGGCAGAGGGGTGGGGGGTGAGGGTGGGGTCCGCTTTCTGGTGGGAAAACAGCTGCTCCTATGGTGGGGAAAACCAAGCAAGGACGGGCAATCCTTTCATTCTGTTGTTGCACCGTCATGTGTGTGTGTGTTGTGCGCATGCGTGCATGCGTACATGTGTGCGTTGTGTGTCACAGAAATATATGGCGTGGTGTGGGAGGGGGGTCAGTTGTGGTGGCAGAAGTACTCGGCTTTGTATGCATCTCCCGCATATCTCGGTCAGTAACCCCATGCCTCCATATTCTTGCTTCTTGAAATCAAGCCTTGCAAGTTGTGACACATCAACAACACCATATACTGTATGGCCATATGAAGATCACAACACTGACCTACCCCCTGGAGAACATGAAGTCTGGATCTGAATACAGTATTGGATCTGAATACAGTATTATGGAGGCAAAACTATATATCAGACCTCAAACACTTAGATCTCCATAGATGGAGCTGACCTGTTCTGGCATTCGTGTGTTGATATGACCTCATCACACCCTGTACACCCTCCATATATGGCCCATAGATTATTCATTCCATATGTTGATCTGACCGGCCCGTGCCAAAGCGCTCACACTCACCAGCCGTCTGCTGTTACACAGGGGGATGCTTGACCAAATAACTATTACCTATACTGTCAAAGAAATGTGTAAAAACATCTGAGATGTAGTGTGGAGTAGAAGTACTGTATATACAGTATTGAAACATGGAGAAAAGGCTACTTTCAGACGAAAAAATGTACCAACAAATTGTACTCAAGTGCATTACTTTCCCAGCACTGGGCCCAGGAGCAGCGATGCAGGGGCGGCACCATCAGCACAAATTTCCATACAGCATTAAAAGCTAGAGCAGCCAGCAAACACACGCAGCCCTTATGAAAACAGACAGCCTCGTCCAAAACGCTGACAGCTGTTCTAACTTCATTACAAGGTAATGGTCTGAGAGAGAGAGAGAGAGAGAGAGAGAGAGAGAGAGAGAGAAACGTTGACTGCAACTTATTAAAGCTGTCATTGGGGCCGAGGCCTGACACAATGTCATTCGAGGAAACAGTTCTGCATCAATCTCTCTCTCTCTCTCTACCTCCTCCACATCCACTCCCGCCATGCACACAGTCGTTTTTCAGTTTTTTACGAGGAGGAAGACACCAGCTGAGGCTACGGTCAGGAGAGCTGAACCCGCAGGGGAACGGAGGAATGACCATTCCACCATACGTGTTAATATGTGATTTTGTGTGTCGCCAGTCTGTGTGTGTTACTATGTTACACGTGTGTGTATAGGGGCGCCTCTTGCACAGGGGCGAATCAAGGAATGGGCAATGGGCATGGGGTGGCAATGCCTCCCCTAAATGCCCAGTCTGCCTCACCAAACCCTTACTGTATATGTAAAATGATTTAAAACATACTACTGCTACTAACTAACTACAATTGTGGCACCACTAAACCAACAGCATTTCATCATTGAAAACAGAAAACTCTCTGAGTCAGACCTTTAGCTTTATGCATGCCGCGTGTCTGTTGCAACTTCAACAACAACTGATGTTATTATTGATGCCTAATATAACTCCTGTAATCGAAAATGGCATGGGTGTGGCTTCATCGCACACACTTACACACACACTTGTGTGCGTATAAGCTTTGCACACCTCACACAGCAGGCAGATACATGGTAGACAGATCTCTCCCACTGCACTGTACAGCACAGACACCCCTTACACACCACACACACACACACACACACACAACACACACACACACACACACCAACACACACACACACACACACACACACACACACACACACACACACACACACACACCACACACACACACACACACACACACACACACACACACACACACACACACACACACACACACACACACACACACCTCTCATTCCTAGCCTGTCCCTCGCTGGACCCGACCTGTGTGACCTCCCCTCTCCACCCCTCCCTTCAAGCCAAGAAAAACTCTCACTATTCCTCACCTCTCCTCTGGCCTTTTCTCCTCCCCCTCCCTCCCTCCCTCTCAAGTCAACCTTAACGTCTCTCTCTCTCTGTGGTTCTCCATGCATGGGGGTCGGTCAGAAGAACAACCCCCAGCTGAGGTTGGCGGAGGCGTTTTGACAGCAGTAGTAGAGGACATACTTTTATCCTTTTTTTCCCCTTAACCTATTTTGGACCGAGGGCAATTCTTTTACAAAATGTCTTCTAAATAGTTTTATTGAAAAACTCCTGAGATGTTTCCATCTCAGTCGTTCCCAAACATTTTCATGTCTAGCATGCTGAAAATTATATGCAAATTGGCCACCAGCTTCCATGACCAGGAAATATGTTGTTCCAGTGAAGATGTTGCTTCCAGAAGCAACGTTTTGAGTTTAAAAAAAGTCTGCTCTGAAAGAATATACATTCAAAAAAGGTAAGCGCCACATTTCAAAGATTTTTTCAAAAATAGCTAAAGTATAACTGTGAGAGTGTATGAATGGACCCAAACAAACCCCATTTGTACATTCCGAGAGGTATGAACATGTGAAGGTCCATTTGGCTGCTATAGATGTTGATCATAAGTGCAGCTGGGAGGGGGCATTAGCCCCTGGTACCCCGACCCCCTCAAGGGACCACTGTGATAGAGGGAAAAATATGGCGTTGTTGAAAACGCTGGATCATTCATCCTGCGGTCAATGCATCACTCCTGCCCTTGTCGTGAGACGCGCCGGGTTTGTCGATTGTGCACGCCATTTACATTTTACAATTACAGCACAATTTCCTTGTGCGGCGGGGGTGACTTTCAAAGGCCGCAACAAGACATGATGCGGCAATAACTCTCGGCTAACAACAGGGCAATCGGTTGAGTAATTAGAGCGCTACGAAAGGCAGGTAAACATTCCGACGCTACGGCGTCTGTCTAAGTATAAACAACATAAATCTATCTAAAATCTAAACTAGCATGTGGTGTATCTAAATAGAAAAATAACAGTGTTTTCCCATTACAGATTGGGTATTGAAATGTGGCATTTTGGAGAAGGCTGGCGTAGGATTTCAACAGTCACATTTGGGCCCGTCTAAAAGCATTTCCGAAGGCACATGTGATCGCACAGCTTCCTCGCCTCCTGATGCTTTCTCACGCAGAGAGAAACACTTTTTTTCTCTCATCCCCAGCCATGATTATGCATTTTTTTGCAGGAACTCATCACACAGCTACCTGCACCAGTTAATTAACGGATATTCACAGTACTATAAAAACCTCACACAAAGAGGACGCCTTCACGGCGTGCGAGCAGACTGAAGTGCCTCGAGCATCTTGACAAATTCCATTTGATGTCTTTTACGCCTCAAAAACTTATAACTCATAACTAGCAAACCACAAATGAACCCTCAAAGCCGCCACGCTTATACGTCGACTGGGGACGGCAAAAAGGTTAAGGTAGAAAAAACGCAGAGGCCGAGAGCGGTTCTTTTACGACGTTAAGAGACTTTCACAAAAATCCACACAGCCTGAAGCCATTTGGTTTCCCTGGAACAAACGAGCGGATTTGAAGCTATTTTAATAGCTTCACCCCCTCACACACACACACAAATATCTGGGGACTCTTTCCGCTGATAAAAGGGAGACATTTATTGCACTCATTTTTTGATTCTGACACCAAACACGTGAAATTATTCAGCGCCAGACAGTGCCAACTCTATTGAGGATAGATAATGAAGTTCCACAGTGACAAAGACAAAAGCCCAGCGAGAGAAGAGAGAGGTGGTGGGGAGAGGAGAGAGAGAGAAAATGCAAAAAAAAGGAGAGATGACACAGATTGAAAGAGCCTGGACAGGAAAATCATTACAGGCAGCGCTTTAGACGACTAATCACCTTCACTGGGAAAATCCTGAGAGCTAATTTAACTCAGAGAACGTGTAAATGTAACCAAAACGTTACAAGACTGCGACCGAGGACTTTACTGCGTGAGTGCGTGTGGCTCTGACAAAACCAGACATTCAACAGCGACTGCGCTGTAATTAAATTGGCAATTATTGCTTCAAATTTGAGCCCCGTATCCTCTGCCACATTGCACTGTAAGTGCAAATTGTGCTAAAATGATAGCATAACATGATTACAAACAAACACACACACACACATACATACACATACTAGGGGTGGGCAAAATAATCGATATGCCAATATATCGCAATTCTTAATGCCATGATATCAATATCGAATCACCAAGTTCAAAATCGTTTTTTTATATTTATTTGGGACTATTCATTAATGTGTTCATGTCAGAAAGACTGACTGATGTTATCATTCTGCATTGATGTGTATTATTGAACTTTTTGTTATTTATATTGTTTAAAATTGCCTGAAGATGTTCTAGTTGATTGAACTTGTCATGGTCCATATTGTTCAGGATTGTTTTAAAGGGGAATTCCGCCCATTTTCAACATTTTACTGTACTGTATTTTACTTGATGATGACATCATGTAGTGTTTGTGTTGCGTTTGTTAATGCTTTTTTTTAATCTTGGAAATGGGTGGAATCCCCCCTTGTTCTAGTATAATAAAAGCACAGTCACTTGTGGGGAAAATGTGATATATCATAAATGAAATCGAATCGCAGCATAATTAAGAATCACAATAATAATAAAAAATACACACACGCGCGATTTGTAGGTCCTTCTGAAGAATGTACTGTATACTAGGCACCATTTTGTACTAAAGCCTAGTACTAACCCCCAACCCTGCCATGAGTCATACAATCTTTCTTATCCATGAAATTACCATTCTCCTCATGGGAACCTGAACCTCACAAGGTCAATTTTGTCAGGTCTTGCTAATCCTTGTCTGTCTTTCTGGTATTGATGCGATGCCAGAGAACAGACGGGGTCGTATAACCTCCATTGGGACACCTGGATGGCTTTAATCTTGACTGATGTTTGACCTAGACCATTCAAATTTTGTCCATGATGATGCCTCTGACACAGGCATTCTATTGGTAATCCAAACACCCCTTAATCTATCCTATTAGTATGACCACTTCAAACACTCTTAACATGTCTGCTGCTGAAGCAGGGGGGGATGTAACATGTCCCATTTGGGGGGGGCAAGAGAACATGTTGGAGGGGCAAGAGAAAATGGTATGGGGGCGGCTTCATCGCCCGTGGCGCTTCGCGCCAGTGGTGACACAGCTGTAGTTAGTACCAGTAGTAGTGTTTCAAATCATTTTAAATATAAGCACTGTAATTTGAAATATCTTGGGTTGTTTTGCATGGCATCGTGTTTGGGGGGCAGACTGGGTATTTAGGGGGGCATTGCCCCCCATGCCCATGCCTAGATCCGCCCCTGTGCTGAAGACGAGTACACTTGTCTCATCAAATAAAACTGAAGCTTTAGGCGAGCTGCATGTTGTGCAACGACCAACCGGAAGTCAATGGCGCAGCATTATGATGCATGGCTCAACCCCCACCGATTCCAAAATTAGCCAAGAAATTCCCAAGCACCGTTTGATCTCTGACTCTAATCCCAGATTTCGATTCCAATCAAAGCAGGCTTTATTGGCGGCCGGTGGCATCACTAGTCACAGTAAAATAATTCATGCTTTGGGTGTTCTGTGGTGATCCTCCCGCAATAAGATTGGTAATCCATGAGCTAACACCCGCTTAAGCCCTGGGTATGGCTTCCCCCTGAAAAAGGCTCCAAACTACTGAAAATAGCTGAGCTCCAAATGTTGTGAGTTTGGAGATTGGCTATTTTCTGTGCTTTCCATGATTGACATGCTGGAATCAAAATGACTGAAATCAGTCTTAGTGACTGAGAACTTTAATCCAATTGGGACAGTGTTGTAGTGGGACTTTTAGAAGTGGGGGGACGCCTCTTAAAGGGGAATTCCACCCATTTTCATTTTTTTTTCTGAGAGTGTACAAATGTAAACCAAATGGACCCTAGCGGGTCCATTTGGTTCCATTTGTACACTCTCAGAAAAAAAAGGTCCTAAAGGAAACGAATTAACATGGTGAATCACATCTTGATGATGTCATCAAGATGTATTTCACCATGCCAATGATTTTTTCAGACCTCCATTTCTAGGAAACACAGAAAGGGGGAACTTTTTTATCATGTCCACACAACATCTCCAACATAGTAAAATATTGAAAATGAGTGGAATTCCCCTTTGTTGCGCTCACCTGCGCAACACACAGACACGCTATTAAAACAAGTATAGCATATTGAGAAAGATTTGTTTATGCATAATTGTATCCATAAAAGTAAATGACAAGACAAAAAACATAGGCCTACTTTTGCCCCAAAAATATTTTAGGTGTGAGAAGTGGGGGGACGCCGTCCCTCCGCACCCCCCCCTCCACTACACCCCTGAATTGTGGTCTTCCACTGTGCAGCGTTCCTGTCCTTAGCTATGCCTCGGTTTGGCTCACACCCTGTTCACTACACCAGCTCCAGTTAAGGGTCTAATTCACTGCGATGTCTCCATGGGGACCCTCCCCAGACTCCCCGTAGAGCGGCAGGCTGTGGCGGCGTGGGCAGCCACTAAGCAGACAATCAGACCACAGCAATGTTTAACAATCAGCCAGGCGGGACACACTGTGCTATCAGAGAACGGCTGAGAGAGAGACAGAGATATGGATGGATGGATGTCCATCGAAGCCTGCCAGGCAAAGCAGAGGCAGGGAGTGCCACCACTAGCAGTAATAGTTGGGGAGAGACTACTGGATGAGGGCGTCTGAGAAATAATAGGCGATCTGCAAGCAAACAACTGCAAGGTCCAAACAAGAAATATTCTCTCGAACAACATTTCACAATGCAACCTGTTGTATGCTTGACTCCTGGTTGGAATGATCAGCTCTAGATCGAGGCACTGCATGCACTGCTCTTTCTGCTACCTTGCTCATAGGCTCTGTGGATTTGAACCGGAAACACATAATAGGTGTTTGCGTTGTTTCCAGTTCAAAATAGATTGAGTCCAAGTATATGACATAGGAGGGATGCCAGCACTGTCAAGGACAAAACTGAGCTCAATGTCAAAATGACATAATGGATGGTTATCTCAAGAATGTAGCAATAACATCAATACAGTGGAATGATGAAACGCTCCCAGGTGCATTTGGGGCCGGGACAGGCAACGGGACGTGTCCAGGTTTTGAGACAGAAATACACAAGCAGGTCTATGAAAATAAGCCCAAAAGAAGCGACTATAGGCTGCATTAGCAGTTCAAACCTATATACGTTGTCTAGTTGGACAGTCTTGTAGATCAACAGTCTGCTATTTACCAAAACATCTTGGGAAAAAGACGCAATGTGGAAAAATGTGAAATATTTTAACACCTTTTTTTCTGATGAAAATGTGGAGTAAATGTTAATTGGGGGTCCAATGTACACTGTAAAAAGTAAAACATTGGATCAACTCAAAAATTGTTGAGTAATCATTCACACCAAATATTTTTACGTTGACTCAATTTTAAATAATTGAATCAGTTCAACCTTTATTTTTTTACTCCATGCAAACCATTTTCTTAAGGTTGAAGCAAACCAATTTTTTTAAGGTGTCCTAACTTAAAAAAATTAGGACACCTTGAAGAATTGGTTTGCTTCAACCTAAAAAAAATGGTTTGAATGGAGTTAAAAAATAATGGTTAACCTGACCCAATTATCTAAAATTGAGTCAACGTAAAAATATTTGGTGTGAATCGATTACTCAACAATTTTTAAGTTGAGACAATGTTTTTAGTTTAAGTTACTTCAAATTAGAAAGTTAAAGTTCCTTCAACTTAGAAAGTTAAAGGAACACTGCTGATCTGCAACCAGCTTTGTATAATTACAAAATGAGTAGAATATCAGAACAGTTTGGCAGTTATTGAGAGATTATTTGAGTTAAGTTGTGGACCAGTGATGTCATTTATGCACAAATGCCATCACTGGTCCACAACTTAACTCAATAACTGTAACTAAACAAATGCCCGCCAAAATGTTCTGATATTCTACTCATTTTGTAATGATACAAAGCTGGTTGAAAATCAGAGTTAAAATACATGCAATAATGACCCCAAACTCATAACTGTTAAAATTCATGCAATAATGACCCCGAACTCATAACTGTTAAAATACATGCAATAATGACCCCAAACTCATAACTTCAATCAGAACTTAATTTATTTGCAGGACCTACGTTTGTTTTAAAATTACAATAAAACAAATACATACCAATTTTGTTTTTGCACAATAACTCACACACCTTAGTGTAGTGTTTGCAGATCTGTTTAACAGTTACTAATAGCCCTCTTTCATGCTGTGAAGAGATTACTAAAATTACTGTAACTGACGACAATATGATGTGGTGCCTTCTGGTGGCATGCTAACATCATGTGAGATAAAATGTGCAAAATAAATCTTCATTTATTAATTCAAGTTTTAACCAAAAAGCAATGTACAGACTTTGCTGTAGCTTCAGAACTTCCTCTTAAGTCTCGAACTCTACATTCCTTTGCATCCCTGAACTTGGAATTTAAAATACATTTGTAATGTAAATACTGCAGTGAACATATTAAAGTGCATCCTCTACATTTATTTTAGTGCCTACTACTATTTCAGCCTGTGAGGGTTGTAGTCCCTGAACATGGGCAACATTTTGTAATAGTAAATACTGCAGTGAAAATATTTAAAGTGCAACATCCTCTACATTCTTATATTGCCTACTACTATTTCGGCGTTTGAGGTAGTCCCTGAACTCAGGTAAAACATTTGTATGCTTAGGTTAACATACAGTGTAATAACTGGCTGATATCAGCCTTTTAAAGGCATCAAGTGCTACTGGCCTAATAGCCTCTATACACTTTTCTTATGACCTCCTGGAGCATCATGGAACATCATAAGCAAACATGTCGTTTTAACCAAATGCCAAACTCTAAGGGGTCATCTTGAACTCTACATTCTTTGAGTGCACGCCACAGACTTTAGTCTGCAAGGCTGGGAGTCCCTGAACATTGGCAGACATTGTTCTACATTACAGCAGTAAACATGGTCATCTAAGTGCAACCTCCAAACACCATCCTATCTAAGGGTTCAAGTTGTCAAAGGGTCCGAGTCTTGTTTGAATAAAGTGTCATTGGAATTGAAGGTACATTCAGTGATGCATTTGTTGTGATTATATTAAGATACGTGTTAAATGGCTCTATATTCTGACAGCAAACACTGTAGTCCTGCATACTGGGAAGACGTGCCTCCGCAAGCATAACTTGTAGATAGTTTGAGCTCAGCGCCAATTTTTTATCCAGTCAGAGAAAGGTTTATATTTTCTGGGAAATGGAAGATTGAATCAAGTCACTGACATAACACCATTTCAGTGATTACTATCAGAATATAGAGCCATTTAACATTTATTATCTAACAAAAACAAACAAACACCTGAATCGTGAATGTACCTTTAAACTGCCTACTCTTGGCAGTTTAGCTCAGTGCACAGTTTGTGCACTTTTGGGCTCAACTTTTTTGCGTCAAGTTCCATGAGGACTTTTTGTACAAATTCAAATGTGTGTTTGTGTTTTTTTGGATACTGTAGGTTGAGTGCATACATGAGCCCGAATAACATGGCAAAAGCTTTGTCAACAGAGGGCACCTCATTCAGGACCATGGTTTCTTCAATCACTATTTTGATGTCTTTTGGTTGATGGGCAGGATGCTCTTTCCCAGTGACGAAGATTGCCATGGTTGTCTTATTCAGCTCGACCTCAGCCTCATCATCTTGGGTTTCCTGCAAAAAAAAGCAACAGATGGCAACAACTTAAAGAATGCACAGTAGAGTGCAGATGTCCGCCCAAAGGGCTTGTCAGGGGTTGACACTAAGGTCTCCGAGGCACTTGCCCGATGGGCAAGTGCAAGTCAGGTTCTACTTGCCCTCAGGTCGTGGTCACTTGCCCCCCCAGTTTCCAGGTGGTCCCCAGTTAAGTTGGTTAACCAGATGTGACGCTTGAGAACGTAAAAATAAAACCAAATGGACCCGCAAGGGTCCATTTGGTTTCATTTTTACACGGTCAAGAGTTAAAATTCATCATCTTAATTAGTCCAGGTCTACACTGTAGAAGATTAATGGTCATTTTGATGTGTTAATTTGCCTGCTTTGTTTCCCAAATCCAGCCTGGACATATTTATCTTGTGTTGTGTTATAGTGCACCAAGTTGCACACTTGCCCGATCGGGCAACCAGGTAGCAGTCTTCACTTGCCCCACCATTTTTTTTTACTTGCCCCGGGCAAGCGGGCAAGTGTTAGTGTCAACCCCTGCTTGTGACAAGATAAATCGCTGTACTATAAACTTATATAGTACAGCAAGTAATGATCGGCCACATATACTAATTTCTATTTTCGACCATTGGCACTTGCACAAGCTGCTGCTCTAGCTGCAGTTGCATGGAAGAACTATAGCTAGGAACTAGCAGGAGTAGCTTAGTCAAAAGGAAATGGTTCCTACATGACAGGAGGAGTTAGCCCTGAAGGCTTGCCATCAGGAAGCCATGGCACAGAACAGAGGAATCGCCACAACTCTTAAAACATGTTTCACTGCATTTTTGGTAGTTATGGATGGGGTTAAGCAAGATGAAAATATATATAAAAGTTAGGGTTCTCTCATTTAACTACAACCCTAAATGACAGGGAAATTTACAATTGCTCACTGACGGCATCACAATTGTTCATGTAACAGTGCGCACGCCAATTGTACCTAAGACGGGTCTGTGACTGTGAGCAAGAGAGAGATACCCTACCTGGTATTCTTTGACCAGCTCCTCGACAGGTTCACCCAAGTAGATGATGAGACATTTGATGAGGCATTCCCGTCTGATGGTGATGTCAGGCGCCTGCTAAAGAACAGTTACTGTTAATTAAAATTACATAAACACAAAGACTCTTCAGCCATGGATCCCACTGATACACAACTAATTGATAGATACCTGATCCAAAACCTGCAAAACCGTGGCAAGCTTCGCTTTCACAGCTCCCCCCTTGCTCCTGACGATTTGCAGCAGTTTTGTGGAGTACTTATCCAACTGCGCCATGAACTTGACCTCCAAGGGAACTGTAGTCACTCTCAGGAACTCTGCGTTTATCTGGAAAATAAAAACAGGCAGAGCAGAAGGAAGTGTGAGAATTTTGAATTAAAGGGATATGTTAGTCTTTTTAATGTGGGGTTGTATGAGGTACTTCCATAGAGTCAGTGCAGTAGAATGCAGCTGGTGTGGTGCCAGAAAGTGAAAAGAAAATTGAGCAACTTTAAAAAGAAATGTGAACTATGCCTTTGCATGAGTGAGTAACTGGCTAATAGACTAATAAGGTGCTCTGCATCTAAAAACATACAGTACCTCTTCCATCAGAAAAAGTGCAGGCCATTTCTCCAAGACGAGTCTTACGCCCGGCTGCTTATTCACGATTTCTTGTCTCCGGTATGCAAAGGTCTTAGCCATCTTTTCTTTGACTGCTTGTCGGTTGTTCCTTATCTGAAGTTCTGTCAAAAGGGACATCCTCACTTGCTCCATGCTTTCTTCAGTCTCACCAGTTGGCAGGGAAGGAAAGTGGTTGGACTCGGCTCGTCTAGGTCTCTTCACACTCTTGGCTGGGTGGGCATTCTCTTCAGCCTTGGATTTTACAGAATTCACAGCAAGCTCAGCAGATGTGTTCCCGTGGGCCCTAAGTTGAGTCCGGTAGTTGCCCATTTTTACCTTGAGCCTTCCTTTCCATCCATGGCGGTCATTTTCAGCCCCCAATGTCAGGCACGGATGCTTCTTTATCAGTGCCAGAGCAACTTCGCGGTAGTCAGCATCTGCAGGGTATGCTTTGTATCCGTAGATTTTCTCTACCAGTTTCTCCAGGATGTCTGACAGCATTTTTGAGGCGGGTGTCAGTACAGTTTGGCTTCTTGCATATTCTGCATTCCCCCTCTGCAATTGACATTCAGTGTCAAAGGAGAAGGTTGGGATTGGGAACACCTTTGGCCACTGCAGTGTTCTTAAGGAGTCGGGGCTGCTGAGCAGTGATTGCTCATCTGCATGTGAAGATCCTGAGGAGCTGAGGATCAATGTTGCGTCTGAGTAGTCACTATCCGGTCCAGATGAAGAGGACCTACTCGCTGTTGGGATGGGAACCGTGACATCAACAGGGCTGAGAACAACAGTTGCGGTGTCAGGGTCTAATGGGACAACTTTGATAACTGTAAGATCCTTGACTACATTCTTGATTACAGTTTCTGAAGTCAGATTTACAAAAATGTTCCCAAAATCCTTGTCCAAGTACTGCAGCCGTATGTATCCTTCTAATCCACATGCATTGGTGACCTTTGCAATGAGCTCTGGCAGCGAGTTGGGGACTCCATTGGTTAGCTCCATTCTTATGTTGTTGTCCTCATTCAAGATGACCAGCAATCGAACAGGTGTGATATCTGCCATGGTACCCTGAGTGTGAGAGAGAGCGAGATGGCATCGGTGCTGGTGAAAAAAAAAAAAAAAAGACCAAACTTTTTGTACAGCGAAGCTTGTTTGCATACATCTCACTTATATCACTTTCACACAGGAATTCAGATATTATCTGGAGATTCGCCTTTTGGGTTGTCAGTGTAAACACAATTATAGCCCGAGTGCCCCATAAGCCTCAAAACGCTGTGGCTATTTTCCTCCCGTTACTCATGTGTAATGGGCGGAGTGACCCCCATCCTTTAACTGTAGGAGCTCTTGGCGACTAAATAATATCCCAAATAATAGATGAATAAAGAGCAATGGATTGTAGCCTATTCATGCACTGCCCTCTGCGTGAACGATTAAATAATGCACACGCATGTTAATACCGGGCACTTATCTAATGGACATTAAGTAACTGGCTGAGGAAACAAAACAATTCAACTTTTGTTAAACGCAATGCAGCTGACAAGAGTACCTGTGTGAAAGTCATATTAGCCTATCAATATTCCTTATCAGATAGGTTCTTTTAGATACTCTTACAGGTTGTTCTCAATTGAATATTTGGTTTAAAAATGTTATAAATCATGAACAAATTCATATCAGGATTAGATTTCTTTAGATGTTAAAGTATAAAAAGACAATCTAGAGCAGTAACAGCTAACATTTACAACTGCAACGTCACCTTTTAAACTCAATAGCCGACTGGAAACATATAGAAATGTGAATAAAATAAATGACAATCCTGGTATCAATTACTGAGTGAAGTTTAGAAAGGATGAAGAACAGACATCAGTATCATAGTGGGTTGTCTCTGCCTACCAATTTAACTAGAATTTGTATTGTATAGAATTTGTCATTTAAAGACACATGGCAAACTAAGTTAAGAGTTTACAGACAGCTGCTTGACAATAGCGCCAACGCCACACACAAAATAGACCCTATGCCTCAGCATGAGCAAGATGCGGGATGAGTTGAGAGAGAGCGTGGGGGTGAGAGAACAGAGAGACAGCATGTCCAACTGTATGTTATGTTACCTTCAGTAAGTCACTTGTTCGATCACTTGTGGAACCACCTGTAGGGGAAAGATAAGGAGACAGAAAGAGTAATTTAAAAAAAAGTATACCATCAAAACTAGGTGGAAAGCTATAGACAGATATACATGCTGAACTATTTCAGTTCTACGCTCAACAAAAACATAAACGCAACACTTGTTTTTGCTCCCATTTTTCCAGGGGATGGAAAATTCATTCCAGATACACAATATTACCATTTCTCTCTCTCAAACACTGTTCACAAATCTGTCTAAATGTGTGATATTGAGCACTTCTGCTTTGTTAAGATAATCCATCCCACCTCACACGTGTGCCACATCAAGATGCAGATGTGACATCATGGTTAGTGCACAGGTGTACATTAGACTGTCCACAATAAAAGGCCAAAATGAAATGTGCAATTTTGTTTTGCCTTATTGGGTATATGGGCCAATACGCAAATAGTGGTCACACCAGATTTTTGTTGAGTGTATATTTAGCATTAAGGAAAAAGGTTTTAAAGAGTAAATTCAGATAATCTACAATCATTGGTTAACAACCTATATTAATAACCCAAGTGTTATTTCCTTTAACTAGTAAATTGGGATTATTGTGAACATGAACTCCTGAGCCAAAGGCAGGACGTGGAATGTTTTGAGACACATTTCACTGAATTCTGACCTTAAACATGTATGTATCTTTTCAGAGTAATCAGACGCATCCCTCCAACTATGTAATCAGCCAATGGGTATGGATCTGTCAGTTCATCTGAGTCAAGAAGTTCCACTTCTTTCGGACACGTTATCAGTTCATAGGCTCTGTAGTGTTCTCTGTACCACGCGCTCAACTTTCTGACAATGAAAAGAAGCTTGTCCTTGACAACAATCATCTGGATTATTTCGGTAAATTCAGGCAGCCCCGACAAAGAGCCATGTGGAAGGATCATTCCATTCCTGTAGTTTATGCCACTGTATGTTGCATTTGTAGCCAAGCACACAGGATCCAAGTCTGGGTACCTCTGCTTAATAGCAAATGCAATTTCCTCTTTCAAAACATCAATGGGAAGAGTTGAAACATTTGCTATCTCCAGGGGGGATTTAGGAAGGCTGGACATGTAGATATGAAGTGCCATGAGAAACTGATGTCTTTCTGCCAAGGACAGCAACACATTTTTGAAACAGGTCATATGCCGCACAACTCTCTTGAAGAAGCTGTGCTTTGATTCGAAGCGCATGGTCCATAGTGCAACTAATGGTCCAAAATTACGGATTAACTGAGGATAATGCTCCACAAAATGGTGTTTAGGTAGGATGTTTGACTGTGGAAAAACCTCCTGAAATCTAACTCTGTGCTCAGAGATCTTAAAGGTCAAATATCCAATTGAGTCCTCAGTTTGAACAGGAGAAACAACAAGGTCCACAATGTCCTTTAAGTCACCAAGGAGCTGCCAGGCTGGTTCATCAGTGGGCACTTTCTGTCCAAGTAGTAGGGGAAAAAATCTTAGTAAACTCCAGTTTTCATGAGCGTTTCCACCAATTGTTTTTCTGGATGCATATGTCAGTGGAACAGGGTGGGGGCGATTTGTTTTATCAGTCCATTTAAAAGGAAAATCCTCGATTGCCTTGTTCAAAGTGTCCAGCGTAAAATACTTTTTGGAAATGAAAACAGTCAGACAGAGAGCGATTTCAACAGGAACTATTCCCTCAAATAAATCATGGGCAATGTCTGGAGGAAAGCCAGTAGTAATCTTGAAATGGGAAAGTTTTTCTGACAGAACACACGTTCCCTTAACGCCGTGACAGTTGTTCAAAGAATTTTCCTCAAGGCTTTTAAGATGACTTGTGTGAATCTCCTCAGTTCTTAAAGTGAAATCACCCGTTCCAACTTGCTTGACCTGAAAATCTGACCTCTCTGCCGTACAAACACGACAAACGTATGTGCCAGAGAAACTCTCTACAAAACCGGCAATACTGTGTGCTCCAAGGTTGTCAGCAACAACACACTGCACTGTGCCCTTTAAAGTTTTCCCCAACTTAGACACAAAAACCCCGTGTTGTTCTAACACTATGAGATCCTTAATCAAAGGCTCCAACACTTTCTCATAACCGTAAACTTTGACATCATTGCTATTTATTAATGCAGCCAAATGGATAGAGGACAATGAGGATTGATAACCAGGTGGCAGATTGCCTAAAATCCAGTACAGGCCACAGATTTTATATTTTTTACGTGACGTCCCTAAAACGTTGCAAATTTCATATTCGTCAATGTAAAAAATCAAAGAAATTGCACACTCCTTTGATAGAATTGTGTTTCTTTTAAAGTGAAGTCCATCCCAAAATGACCTGTATTCATGAGTATCACTCTCCACTGGTTGATGTTTCTCTTTCAAATTTATAGCCTTATTTAGTATGGTGTCACAATTTAGAAGTTGCTGCAAAGATTTCAGTAAAGGCACATACTGAAAAGACCTTCCTGCCTTTTGGTCTAATACATATTCTACTGGTTCCACAACATTGAAATTGTTTTTGTAATATTTCTTCCGTTTCCAAGAGGTCGACAGTGGACCATGCTTTCCTATTGCAACTTGAATGGGATTTGAATTGCAAAGTACGGTAGCTAAGTCTTTCACAACTGATTCATCAACTTGGCTGTTGTGATCTTGTAAGAATTGGAAGATAGTCTTTTGGGTGACCGGCACAGAGACAGTACCAATTAAATATTGAAGCTCTTCAAGTAGTTCATTCACAGCTGCGCTTGAGACCAGAAAATCATGTTCTAACTTCATTAACACTGAGGCTAATTTTAGTTCAATCACTTTTGTCAAATCAGTAGGTTCTTCATCAGGGACTTCTTCAGATGGTAAGTCTTCATCAGGAAGTTCTACAGACAGTACTTCATCATCTGACTGCTCAGTAATGCCGCTTTCAAATGATTCAACAGCAGGACGATCAACAATGCCAGGCTTTAAATTGTTAATTGTATAGGGGGTATGTTTTCTCCATTTGTGGGTATGGAAGGCACCATAAATATTTGTTTTGTAAGAGCAACCATCAAACACACAAGTGACAGTTTCATGGTTCTTCAAATGTTTCCCAATGTGTTGAAAATAGCTTGTCTCCGTAGAGAGTTGATTGTAGTCGCAGATGTGACACTTGAATAGTGACAAATTATCTTTCTGTGATGATTGTTGAGCACGATGATGTTTGCTTAGATGGGCCAGTAGCGCGTTCCATGTCTTGCACGTGCATGGACAATCCTCATAAGTGCAGGGATAGGCACGCCCCCGTCCATAATGCAGATGTTGAAGCTTATAATGTTTCAGGAGTTCTGATCTCTTGTTATATGGATTTCCACAGTCTTTGCATTTCCACATGAACAACTGCGGAAACATGACATACAAGAGAGATCACAGTAATTTTAGAGGCTAGGTTTCCATTCCATTTCAAGACAATTAGACAATTGATCAGTGCAACTTAGTAGTGTTGGATTCGAGACCACCTAACGCGAGACCAAGACAAGAGCAAGACCGATGTCAACCTGAGCAAGGTTGCGTACCATTGGATTAGGAGCCCCCAAAATGCACTCCTCATAACATGATATTGTTCACAGAACCTACCTCAGAAAGGGATTGCAGGGAGCTTCAGTACAGGTGCAGTACAGGTGGCTCCACCGATGCTTTGTGGGGTCTGTGGTGCTGCTCTGGTGGAAGCAGCGGTCTTGTGAAACGGCTTCAGCAGACACCGCAAGAGACAGGAGGGCGAGAGGCAGATACACAGGAGAGAGGCAGAGGGAGAGATGTCATTTATACCTGGCACCAGCATGCATTTTAAAGTAGCACATCATTTTAATTGGCTGATTCAAAGTCTAAGCCAATCGATCAGAGCACTAATAATTACAGGGATGCAAACTCAGAGTGAAAAAGGTGACAGATACCAAGTTAAACCACTCAAAATAATTCAATTAAGTGCCCCATTTGGGGATCAAAAAGGTGACCGTCACCTAAAAGTGACTAGTTTGCATCAATGAAATTAGTACAAAATTCCCCTCTCACGGCATGATATTATCTGATCTGGTGGAGGCAACGGTCTTGTGAAACAGCTTCAGCAGACACAGCGAGAGACAGAGTAATTTACCCATTGTGTTTGTCTTAAAAATGTGACAAATACAAACAAAAATCTGTTGGACTCAATTCTCCATGGGGTGAGTAATCAATAGAAAAAAGTCATTTTGGGGTGAACTATTCCTTTAAAATAGAATTTCAAGTTACAATGGGTTTATATGGGAAGGGGGTGTGTCTGATCTAAAGCAACTCAAAAACCGCCCCTGGTCCCAAAAGCCTAATTGTCTCTACTATTAGATGATAAAATTACCAAAAGTTTGAGAAGTGAAATAACCCTTTAATTCAAGCACTTAGAAATAGCCTATTTCATCATATCCAGTGTTGATTTTGGCAGGCATCTTTTAGTTTTAGTCAGTCTTAGTCCTTTTGATGAAATGCTATTTTGGTTTAGTCAGTCTTAGTCAATTGGACAACTTGCTTTTTGTATTAGTCACATGTTTTCATTTCTACCCATGACAGTTTTGGTCAATGGACCTTCCAAAGGGTTTTAGTCCATTTAACAGTCGGCTATTACAATACAAAATAAAAAAATCCTCATTTTCACAGGGGAAAAAGTCACCCTATGCCCTAAATTCTGAATCACTGGCCCAAAATGGTTCCCAAAGTGCTGGGGTCCAGGGACCCCCAGCTAAATGAGTCAACATACAGATCAAAATGAGCATTAATATTCCACATTTTTTAGTTGTGTAGACTTGGGCTACTTGACATGAATATTTAACTCTTGAGAGTGTAAACATGAAACCAAATGGACCAGCAAGGGTCCATTTGGTTTCATGTTTACACTCTCAAAGAGAGTTACAGCTGGTCTACCAACTTTCCATTTAGCTGGGGACCACCTGGAATCCTAACATGGACCACTGGTTGAAAAGCCCTGGTCTATAAAAGAATCCAGCCACTGTCCTGAACATGAAGTCTATCCTGTTGATCGTTGCCGACATGCTAGCGCCAGTAAGGAGACAAGCTACTGAATACAGTATACACAGAGTTACGACAACTCCGCCCACTCCATGGGGCAAGTTCAATGGCGGCTTTTCTACTGACACTTGAATAGAGAATGGGGACAACAAATAGGCACAAGTCCTGGAACTAAAGTCGGCAGTAATTGCATTGGACTCGGGCAACAGCCACAGCGTTAATGATCTTAAAATCGCTTTATTTTAGATAGTCTTTAGTAATAGTGCAACAAGTACAATGACATTGTTACTGTACAATGTTGAAAACTTGCATAAAATAGCTGTTATTTGCGTCGCCCTCATTGAAAACAATGCATTTTGTCCCTATTCAGGCTGCATGAACTGAGCGCTGCTCGAGCGCTTAGTTTCTGACCCCTCAATGTCGCAACTCTACTAGATGGCTCTATTCCAGAGCTCTGCTCGTCTCCGTTCAATCCGCCATTAGTCCACCCGACCAGCCTCTCTTCTCTAGTGGATATATAAAGAACGTTTTACCTACTCACCAAAATAAAGACGTCTTGTGTCATTAGAAAACCTACTTACCTTAGTGGCAGTACTCTGGGCCCCCACCACACGAATAAAATGGACTTTTTGACCAGAACGCGGCCGTTTTTCACCGGAAAAAAACAGGATTTGCGCCCTCTACGGATATTGCCAATAGAAAAGTTCCATAGGAAATATTTTTCCTTCAGTGAAAAACGATCGCGTTCTGGCCAAAAAGTCCATTTTATTCGTGTGGTGGGGGGCTTAGAGTGTTTCCACTAAGGTAAGTAGGCTTTCTAATGACACAAGATGTGTTTATTTTGGTGAGTAGGTAAAAAGTTCTTTATATATTCACTAGAGAAGAGAGGCTGGTCGGGTGGAGTAATGGCCGAATGCACGGAGAGGAGCAGAGCTCCAATGCAGTCGAGCTCTGGACCAGAGCTAGTGAAGGAGGATGACGGGGAGAGACAGCTTGCATTCATTGCTTTTAATTCAGTTGCGTAGTGCGTTTTGAAACTTTTGTCAATCCACTACATTCTCGTCACGTCACGTCAACCATAACTCACAAACGTCTCGTCATATTTTAGTCATCATAGATACCTAGCTGTAGCATAGATAGCTAGCTGTAGCATAGCTAGCTAGCTGTAGCACTAACTTGACGCTGTGCTTACTAGGGCTATCACTCGTCTCAGCCTCGTCCCCGGTACAACTGTTTTATCCAAAGACAAACAGACAGTTTGAGAAAACAGTGTATGCAAAGAATATTTTGTATCTTACCTTCTCTTACAGAAAAACACGTTCAGTGAGCCAGCGGGACAGTAGACAGTAGACCGAGGACTCGGTCTGATATGATAAAGAAGTAGGAATCCCGCCTGATCTTTGAATGCCCCTCCTCCCCAACCCCATGTCAAGACTGCGCATGCGCAAATCTGTTTGAGCCATAAAAGTTGATTTGATCCAAATAACAAATTTCAGATTGGTATGCCGCTGAAATTTCACTTTGTATCAGTCAATAAAAAAAAGGTTCAGAAATAAAAGTGAATTAGAAATTTTATATTAGATTATCAACTTACAAATTTTCACCTCTTGGGGGGGAGAAAATGAACATTAAACCAGGAACATCATGTTTTACTATTTTCAGTGTATGTTATTACACATGTGAGGTTAACTTTACTAACTTACTTACGTTAATTTTCAGAATTCTAAATCAAAAATAGCAAAACGTAACAAATACACAGGATACTTGTGTATCGCAGGTAGTTGCGATACACAACTGTGAAGCAAGATGAAGTATGGCATTCATATACCGAAAAAACAACAACACACATACAAAAAGTTAAATGGAGATATGGTTTCTGCCAACAGTAATGTTATATACATGGCATCTCACTGACCCATAAGTGACATCACAGTGTGATGGTGGGTGTCCTCTACTCTCCCTGTCTCACAACAAACAGTGGCTTTATGACGATGCTGCACCTCTGTCATCAACCTCTTTAATAAAAGTCTGTTACACACCCGTCCGGCTCATCGCATCAACTGTCGCTCTGCATGGCGTGTCGTGACATGTCACGCCATGTCATGTCATAACGTGTCATGTAATGTCATCTCTCTCTCTCTCTCTCTATCTCTCTACTACAGATCATTGCTTTCTTCGCTCTCAGTCTGACCTCAAGGCATCCACCTTATACTGTAGCTCTCTCCTTTCCCAACTACAAAAGGGTTAACCCTGGCTCCTGAAACCAACCTTCCATCCACAGCAGATCTACAAGCTCACACTGTGTTTGATGTGGGTTCCTAGAGCTCAGGGTTAGTAACACCACCTCCTCCTGAGCAGGGGGATCAAGTGGGATCTTTAAAACATTTCTAGGCAACATCGTCTCTGTTGGCTAGAAACCTCGAATGTATCTAAAATTGTACTTTTATAAGGACTCGGAAAACAGCTAAAACAATACACTAATGGTGAGCTCTGCTCATTTTTTTGCGTTTGTGTGACATTGTAGTATGACTGTGTGGGACAGTGGGACACACATTTCCTCACTCCAAAAAATACAAAAAAGGACAGAGATAAGAGGTTTCTGCCCGACGTCAACCTTATCCGAAACCCGGTGTGGAAAACAAATCCAGAAATATGTTAACACGGCACGACGCGGTCGGCTTAAGTCCTTGTAGTCGAAGAAAAAGAGCCATGAGTGTGCGGCGCTCCCTCCATGGGTTTCAGTCGCTCTGTCTCGTTTGTTTTGCAGCCTCAGCTGCCTTGTGGTCAAGCAGCAGCAGGACGGAGGAGAGAAGAAGAAGAAGCAGAAAAACAGAAGTCATTATTTTCGTTTTTTTGGCGGCGGGAGGCGAAGAGTGCAAAAATAATCTGGACATCGTGTGTCTTTGGCTTTGGGGCTGGTGGGGCGGCAGGGGGGACTCTTCAAAAGGTTTCCCTGTGATTATTTTAATGACCAGATAACAGGCTCATGTCGTACGGTTGAATAAAAAAGAAACTTTTCTTTCTTTTACTGTGGTGAAATAATGCGAAGCGGACCGTTCCTAGAAGCCCCCAGTGTGCCATGGGAAATAGCCCGGGACATTGGCTATAAATGGGCCTTTTCGTCGTCTCGGCCCGCCATGGAAGAATGCAAGGAATTTGAGAAGAGAGGGGGAAAAAGGCCGTTTCCTGTGCAGCACCACGGGGGTCTCTAGGGGGTCCGCCATGGATGGAGGAAGGCGTTAAAGACCTGACCAGAAACCCGCAAATTAAGTTGTAATAGAAGCACACCTGGTGCTTATCTTAACACAGGACAGGTGTGTGAGAGAGCGTGCATGAGCATATTGTCGTCGGGCAGAGAAAGCTTTTTTTGCGATTTTTTTCGTGAAATGAACGCACAACGCGATCACACAGCCCCACAAAAGCATCCAAAGTAGTAGATCTGCAGAGCTTGTACTGTACATCGGCTACGTCGGCCGTTTTTCGAATTTGAAATGCCGCAAAAGGAAAAACCATTTGATCCTCGGAGGCTATATCGCTTCTTGCACGCATGGCTGCGAAAAGAACACGCAGCATCTGTGCGGCCGGTCGGCGTCCGGGGAGTCTTGAAACCGGAAAGAAAGAGAGGCCTGTTTCGGTGCTGCACAGTGCACAGCGAGCATGCCAAGTTACAGTTAAACAGATTATTAGTGTTCGTCGCCGAACAGTAAAACATGTGCCAGTTTAAATATAGAACGCCGCCGCCGGGTCACTGAAGGCCTGCTCTGTTCTCCATCACTCAACCATCCATCCATCCATCAATCCCTCAATCCATCCCTCCTTCCTCCAGTGTTATTCGCTCCATCCTTGTCGTCCCAGCATGGGTGCCAGCCAGCTTGCTTTTTTGACATCCCAACTTGTCACTTTCTATACACCTGTCTCTCTCTGCGTGTCCCTTGTCTTTGCTTGGGCGTCTCCTGGCCCACATCCCATAGTTATCTCTCCTCGACACGTAGAACTTCAACTTACTCAGCGGTACGAATATCGGCCGATGTTATCTTTACAGTATCCACGCCACGGTAGTATTTCGTGCCCTGAAATCAGCATCGTAAAACTCAATATCTTTTCAGTTAATTGCCTTATTTTGCTCGCAGATACACTCGCCAAGATGGACAGGACACACACACACACACACACACACACGCTCAAGTGATTACAATACCCTGCCACGTAGCACTGCAGGCTGGCAGGGAAAAAAAGTGAATAATTGGTTTCGGAGGAGAGACCTTTTCGTCTGCCCAGCGAGACGAATGCTAGTTGGGGCCACCAGTCGTGTTTCATTGGCATTCACGCTGAGAGGTTGCCCAAGTTCCCCGCTCCCCCCCTGTCGCATCACCCCTATGCCTTAGATAAGGGAAAATGCTGCGTGTAAACTGCCACATCGACACAAAAACGCCCCCGCTATCTCACTACCGGTGTAATTCATTACTCAAAAGGGCTCATCTGTGCATTTCGTATACGGTTACACCTTGAGAAAGGATGGGAAGGAGAAAAAAAAGCGCTCAGGGACGGCTGAAAGTAAAGTGTAATCTCTCGGACAGGGAACGTTGCTTTAGATACCGATACGCCTTGAATGCTGGTGTGCGCGTGGGAGAGAGGGGAAAAAAAGAGGAAGAAATCGATGTTACTCAAACTCAAAAGAGCAACCAAGCAGAATCTCCCTGCCAACGCATTAAACATATCCTGGCATCCACAAGACCTATTGAATAGCTCATCAAGCAAGAAGCACGAGCCTGCAAGTCTCTGGCTCACTCATCCTATTTCTCACAGACACACAGGGATAGAGGGAGAGAGAGAGAGAGAGAGAGAGAGAGAGAGAGAGAGAGAGGGAGAGATCGCTGGTTCTGGGTACGGTCGAGTTGAACACAACACAATAGAAGGCTTCCCCTTTAAAAGGCCAATTGGTGCGTGCATTGTGTGTGACACCGACACCGCGCTAATCCCACCAACCAGATACGTTTGGCCGCGCCACAGCGACAGTGACGGTAACTGACCTGAAGGGGGGACTTCCAGGGAGAGCATTTTCATGCCAAATCCATATATGTAGTAACAATATTCCCTGCCAGAAAGTCCCCAAACAATATTTCCCTTGGCAAAACGCTTCAATCAGACGACACGTTGTAGATGTGCCATTGTCATAGGATTAAAAGTAATAGAGGCAACTTTAGAGTGTACAGACACTGTCTTTGTACAGAATCTAACTCCACCTCACCTCCACTCTATTGGCTCATTATGAATCTGCTGGAGACTGCTGTGCTGTGATTGGCTAAAACGCTGCATCACCCCCACGCACCCCCCCCCCCCCCTCACAAATTTGCACCGCCTTTCCTGAGGCAGACAAATGTTTTGTTTTCATGATTTGTTGACAACAACGAAAGTTCTGGACCGTCTGCTGGACAAAGCAAGTCTCTGTCTGCAGGGAAACCGCTGCAGCATCAGCATCAAGTAGTAGCAACATAGAGGGGAAAAGGGCAAGAAATATCGCGATAAATATATGCATTTTGATTATTGGCTAATACATTGTCTCCATCATCAGTGGATGAACTGATTTGTCACCATGTTGAGACACATTTCGCTTGGGACCCCCGGAACCCACTTCAAGGACCCCTCGGAGGTCCCCAGACTGAGAGAACCACCGTTCTAAGATGGTAAAAGAGAAGGAATTGCACAATGCTCCTCGTTTCTTGCACATGAATACATTACACACCACACTGTATGCACTTGGCTGGGGAGTAATGGGGTTCACAAACATCAGCTGCAATGCAGTCCATCTCAGTGGCAGCAGCCAAAGAGGACTTGATGAATATATACATTATTCTTAACAGAAACCAACAGTTTCACAATGCCGTGAAGCATCTGAGGGTTGCTTTGCGTCGCCTGCGCTGGCTGGCTGGCTGGCTGGGAGGAAAATGGACCAGTGATTTCACAACAAGCTCTCCAAATCGCACTTCCATTTCTCTCTCTCTCTCTCTCTCTCTCTCTCTCTCTCTCTCCTCTCTCCTCTCTCTCTCTCTCACTCCTCTCTCTCTCTCTCTCTCCTCTCTCTCTCTCTCTCTCTCTCCTCTCTCTCTCTCTCTCTCTCTCTCTCCTCTCTCTCTCTCTCTCCTCTCTCTCTCTCTCTCTCTCTCTCTCTCTCTCTCTCTCTCTCTCTCTCTCTCTCTCTCTCTCTCTCTTCTCTCTCTCTCTCCTCTCTCTCTCTCCTCTCTCTCTCTCTTCTCTCTCTCTCTCTCTCTCTCTCTCTCTCTCATTTTTTTTCCTTGACTTACCTCATCAAAGCCACTGTCCTCTTTCTTGAAGGCTGCAAGAGAAGAAAGGGAGAGAAAGTGTGAGAGAGAACATGGAAATCAGGCTGGATTGTTTACCACCCCCCACTCCCCCGCCTTCCCCAACAGAATGCACCCTTAACTGCATAGACGAAGCATGGGGGAGAGAGAGAGAGAGAGAGGGGGAGTGATATTGAACACACGGCCCATGCACAACCTTGCCACTGTGTCATAATTTGTCAAGAATTTCACTCCGGTCGTCCTTCATTAAGGCAGTGACTGTGACCGCCCCGACGGCCCACCGCTCCGTCACCATTGTCTGAGCCGGAGACAAGACTTAAGGGGACGAGAGAGAGAGAGAGGTACTGTGGTGTCTCAACGCCCGGCCCACGGGAACAGCAAGTGGTCCAAAATGGGACCCTTAACGGGTCCGTCTTCCCTTATGGAGGTATTCTGCTAAATCCTGATTCTCTCTCGGAGAGTGGATGCTCTTCAGAGTGCATGTAGGCACTGAGGATTTCAAAATGTAGATTGGGGTTCAAGTATTTATTAGTTTCGTTCAGCGATTCTCATCATTTGAATTCCAAAGACACCCAGAGTTCGATATGCATGATTAATTAGACCCCCCCCCCCCCCCCCCCATTTGAAATAATGTTTTAATCTCTGTGAACCCAATCTACATTGTCAAATCCTTAGAGTCGATCCTTTCAAAGTCGGCCATTACCACCCATGATTTTAAAAAAAGTACATATAATACCGGTATGTTTTAAAACAAAATGCCAGATCCCAGAGGGTTAGTTTAACGCTCAGAGAGTTGCAGACCCGTATGAGGGGGGTCCATTTGGACACCCTGGTGGTCCCTGTCCCTGACATTGGGAACGAGAACCAGCAAGCTTCCATTTCTGATGACACTGACCTTTTGTAGAGGGCTTCATTAGCCCTGCATACAGAGGAGGGAGAGAGACAGAGAGAGAGAGAGAGAGAGAGAGACAGACAGATAGAGAGAGAGAGACAGGGGCAGATCTAGGCATGGGCATGGGGGGCAATGCCCCCCTAAATACCCAGTCTTCCTCACCAAACACGATGGCATGCAAAACAACCCAAGATATTTCAAGTGTTTATATTTAAAATATTTGAAACACTACTACTGCTTACTAACTACAGTTATGTCACCACTAAACCAACCGCATTTCATCATTGAAAACAGAAAACTCTGAGTCAGGCTTCGCTTTATGCATGCTGTGTGTTTGTTGCAACTTCAACAACAACTGATGTTATTATTGATGCTTTACTTGCCTAATAAAAGTACTGTAACTGAAAATGGTATGGGTGCGACTTCTCCTGTCTTTTCTCCTGCCCCCCAATTGGGAAATGTTATATCCGCCCCTGGACAGAGAGGTGGTCTATTGTTCTGAAAAGAGCTCTTCTTTCTCCCATTATAATTGCAGGGGAGACATGCAGTGATTGCATTTGACAGCAATATCCTTCTTATTGATGGCGAGGAAGGTAAACAATTCCACTGAGCCGACAGCTAAATGCTTCTCGACAGCTATTTACATGCCACATCCACACCAAACACAGAATCCTCAATTCACAAGCTTTTGATTGTTGACGTGTAAAAAAAATAAAAAATAAAATAAAAACCTCCTGGCTGGGACTGGCACAATTATGGGCTAGAAAATCAAGATCAAGATTGTTTTGCTTAATATTGCAATTATTCCTCTGAATATTGTTACGATGACAATTGATTGATAACTTGTTATTTGTTTTGTATTTGTGGGGGTGTTTTTCTGAACCTACAGGTTCATAGAGACAGGAGAGTGACATGATGTAGTGATTGGGTGAGTCACAATTTTGACACGTTGTGAGGTTGAAGATATGCCATTTTTAGCGAATGTTCCCAAGCATGGCGTTTACATTTTGTTATTTTTCCCAGAGGACCACATGATGATCTTGATCCAATAAAACAAATAAAATCCAGCCTCCTCTAGTGTCCCTGCTTTAGGGACCTCTTGTTAGAATGGTAGAATGACTTATTCATGTCAGACTGATTGTTTGGAAAGCAGAGTCATCGCGGCCACTGAGCCAGAAAATTGCTGCTTCTTTCACTATAGACTAGAGGCACTTCTGGATGGATTCATCATAGGAGACAATAGCACCAGCCCCATCATTACAGCTTAACACACTGACTGCACTGTACAACTCAGCCACCCCCAACCGGTGGGCTGACAGGGTATTGCAATGCAAGTGGGCACCCAAGAAAAACACTGTTTTAATGATAATGTAGCGTGTATAATATTACAATAATGTAATATGCAATGTTTATGTTCTGTTTTCATTATTCTATCTCAGTGGTTTGCAACCTTTTTTCATACCAGGGCCCACTATTTATTTAGCACCAATACCTTGCTGGATTTGGAAAACAAAACAGGCAAATAATAGATCGAAATGACCATTAATCTACTACATTCTCTAGTTGTGTAGACTTGGGCTAATTCAAATGATGAATATTTTAACTCTTGAGCGTAAACATGAAACCAATTGGACCCCATTTGAACTTACTTACTTTTTTACATCTGAACTTACTTTTCATTTAGCCTCGGGACCACCTGGAATCCTCTCAGGGACGACTGGTGGTCCCCGGATCACTGGTTGAAAACCACTATTCTATCTTATTCATGGTGTTATGTTAGTTTATTGATTCAAGCTAGAACACAATCAGATTAATTTGATTGATCAATGGTGACACGGGTGATTTCTGTGCAGACAATTTATATTTTATTAGTAGGCTGTCCTATACTGTTGCTGATGTCTGAGGTTTGTTTCCCTGCTTTTTTCGACAGGCAGGTAAAATTTCACCCATGAAATCTTACAAGAGTGCATTTCAATATAATTTTTGATGAGAAATATTTTTTGATCTACTATTCAACTGCAAAATGTGGCCTTGGTGCCTTTCGACCATTACTTATTTAAATGCATTCAAAACATTTCCAAATATTTACGGAGGCTTTGAGAGGAGCCCCTGAAGTATGGGAGAACAAAACAATATATTTTTTTAATAAACAACTCGGCAGAATATAAATAATTTAGCCAAACTCTGTAGTATGCTATACTAAATCGCCGTAATCCGGTCGGTGGAAACCTCATACTGCGTTATCCAAAACTGAAACTTTTAAAGATTCGATTTTTTTTTAAATCGCAAAAGCAGCCTATGTACAAGCTCAAAATGTGCTCCTCTGCATTTTGATACAACACAAGTATAAAATGCCGTTTGTTTCTGAAAAAATGAAATGTTACAATAGGGAGATAAGAGGGTTCTGTCTGACAACAGCAAATAATGTTCATGAGAGTAAATATATTCCTAACCTTGTGTTCAACAGAGACAGTATAGACATTTAAAGGAAGATATATTTAAGTCTAAAGGAATAATTTACTGTTGGCATAAATGCAGTATGTTTTTGCAGTCGTGCAGGTTGAAAAGTAGGCTATAAACATCAGTCATTAGCTTGGAGGCATGATATGATATGAATGCCATTCTGTAGCCTCGGGGGAAAAGGGAAGGTGTTTTGTCCAAACTGACTTTGACAAAATGAGAGAGAAATATTTCTGTGGGAAAATAAATAAAAATAGACACTCACTCACAAGCACTTCATAAAGCCCCCAGCAGCCTTTCATATTTCCCCTTGAGCATACCGGTATATATGAGAGAGAGAGAGAGAGAGAGAGAGAGAGAGAGAGAGAGAGAGAGAGAGAGAGAGAGAGAGAGAGAGAGAGAGAGAGAGAGAGAGAGAGAAGGAAAAAAAGAAAACGACATCCAAGGCATCATCCCTCACATTTCATCTCACTAAGGATGAATGTGAAATTCCCTTCAAAGTACATGTCAGTTGGCTGATAGCTAAGAAAGTACCAACACACTACACTTATGAGAACATCAACATTCAGAAAGGAATGGATGAAGAGTAGTGTTTCTGGGGGAATTGTCACCCAAATTCTGGTATATTTGTGGGGACTCTCTCTCTCTCTGGCTCTGACACACACACACACACACACACACACACACACACACACACACACACACACACACACACACACACACACACACACACACACACACACACACACACACACACACACAGAAAAGGCATTGTATCCACGTGGATGATTTCCTGAATAATTTATCAGTAAACCAAGTTTTAGAACAAAAGGCACAATCTACTCAGAGAAAGGCCTGCTGCAGTCAGAGACAATAAGGTCCAAGGCTGGTGAATGGTGCTGCTGATGATTCAACATCATCACCGTCATGGTCGTCACCATCATCATCATCATCTGACCATCAATCAAATCGAATCGAACACATTCATGACCTGGTGATGTGGCGCGTGTCGTCCAAACATTTCCATGTCAAGGACCGCCAGAACTGAAATGTACACGGCCGTGGATCACTATATGAAAAGCCTGCGGTATCTGATACCTATAGAACCATTATCTGTATTATTTAGAAAAATATATATATATGAGAAACTTTGAAATGATAGCCCTAAGCTTGGCCCAAAAAAGGAGGAAAAAAATGAAAATTATACACCAGATCTAGCCAGTAATAGAAGATTTGAGAATGGATTGATCACAGTAATACACAGTATGATCAGTTGTACTGAATATAGTGATTAGACAGTTTTGTCAGGGCAGCAGTATTATTGTGCTTAGGAATGGGACAGAAACAAAAGGAATTTGTTTATATTTAAAACCAGTTATTATGGTGCTACTTCTCTGAGGTAACCACTGGTCTACATAATCAATTTGGGGATCCTTGACTCTTAATGTGTGAGCAGTGAGCACCAGGCTTACAGGCTAATAAAAGTCCAGTACTCCTCCATCTACAGTATACTCTCATATCTGAGGAAGAAGCCTGCTTTGTTAAATCGTCCACAGAGGGCAGTCGGCGGCGGATCGATGTCTTGATAGCGCTGCTGCGCTGATGTGGATGATGGCATTGGCAGCAAAAGATGACCAATAGACCAAGGACAATGACTCTCCGGCACAAAAGTCAATGCAAAGAGACCCATTCTAATGAGTGCACGATAGATCGCTCACAATTCCCCACGGTTTTCATTTTTTGAGGGGAAAAAAGAGGAAAAACTGCAACTTGGGCAATTCATTTCTCAGATTACGTTGTCTGGCAGCCTGCAGTCAATGGATGGGACCGAGCAGGGGCCAGTCAGTCAGTGAGACAAATCAAGAAAGCACATAAGCCTCACATTCTTGGCAATCAATTGTCTTTTGTGTGCGCGCGAGGATTCAGGATTGTGTGCGTGAGAGAGAGACAGACAGCTAGTAAAAATCAGATATATGATGAGCCAAGTAAGCACGACCCCTGGATGAAATGCATGATCAGTGGTTTTCAACCAGGGGTCCGGGGACCACCAGTGGTCCTTGAGAGGGTTCCATGTGGTCCCCAGGATAAATGATGGAGAGTTGGTTAACCAGATGTAACTCTTTTGGTTTCATTTTTTTACCCTCTCATGAGTTAAAATATCCATCATCTGAATTAGCCCAAGTCTACACAACTAGTAGATTAATAGTCACTTTGGTATGTAGCCTATGTTTAACTGTATTGTTTCCCAAATCCGGCCTAGAATTGTGGACAAAAGCAAAGGAAATCTTTAGTTTTGAGGACTGTGGGGCTAAAATGTCCTGATGGTCCGTGGATCAAATGCGGAATACATAGTGGGCCCTGGTATCAAAAAGGTTGAAAACCGCTGTGCATGATGATTGATGATCACGATAACGCGCATTACGCATTAACGGCAATCGTGACATACGAGCGCCATGTGAACCATGACCACATTGCAGACAGAGAACAAGACAGTCTTTACAATATAACCCCACTAAAGAAGCATAACATGCAACATGCATTCCTTTCCCCCATGCCTGACATTCTGAGAGCCATTGCAATGCAACAATAGCTCCCTAAACTGTCTGCAAAAACCAACCCAGCTGCAACCCCAACATCATGATGGCATTCCTACAGAGAGAGTGGGACATCTCAACTCCACAGAGGAGATGAGAGGAGACAGCCGTCCAAACGACCCGACACTAGCCACGGAATAATTACAGGACAGGGGGGTATATAACAATAAAACAGTATTTGTAATACAATGCAAACAAAGTCATCTTACCGATGCTCCTGAAACTCTCGGACAAAGTTCTCCTCAACTTTTTCATTTTGCCGATTTTCTCCACAGGCTGCGAGGCTGGCATCAGGTCGCACATGATCTCCAAAGTTAAAAGATGTTCCGAGGATCAGAGCGAGAAGGGAGGGCGCTGGATCTGACAAGGATCTGGAATCAAACCTGGGCTTCCTCCTCTTCTTCTTCTTCTTTTTCTTTGCCTTCTTCTTCTTCTCAGTCAGTCGGCGTTGCTGCAATTTGCAAAGTTAAACACACACGCACACCGAGACGTCTCCTTCTTTATACTGCTGACCCTGCTGCTGTCACTGCCTTGTGGATCGTTTCTCCTCTCTTCCTTGTACTTTTTCCCCCTCACAAACCACAATTTCTAAATACCTCCCGGATTTTTCCCCCTTTTTCTTTTTTCGTATCCCCCTTTCTCACAGCCACTACATCTCTACGGAGAGAATAAAGTCCACGGCGTAGCCTAGTACCCAGTGAGGATGAAAAAGACGTGCGCTGTTGACTTAAATCTCAAAAAAACTAGATGGATACGTTAAGAGTTGTTCCTATTATTTCCTCTCGCCCGTCCCACTCACGGCTCGACTACTACTCGCTGCACTGTTCTGTTCCACCGCAATCTGGATGTCATTTTTGGGATTCTCTCTCCCTTGGTTTTCGATTGAGGGGAAGAAAAAAAACAGAAAACCCCCACCACTAAACCACGCCCCCAAACGCAACGATTGGTCCGAATAAGAGACTGCACGTGTCCCTTTGGTTCCAGCGGCTGTCAATCAAAAGCCCCGTCCCCGCGGCCCCGCCCCTCGGTGTGTAAAGGAAAATATTTTCATGAGCAGCAGTTTGCCTAATGAAAGTGTCCCTGATGGATGCAGCTGCGACTGTTGCACTCTCTATTCTTCCTCCACGCCGTAGGCCATGTCAATTAAAGAAGTAAAACACTACTACTTTTTATTTTCTAATGTTTTTATTTTATTTATTTTTTTTACAAAAAGACAATCACTAGTTAAAAAAATAGAATGAGGATGTTGTTAAAGGGGAAGTCCAGCCATTTTCAACATTCTAATATGTCATTAATATACCTTAGAGGTGCTGTGTCTGGGTGGACATGATAAAAAAAGACAGTTCCCCCTTCCTAGAAATGGAGGTCTGAAGAAAACCACTAACATGGTGAAACATCTTGTTGACATCATCAAGATGCATTTTCACCATGTTAATGGATTTTTTTAGACACTTTTAGACACTTATTTTATCATGGAACCAAATGAACCCGTTCGGGTTCATTTGGTTCCATTTGTATGCTCTCAGAAAAAATGTTAAAAATGGGTGGGGTTCCCCTTTAACATATCCTATGTCAATAGGATTTCAATAAGATGAAATTGGTGATTAAATGGTTTATTATTAAAGCAATAATCAGAATCCTATAGTAGAAACATTCCAAAACACACCCACAATATTTTACATTTATATTTTACATTTGTGGGCGTGTGTAATTAATTGCAGAGGCTCAAGCACCTGTCTGACTGGGTTTTTAATTACTAGGCTAATATAAGTGCCTGATGCCTGGCAGAATCACTACAGCAGCCTCTCTATCGGAATGTCCAGCCTAGTTGTGTACAACATTGGCTATCTCAACATGTGTTTCAGTATGTTAAACAACTTTGAACTCTGGCTACACACTGAGCATGACACGCTACTGACTGAGAGTCAAATTAAAGAAGAAAGAAGAGTTAAGTTATGTATGGAGTGGAGTACCTGCAGTAACCTCTTACAAATACAGTATATACTGTATCAAGAATTAGCATTAAATAGTTATGATGTAAGCTAACTAGTAATGTAACTTATCACAATCACCCAAACAGTCATTACATGCACATTAATTCACATACAGTGTAGTTTTTAATTTGGGTGCCAATGTCCTGTTTCTGTAGTGAGCTAATAGTGATTGAATTAGGGTGGCACACAGGGGCGGATATAACATGTCCCATTTGGGGGGGCAAGAGAAAATGGTATGGGGGCGGCTTCATCGCCGCACCCGTACCATTTTCGGTTACAGGACTTTTATTAGGGAGGTAAAGCATCAATAATAACATCAGTTGTTGTTGAAGTTGCAACAGACACGGTGCATGCATAAAGCTAAAGGTCTGCTGTTGGTTTAGTGGTGCCAAAATTGTAGCAGTAGTAGTGTTTCAAATCATTTTAAATATAAGCACTTTAATTTGAAATATCTTGGGTTGTTTTGCATGGCATCATGTTTTGCAGACTGGGTATTTAGGGGGGCATTGCCCCCCCATGCCCATGCCTAGATCCGCCCCTGGTGGCACACACAGCCTTTGTCACTGTTATTAACAATCGCACCAGAAGACCCCCAAAGTCCTCACAATATCATGATAGTGTGCTATAAATCCTGCTGAAATTCAGGTGACTATCGCAGGGCTATTTGTCTTAATTGTTGTGTGTGTGCAGACACTATGCAGTGCATTGGGAAGAAAAAAAAACCCTTTGGGTGGATCCTGAGTGAGGCAGATTGGTTTCAACCGGTACACCCCTCAGCTAGGATTCACAAATACACTTCCTGACCTGGACATGGAGGGACTTGGAGGGACAGATTGTGAAAGCCCTGCTCCCTGTCCTCTGAGTGTGTCTCAATCAGCTGCAAGACAATAGGTTGTGGTACAAACAGACATAGCATGGTCAGACAGACACTACACAAAAAGCTGGTTTGGTCAGCACTACTAAAAACAAAAACAAACAGCCAACAACAAATTATGTATGCTAGCTAGCTTGCACATCTGATATGTTTAGCATGCACCCTCTTGTGTAGAAATAAAATGTGTAATGTAACTGGTTACTCTACCAAGTAATAATAATAAGGCTATGTAACATTATTACTGAGACCGTGAGACGTAAGTAACTCATGATTGTTTAAGATGCAGACAACTGCTGTAAACCAGCCCTGTCTGGAAACATCCCTGGAATGCACAGAGGGTTGATAAGGCCAAGTCGTGTTATGCATTCCTCCGGAAAAGCGAATCTTATTACTTTAAACGTGCATGTCCTAATAATTGCCTTTTCCCCTCTCCTGAGAAATACCTTAGTCACGTCACTGTGCATTTAATTCATTATGGCCTTGGAGAATGTGGATGATAGAGGTGAATGTGCTGGTACATTAGTTTTAATTGATACTAGATAACAGCAGAAATGGGGCGTAAGTGGTTCATTCATTCACATGTCTTAAAAACAGATAGCTTGGATAGCACAGCTGGCAAACAAAACAAAGTTCGCTGAATACTGTTAATACTATGATGGAAATGGAGGACCCCAATATAGACTTAGTACTTTTCCGGGTTTTATCCTCTTAGAAGACGCTACGCTTTTCTCTAAAAACAGTTTTTAAAATGCCATGAATCCTAATTTCTCTTCTTTGTTTTTACGGCCAAAGGTGGCAAATTACTGTCTAAGATCAGCATGGCCCACCAGTAACCGCAGGCTACTGTTTAGTTTCCAAGATTATAATTCAAAGAGCTCATAATGTGTCCATTTGCATTCAAACTTGCAGATCTGCTACTTTTGTGACTCTGTCTGTAGTGAGATCAAGTGGGAAGCCAATTTATGAAAAAACACACAAAGCGCAACAGCAATGCAATACTGTGTCTATATTTACAGTATAAAGAGATGTACCCCAGTAGGTCAGACAGTTCACTGCTGCCATTTATTTTCCAGACAAGTTCACGGCTGGATGAGCTTGTCTCAGCATTGGCTGCATTGCAAATCAGTGTAAAATAGGCAAAGAGCACAGTGTATATATGTATTAATTTACTGCATGTCAGCCCATTGCTGTGCTGTTTTTTTTGTAAATGCAACACTCTTAGATGGAGATGCTTCTCCAAGGACATCAGAGGGGATCAGAATTAGAATACCAATGCACCCAAACCCACTTCAAACCGCTTCATAACTTTGTACATTTGAGTCACGGGCCCTCCCAAGGAAACACCAGAATATCAGACATGGGCAAACAAATGCTATCTCATGTGGGTACCAGCAGAGGATTGAGGGATGAGGCACTGATTTACACTTTGTATGCCGTCATGTGTAAAGACTAAAGATTGCTATCTTAAAGCTCACAGCGTGGATGCAACGCCTTGTAGAGTGGCTACTTTCAGAACATGAAAACTAGACTTAAATATAATTTAAAGGTCCTGATGCTGTCATGATGACTCTACAGAGATATTGGAACACATTTAAGCCAGTAGAGGATCAGGAGATAGAGTTGGGAACAGGGAGGTTCCCTGTTCAATCCCCAACTGCTCGAAACCAATGTTGAAATATTGAGCAAACTAACTGCTCCCGGTCACCAGGCCTTTTATAGTTTGTTTTGGATAAACATACTATAGGAATTCATATTTTACATGGAGTGGAGTAAAGCAAAGCAAAATATCATGATCCAAAATGATATGATCTCTAAAGTTTCTGGACAACACAGTTGAGCATAATGTTGTCAAACATGACTCTGGCAAAGTATTTTTTCGAAATACGCCTTTAAAGTTGTTTTTTTTTTTTAGTTTAGATTTTAATAGGAAAAGTGTCAGAATACACAATGCAAGTGATAATGAGCTCGCTACAGTACATTCATCATATGTACATTGTACAAAGTGCAAAGATCAATATAGAAACTACAGCATTTTTTAAAAAAGAAAAGAAAAGGGGGGCTCTTTAAATCCGGTTCCATGACAGAAGGAGAATTTAAAAACAATCTAAAATCCATATTAAAAAGTAATCAAAACAAACAAAAGTAGCCACACAGGCCTCCTCAAAGTCAAGTCAGAGAGCTAAATTATTTATTTTACCAACATTTTTTAAAATCAACCTTCGTGTTTGAATATGATTACCCTAAACAATACAGTTTTTGATTCATATACTTACAACTGTGTGTGTGTGTGTGTGTGTGTGTGTGTGTGTGTCTTTCACTACAAGCTACACAAGAAAAGTGTAAGGCCAGTCGCGGAGCAGAGAAGAGCCGAACAGGGTAACCTGGGGAACTCCTCCATAGCTCTGCTTTACTCATTCTCAAACTTGCTGTATGGGTGGTCAGTGTCAGAAATCAGACCTGGGAGAAAGAGAGAGAGAGAGAAAGGAAACAAAACAGTTAGGAAGAGGGAGAGAGAGAAACATGAACCGGGAGGGTTGATGGAGGAGGGGAACAAAAGGGATGTACAGAAACCTTGATTAGAAGTCAAATTGAATTATGTATTGCTGCTTCACCTCAGACCTCTGTAGAATATGCATTAATCTGAGTTTTGTCACTGTCGGGTGGAAACCTCCTATAACTGAAACAGTTATTTTATTTTTTTTTAGGAAATTGCTCCAATTTTCCAATTGTTGATTGAAAAAGTGTTTCCAAAACAAAAAAATACATAGTATGCTCATGTCACAAGCGACCTTGTACATCTGCAATTATTGAACAGTTTTGTTTTTTTTAAATATCGAAAGTCTAATAATTACAGATTCAGAAGGCCTTTGTAGACCCTGCCTCAGGTCTCAACTGAATTAAAACAAATATATATGTAATAATATGGATAGAAGGCTTCCTCCTGACAGTGACGAGATGGGAATAGGCAGTAATTAGATTTGCTGCGCTAGGCTGGATGCGGTGCGTCGGGAGTAGAGGGCAGTGTGCACAGCAAACAGCGGCCCAATGCCAGGCGCTCCCCGTGGACGCGCAGACCACTGTGAGCTGAAGGTTGGAGAAACACACCGTCATCCATCACTCTGTCACGCTGTCCATACAAAACAAACACACGGAACCTGACATCTTATTCCACTAAACCAGCTGCTCATACACACAAGACAGACGCACGCATGCACGATGCACACGTGCACAGTCGCACACGGATGGGTAGTATGTGACACAGGTCAATTGAAGGGAAACTCAAATGTCCTTTTTTTTCTATCAAACTTGCACAGACCGAAATAATTGGCATCTCGACACAACTTTCACCATTTATCAAATCTGTTGGCAAATTGCTGTTGAGCTTAGCCACAGATCAAATCTCACGTCAGGTCTCGGCTCGAATGTCCTTGTATGCAGGCATTCAGCTTGTCCAGGACTGTGAAGTTATGCTGCTTCTGTAGAAGCCGCTGCTCTGGAAGCAGATGTCAGAGTCTTGGGCCTCTTGGGGTCACCATGGGCCCCTTGTGTGGGGTTAAAGTGTCGCGGTCCAGGGACCCTTGCATTCTGTATAGCAGTGGTTCTCAGTCTTTTTCATGTCAATGACCCAGGCCCCCAAAAATATGTTTTTGCAAATAATATGTTTGGGCCATGAACAACCACCTGAAAAACATTCATTGCAAATATCGGCAAGATATTTTGATAATATCTGATCATAATCAGCTGTTTTTGATGCTATATTAAACTAATTTTGACTCCTAAAGCCTAGGACCCTCTCGAGGTCCCACATTTGTCCCGAGACATGACTTTGAGAACCACTGTTATAGAGAACTCTGCAGGGACCACATAATTTCTATTCACATCGCTGTCACTCGCTGTGCTCTCACACACTGGCCTGATATTATTATACAGTCAATTGGCCATCGCATTTAGACTTAAATGAAATTGTGCTTTATCCAAGGACAAACCTGGAAACACCGGCCTGTTGCTTCGCCGTAATGCAACCCGATAATATTTTGCGAGTTGGAAAAATCCTGCTGACAACCATTAGGTGATCTGTACTCGACACCGGGGGATATGATGAATCACGTTTAAATTGCTTTAGGGAGGCTGAGGGTAGTGTAACCCATACGTGGGCTGAGTCGCCCAGCCTCAGCATGAGGATTGGAACTGCTGAATAATGCATTCACTATGGGAACAGGCAAGGAAATTATATTCAATAAGAATTGCCCTGGAAAGTGAGAAGGGAGCTCCTCCTGACATGGCTGGAGAAAACATGCATCTCGTTAAACCTCCCGTTATAGGGCTACACGAGGGTCAACGCGACATGGGGGTGGGGACGTGTTAGTGATTTTAGTATCGGGTCAAGTTGAGCTAGATAGTCTGTGATTAATGAGGTGCAATGGAGTCCATATGATAAAATCAAGGTAGGATCGAGTTCAGACGTACCATACTTCTTGCGGATTTCATCATGCCTGGTCTTCCTCTCCTCCTTCCTGTAACAAGAAAAAAACAGAATGTTTCAACTCTTTTACATATAGAATACTGCAGTCACAGTTCTCAAATGTTTGCGTTTCAAGGACCCCCATTAATACTTCAGACTTACAGACCTGTAAGGCATGGGTCTCAAACTCTGGCCCGCTGTGTAATTTCATTTGGCCCTTGAGACATTATCAAATTAAAGGGGAAGACCACCCATTTTCAACATTTTAATATGTCATTAATATACCTTTGAGATGTTGTGTGGACATGATAAAAAGTTCCCCCAATTCTGTATTTCCTAAAAATGGTCTGAAAAAAATCATTAACATGGTGAAATACATCTGATGACATTATCAAGATGTATTTCACCATGTTAATGATTTTTCTTTCAGACCCATTTTTTTCCTGAGAGGGTACAAATGGAACCAAATGGACCCGCTAGGGTCCATTTTGTAAATTTTGGCCCACTCTGTATCTGAGTTTTACAGCCCTGCTGTAAGGGATCATTTGGAACCCACTCTGCAAGAAACCCATAGGGTTCTTGGACCCTGTTTTTCAAACCACTGGTATAGTGGTTAAGGGGCTCTCTGGAACCACAAGTGTCCCTGCTGGCTCAGGAATGAAACCCCTCCACCACCAGAGCGTTCTATCCTCTGCCTCCCCTCCTCTTTGCAGCCTTTATGCTATGCTGCAGTCTATGTCGATAAAGTAAAAGACGGAGTAGGGCTTCCTTCCACACAAAATAGGCAAGTCGGTGGGAACGTGAATATAAATGTCAGTGGAGGAATTACTGTGAAATGTTGAGCTACCTGGCTTGAACCAGCTGAATGTGTTTCACAGCGAGGCCCGGCCTTTGCACCTCGCCTCTCTCTCTCTCTCTCACTACCGGTGACATTTCCTCTTCCTGCGCTTACCCTTGAGGAAGGGCTCCTGTCTCAGTCGTTTCACCCGATATCGCCTCAAAGGTGGACTTAAGGGAGTAGCAGAGGGGGCGGCTAGAATATATCCGTGTTCCGGCCTGATTTAAAAGGTAACTTTGCTATGTCAAAGCGTTTTTCAACACGCTCTATCAATCTTCATTAAAGCCTTGACGCCTTGGACATGTATTTAAGGTTGCGATTCACATCATATAACCCCCCCCCCGTCCGCCTGCACACAGCCAGTCCTGATAGACAGACACCCATAAACAACAACAACAACAACGGCAGCATCTGTCTGCGATGTTTTTTAAGTCGAGCAGTGAAATACGAGTCCTGCCGTCAGGCAGCCGTGCCGTCTTTTCTTGCGGAGCACAATGGCACCGTGAGAGGGCCGTTTTGTGCGTGGCCTCTCCTCTCTCTCGGGACGTAAATTTACTTCGTCTCTCTGTGCACAAAAAGAAGAGAGGGGGGCCGTGTAAATCAATTTGTGGTGTTTTTTTATTACCAGGTAGTGATCTGTGAGCAATCAGGGTAGCTGAGGACATGAGGGGAAAAACGGGGAGGCTGCGCCTCTGCCTGCCATCTGTCCTGTCCCTGTGTGTGCCTCCACCACCTCCACCCCCAGCAGAACGACTGACGCCAGACACCACCCCTGGTGCACGGCCAGGGAGGGATGCAGGCAACAAGTGGGAGGAATGAAAAGACATGAGACCAGTGCTGAGAAGTGACTAACTAGATTTACTCATGTAATATACTTAAACCGTTCTGTATGTGGTGTTTCGAGTTGTATTGAAAAATAGCAGGTGTGCACGCCTCATGGAGCGCTACTATGAGGCGTGTAGCCTACGTCTGCTATTTTGGGGGAAATCACGAAGACTCACTTCAAATCTGTTCTTTCAGAGGGAACGTTTCATAGAAACGTTATTGTCTGGTCAAAATGGGTTAAATAAATGAAGATAAAATTTGCTTCTATTGTACTACATCCAAAAGGCAAATAATGAACTTTTTTATAAAACAAGGAATGGATCAATTACGCATATATATATATATATATATATATTTGGCGAACCCACATTGCGACAATATACACCTCTGAACCAGCGCATTTCAACTCTTCAAGTGTATTATTATATTTTGATGGCGACAAATAACATTCATTCATCCATCGGCGGATTTGACCATTATCAGTCGATAAGATTGCAGTTATTAGTTTCCGTCAGCAGGACAATTTCGTCTCAGTATGGTCATGCTCTGCCGACCCATCTTGCAGTCTGTAGAGATCATGGATTCTTTCAGTTGATAATGCATAAGATGACAACTGTGATCTTATCCACTGATAACGGTCAAATCTGAGACGCAAAACCCTAGCCCCCTCCAACCGTAACCCTAATCCTAAATGCCTGACGGTCTGTGAGGTGGTTGAGCGTCGGGGATTTAGGCTTAGGGTTACGGTTGGAGGGGGCTAGGGTTTTGCTACAAACATACCTAAACCCTTCTCTAACTCTAACTGCAAGCAGATGCATTATCAAGTGAAAGAATCCATGATATCTAGACTGCAAGATGGGTCGGCAGAGCATGACTATACTGAGACGAATTTGTCCTGCTGACGGAATAATAACTGCAATCTTATCGACTGATTGACGGTCGAATCGGGTACATCCGTTCATTGTACTAGTTTGTACACACTGAAGTTGCCTCTATGAAATCTGTGTACTTCCTCTATCTCACTGGATGGGACAGAGAGACAGATGCGGTAGCCAGTAGACTGTACTGTAGCAACATGGAGAGCGAGTCCAAGGCCGGGAGGGATCACAGTAAAAGCGAAGACTTCAGGAGGAAGTCATTAGAGTCCAAACTTCCCCAGGCACAGAGAGAGAGAGCACTCTTTTTCTTCAAGCGGAGAATGAGCCCATCAGCGCTCTGCTGGGGCCATTTGTCCAGGACACGGCTCTGTGAGAAGAGAAGAGCCGGCCAGAAAACTGGCTATGAAGCAGAGCAGAGGAGAAGGAGAGAGAGAGGTAGAGAGACATTGGGAGGGAGAGAGAGACAACTGCTCTGCGGCAGACAGTGGAGGAGTGGTTTATGTGGGGAACTGCCAGTGGCTGAAAAAGTACTCAGTAATCACACGTTATAGTGATATTTTGAAAATAGAAGACATACCAGCTCTCGCTTGTAGATCGGTTAAAGGTAATAGAGGTAACTTTTGTGTGTACAAACACTATTTTGGTAAACACATTTGTTTACCGATTGCTGGAGAATACTGCACTGTGATTGGCTAAAATGCTGCCACACCAATCCCCGACCCCCCTCTCACACATTAGCCACGCCTGTCCTGAGCCCGATGAATGTTTTGTCTTCATGATTTGCTGACAACAACAAAGTTCTGAACTGTCTGCAGGACAAAGCAAGTGTCCGTCTGCAGGGAAACGGCTGCAGCATCCAAGAAGAAGCAACGTAGAGGGCAAAACTATATCTACTTTGATTTTTGGCTAAAAAGTTAACTAGCAACTAGTAACTACTAACTAGAAACTTAAAGGTAGGGTAAGTGATTTGAAATTCATCCTGTAGTTCCAGCCTGGTGCACTAGGGGCGCCAAACAGTAGCTACACTATGTGAGCCTGCTGCTCTCTCCTGATTGGAGGAGAATTGTGGTGACCTGGGGAACTTTTATTAGCTCCTCTGCTAACGTGGGGGAGGGGGAAACTCCATATGTGGTTTCCACACCTTATAATAGAGCATTTTAACAGAAAAAAATATTTTTGGGGTGATATCTGACAAAAGTGAAATCACTTCCCCTACCTTTAAGTTTTTAATTTCAAATAAATGTTGCGGAGTAAAAACTACATTATGATCTGAGATGTAGCCTAATGCTAAGTAAAGTTTGACTTATTGGAAATTGGAAATCCTCAAGAATGAATGTGTACAGTAGGCTAACTAGTTACTGTTTCCTCCAGCTGGGGCTCAGATGACAACGGAGGCTTTATGCTGCGTTCACACTACAAAGATGTAGGATACCATTCTATTTCAATGGAAGACGGCAACAACAACAACATACAAAGCGAAAACGATATTTGGTGTTTGGAGCTGCTACAAAATCAACAAAGCTGCCATCCAATGGTATAGCCTGTAAGCTTTGTGGTTGCTAGTGTGAATGCAGTGTTACAGCTCTACTGGGCTGGGCTCCAGAGAGAACCAGGCACCACCCTCCTTTAGTCTTTTCCCCTATCATTGGAACCTGGATCCTGCTCCAGCATGGACATGCCTTATGTAGGTCACCGCACTGCTAATGCTAACCGGGGAGAGTAAGTTGGACTAACTTGAGTTGGACTGTGAGCGGGTCTGGGGGCCTACGCTCCCTGGCACTATGCCATTCAGCACTTTTCCTGTGCTCGCTCACTGGCTCTCACAGGCGCGCGCGCGCGCACACACACACACACACACACACACACACACGGACGGACGCCAGCGCTGCAATGCACTCTGCACCACCAACAGTGATAAGACACTGTTAGAGACCATCGTCCTGCATGAGTGCACACGTTTAACAATACATTTACGAGTTGGGACTATCCGTGGAGAACAGAGGACGACCCGGGAGTGTAGGGCACTGAATACTGAAGACGAGACGTTGAAACATTTATGTTGCACGATGAGGCTTTTTTTTTTTCTTTCTTTTTTTGCAGGGCCCCCCTGCAGTGGAGCTCCAATACACCCATGATTCTTAAAGGGATACAGAAATTAAACCTCGTCTGTATGGTTATACTATCGTGCATCCGTGCCTCTGTGTCCGTGTCTCAGCGCATACTGTAGTAGTGGAACACCAGAGGAGGGGGTTCCAGACTGGTTACGACATACGTCACTGCCCTAAAAGTGACGTAGGTGGTAAACGTTTCCCAGAGCACTGAACACTAAAGGAGGCAGAGGAGAGCAGCAAGGCAGCACAGAATATACTGTACTAGCGCCACCGTGTGGCTTTTTTTTTTACATACATTTTTTTCACATATTTCGAGGCCGTTGTACAGCATTTACTGTAAAGGCATTCCATACCGGCGAAGCACTCCTTTAAAGACGAGGAACTCTGGCTAGGCCAGAGTGGGTAAGAATACTAACATCAGCCAATAATATATATACAACATATAGAAGCTCACTACAAGTTCCAAGGCATCGTGAGCTTGTAGATTGCCTAGGACTACGTTAAGGGATTAAGCGAATGTAGTGATAAAAGGAAAAGTCATCGTCAGTGAACGCACAACATACTGTATTAGCATCATTACAGATCCGAGGTTAAAGGTGTTCACACCTGTAAAACAGCCCATTTATAAGCTCACAATACATTGTGATGCAATGTGAGCTTGCAGATTAGGGCTATTGCATGTTTTGGAATAATAATCAAAATCTGAAAATTAACCAGCTAAAGTTTCAGATCAGAGAACCAATAAGATCCAACACTCCAACCCATCAGCACTTGCCCCCGCTGGCTACAGTGGTGTAAAAGTAAAAGATTTTGCTGTAGTGTAGTAGAAGCATCTACCACAAGATGGAAATACACTAAAGTAAAGTAAAAGTACCTCAAAATATAGTGCAGTGATAAGTAGCTAACATACTTAAAGGGGAACTCCTCCCATTTTCAATATTTTACTATGCCATTGATGTACCTTCAAGGTGTTGTGAGGACTTGATAAAAAAAGTTCCCCCATTCTGTGTTCCCAAGAAATGGAGGTCTGAAGAAAGCCACTAACATGGTGAAACATCTTGATGATATCATCAAGACTCTCAGAAAAAAAAATTGAAAATGGGTGGAATTCCCCTTCCAGTTACTTAGCACCCCACACACACACACACACACACACACACACACACACACACACACACACACACACACACTATGAATCACAGTCAAGAGCAGTAGAACTCTGGCCTGTGGAAGGAGTTTCTTGGACAGTGACTTGTACTCACACAGGATGTGGGCCTGTCTATTTATGAGCTCATTACCAGCGTGCAGCTGCTCAGCCTTGGCTATACAGTGTGTGTGTGTGTGTGTGTCTGTGTGTGTGTGTGTGTTTGTGTGAGTTGTGTACGAGTTGAGGGAAGCTCCACTGAAAAGTTCCTCCTCTGGGAAACAAACTGTGCAGCGCGGCGCTGCAGGCACCGCACAGCACATCGCACATCGCGCCAACTGCATGAGTCCCTGAATACCCATCACACGACAAAGGCTTCTTTTGTGTAACATTATTATTACCAACTGTTGTAGAGTAGTAGACCCACCCTCCCTTTACAGACTTTGGTTTCTTCATTCATTTACCGCCTTTATCTTTACTGTTGATCGCAAGAGCATCTCGGCTGCTATTGTTACTTACTGATAGCGACGTTTAAGCTATGCAAAGTAAAAAAAAACAACGACGCAGCAGAAAGTAAAAGGGGTCCTTACCGCTCCTCGGAGCGTTGTCTGATCTCCTCTCTCCTCCGGTTAAACCTCTCGTCGTCTCTGTCAAGCCTGGAAACACAAAGACAGACAGACAGTGAATGTACTGTGGGTAAAAAAAGCACAAGAGCAAAAATGTAAATACATCAGGCACACGTGTGAAGACATGGTCCAGCTAATCAACAAATATTGATCCATTCACCTGGATGCTCAAACAACACACTGTACTGTATACAGGATGGGTATGTGATTTCAAATGTCAGAATAAGTGTTAAGTGCAAGTGTTACATAGCATGATTTTCTGAATGTACTCGTTGCTGCCTTGAAGAGTGTGTGTCCAGTAAGAGGCCATGTCTATCCAGCTTCTTCTTGAAGCAATATAGAATTCTTTAACCTTTTAACAGAACAATATCACTTACCCTACCTTTAAGACCCTCTGCAGTTAAGACAGGCGATTGATCGGTACCAGGCTAAACTGTCAGTCAGTGGCAGGCCAGCAGCAGCCATAGCCGACTGACATTTTTCAACCGATCAGAGACAAATGGGGCTGTATTTTGAAGAGGTTTCATTCTCCCTCTGTCTAACAAGACAATCACTATTGCATGGAATATGGTTCTCAGCGGCTTGAATCAAAGGGGGAGAGGCTTCTCAACTGGAAATAAGTGTGCTTGTGTGTGTGATAATGACAATCAATAGTAGCTTGGAAACGAAAACTCCAGGATTTTACAGCACAGTGGCAGTGGCTCAAATCTTGAGCCGTGAGTCGTGACCGCGTGATTATATCAATCATGCCATCACGGTCGGTCGGAGACTATAATCATAGTTTACCGTATTTTTTTTTTTGTTTTTTTTAAGGAATGACCACTTTTATCATGCTACATTGTGACACAAAAGTAGCAAAAAATGGTGGTCTACAGGCTCAAACGGCAACCTGATGCGACTGATGTTTTGAGCTTGTTGATTTGCTATGTTTGAAGAGTTTGGAATGTGATGTCTTAACAGATCTCTTGGACATGAGCTTTCCACCCGACAGGAACAATGCCATATACGGGTGGTTTTCAACAGGTGGACCACCAGTGGTCCTTGAGAGAGTTCCAGGTGGTCCCCAACTAGATGTTAAGTTGGTTAACCAGATGGAACTCTTTGAGAGCGTAAAAATGAAACCAAATGGACCCTTGCGGGTCCATTTGGTTTCATGTTTACACTCTCAAGAGTTAAAGTATTCATCATCTGAATTAGCCCAAGTCTACAAAATTAGAGAATGTAGAAGTGTTCATTTTGAGCTGAATGTTTGTCTGTTTTGTTGTTGTGAAAATCCAGACTGGTACTGTGGACTAAAACAAAATAAATATTTAATTTGGGGGTCTGTGGGGGTAAAACGCCATCAAATGCTGGTCCGTGGCTCAAGTTAGTCAAACAGCGCTGATTATACGTAGACTCACTACCTATCTTCCGCCGCAGTCTGAAAACACACCTCTTCAAACTCCATCTCGGCCCATAGCACTTGTATTGCATACCAACCCACAGTACTTGCTGCAATGACTTTTATAGGTTGCCTAATGTATTACAATGTTTTTAGCGCTTCATTGTATATTGTAAAATGTATTGTAAATCCTAATTAAATTGTAAAATTTTCACCATTGTAAGTCGCTCTGGATCAAGAGTGTCTGCTAAATGCCTACATTGTAAATTGTCAAGTTCTGAATAAATGGTGTGAAAAAGGCTGAAAAACACTGCCGTATACAGCCGTTTCTTCCTTATATGGCTGGGGTGCAGCAGTACGTACCCTGAGCCGCCCCTCTTGCAGCAGCAACAGCAGCAGCAGCACACAGTGATGCCCACCAGAATGGAGCCGCCCACCACTGCCATGGCGATGAGCAGAGCCTCAAAGTTCACTGGAACAACAGAGCATGATAATAATAATAACTCAACATGACATGATGAACATCTGCTGTGATGTACTGGCCACAACAATTAATCTCTGGGGGGAGCGGATACATAAATAAAAACATGTTGTCACTGGCTGACTTTCAATTGCTTTCATGGTTTGTGTTTAAGTTCTGTATCCACTACAACTCAAGAGGCAAATGTTGTACTTTTTACTCCACTACAATTACCCCACAGCTAATTAGATAATTATTACAAAACACACATAATGTCACAACCCATTTTTACTACAGCTATTCACAAATTAGCCCGTCTACAAATTGCAGATTGGCTAGGTTTGAAAGAGCTTGACACATTTTGATGTACTTGGATGCAAACAGACTTTCAAAGTGTGAATACTGTATGTGTAACAGAACGTCTGCTTTATAATGTGGAAATTGTGGAATTTGCCACGTCTAGTTTATTTAAAAACAAGAAAGGAAATCCACTACTGTGTGTTGGTGCTTCATCTGGATGAGATTTCACACTTAACAATACTTCTGTTGGCACCGGCCTGATAGCGTTGTCACAAGTTCAAATCCAGATTCCAACAATTTGCTGTGTGTCAATAAAGGGCTAACAGCCCCCGAAAAAATAATTTTACTCTCGTTTCAGAAAGGAAATGGGAAAAGGGACTAATTTGGAAATTGTGGAGACACAAAAATTGATGAATCAGGTTTCTGTTTTAGAATACAAGTTCATACTGTTTTAACAGTTAGGCAATGCTGCCACCTGCTGGAACTTTAACATAATTACTTGTGACACAGCACAGTAATGAAACTACTACAAAAGATTACACTACTTCCAGATAATTCAAATCCCAACTCACTGAAGCAGAATGTATGCAAGATGACTGCTGTATATACAGTATGCCAGCTAAAACATACTCCAGTAGCAGACCTGGTCTGGTGTGTAAAGTATGCGGTCAAACTCTCAGTGAAGTGCATACCATAGATTCAAGGTATTTTATTTGTCACTCTAATGTGTAATGTACATATAGAAGGATGAAATATTGTTTCTCAATCATCCATAGTGCAATAAGACAAACAATAGAGCAACAAATAACAGTAGTGCAACAGATGAAGGCAATAAAGTATAAGTTGAAACTATAGCAAAACCTAATTATATGTTAATTCAAATATAGATTTTTCTTCTTGGGTCAAAAACCATAGTACCCTAGTCCCTCCACATAGTACACACCAATTAGCTGATCTACAGTCTCACAGTGGATTAGAAATGCTATTGTTGTTGCATGCGTGCCTATTTTGACAGGCCCAGAATAGGAATGTGGTTATTATCATTCCATTGTGAGTCATGTCTGTCCCTGGACTGGCAGAGGTCCTGGGTCAATTACATCTCAATGCCCCAATTAATAAATAACTTAACTTGGCAATCAATTGTTGAGTGGAATTGTGACATACGAGACTAGACTGTCTAAGCGCAGTTGGGCTTAGCCAACTTAGAGGGTGAGATCACAGTCTCTAACAGCAGACCCAGCCAGCGGGGAGTCTATTTTAATCAGCCACAGGACGGTGCCTGTCTGACAGCAATCACACCCGGCCAAAATACTCAGCATTTTGATTTCACGCACATGTGGGGAAGATCTTATGTACATAATAGTATGCAAAATTGTGTAACTAAATCATAAGAATATTTCAGCCTTCACAAATCTGAGTCGATGTTTTTTCCCCCTCTCTCTTTGTCTCAGTCTCTCTCATCCAGCAGCACTGTGATGTGATGTGATTTGATCTTCTGCCTGATGCAGAGCTGTTCCTGTTCCAACTGCACAGCTGTTCCTGGCAATAAAATGTAGTTTTCAGGTATGTGGCAGGTTGATCTCATTATTGCATGCTAAGATCGGGCTCAGTCAGACAGGCTCTGGTTTCAACTCATTCGGGTAGGTACTGTACGGGTTTCCATTTTGAGGTGCGAATAACGAATCATTTTGGTGACGGACGGACGGACTGGGGGATTAAGAACTATACAAATGAGTGTCATTTGTGATGACAGTTTGACAAGTTTAGCCAGTGTACATTGTGACTGTGTTATAGTATGGCAACAAAACCCTTGGTATCCGATACATGCTTATAGACCTGCGCAGTGAAGTCACCAACCCTGTTCCACTAGTGTAATCCTCATTCATTTTCCTCATAAACTTTTTCGAAAATGGTTAATAAAAACACGATTGCTCCACGGCCAAAGCCAACTCGGTTAGTGACAAATCATGACAACAAACACAATATTGTCATATTATATCTAATTAGCAAGAAGTAGAAAACGGCTGACACAAGATTTGTTTCGTTTTTTATCTTAGAAATGATTTGATTGTCCCAAAAGTTTGTGTGTGCCATTATGATTCGTCACGATCCGAGTTGGCTTTGTCTGCGGCGTAATCTTTATATAAATTATTTTTCAAAAAGTCTATGAGAAAATGAAGGGGGAGTCCGTTTCTGGAACAGGGGCGGTGACGTCACTGCGCAGGTCTATTGCGGGGCAGATCTTAATAAGATTAACTATCTCGTAGGATGTACTCTAAGATGTACTCTTTTCAACATCAACATGCCAAATTCCTCTTCTTATCATCATTGTGTTAGTATTTTCATCCTCCTTCCATGACTACTTCCCTGCTCTGCTGAACTGGATTCACTCCAATTATTAGAACAGTAATATTACTGATAGACTTCATATGAATAGCGCTTTTCAAAACAAGACTAAAGTATGCATGCACGCACACCCGCATGCACACACACACAATCCTTAGTGTTACTGTACAGTTAAGTCACATCAGCTGATGGCATAATGTTCCTCTAGAAATTTATACAGTCATGCGGTAGAGTTGAAAAATAAATTTAACTCAGGTTATAAAATAAATAAATAAAACACAAAAACAAACTATCTATCTATCTATCTATAGTAGCCATTATAGTGTGGGAATGTGATCGTTTGTCAGAAATTAGATTTGTGTGTATGCTTAATGATAAACTCAATAGGCTATATATTAATTTCCACTGTTTTAGTATAGTATGTTTAAGTATTTCTCATGCACTTTACTTGCCAAGAGCAATTACACCATAAAACCTTGTGACACAGATATCTTGTCATACTGTACTTCAATATCAACAGACTCTAGACGCGGCTCTTTTTATCTGATGAACTGCAGGCACTCATAAACCTAATGTGGTGGTAATAAATGCATTCTAGTGGGTCCCACGACACACCGTCATTTACAACTCTTGTAAAAGTTTGACTTTCGCTTCTAATTTGTAGATGATGACCTATAGAACCATTTTAGTTCGAGTGGCCCATCTGTAGATGAAAAAAATATGCATTTTTTGCCTAATTTCAGAATTGACCAAAATCGGATTTTTGTTTTTCATAAAAGTCTTTATTTTCTCACAATTGCTGTTTTTTCTTTGTTTTCTTTTGCTATATCTAGTCAATACTAACCCAGGAATTAACTGGATTTCAAATATTAATGTTTGGAATATGATATGGAAAAAAATGGACACCCATGTACATCAAATTACTTCAAATGGCACCTAATTTAAATTCTGTTGAACCTAGAAGGATGAAGTTAGTGCCTACCTATCATGAATGAGTAATGGTATAAATTGTAAATAAATAGAAACAATACAGTATTGGGGGGATTAAAGTTAGGCACTTATAGCCCAGCCTCTGTGTGAAAATTGTGCACTTTTCAATGAAAGCATGACATTTGGCACAAAGTTAAAGCCTGCCATAAGGAATTGTTTTGGCTATGGGTCTGTGATGACAGCTATGGTGGCCATCATCTGCTGTTATTTTACCAATTCAGCTCATACAACATACAATCTTGATTCTGATGACAAAACGTTTTCAAGGATTATGATTTTTTTTATAAAATGCTAGATAATAGTCAAATCATGTGTAATATTGATGTATTGATGTAGGCAGTAAATCCATGTCTTCTACCATGTGAAAATCAAGTGAGCCCATGAAATCAGCTGACATATTCTTAGTACTCACTCCAACTCAAACCAGCTCTACCCGATTGACCAGTACCCAGTGAGGTCAGAACACCAGTCTGTGTACTTCTAACAAGATCCCCATCCAGATCCAACACCAGTGTACTTCTAGCCAGATCCCCACCCAGATCCAACACCAGTCTGTGTACTTCTAGCCAGATCCCCATCCAGATCCAACACCAGTCTGTGTACTTCTAGCCAGATCCCCACCCAGATCCAACACCAGTCTGTATACTTCTAGCCAGATCCCCACCCAGATCCAACACCAGTCTGAGTACTTCTAGCCAGATCATCCAGATCCAACAACAGTCTGTGTACTTCTAGCCAGATCCCCATCCAGATCCAACACCAGTCTGTGTACTTCTAGCCAGATCCCCACCCAGATCCAACACCAGTCTGAGTACTTCTAGCCAGATCATCCAGATCCAACAACAGTCTGTGTACTTCTAGCCAGATCCCCATCCAGATCCAACACCAGTCTGTGTACTTCTAGCCAGATCCCCATCCAGATCCAACACCAGTCTGTGTACTTCTAGCCAGATTCCCACCCAGATCCAACACCAGTCTGTATACTTCTAGCCAGATCCCCACCCAGATCCAACACCAGTCTGTGTACTTCTAGCCAGATTCCCACCCAGATCCAACACCAGTCTGTATACTTCTAGCCAGATCCCCACCCAGATCCAACACCAGTCTGTGTACTTCTAGCCAGATCCCCATCCAGATCCAACACCAGTCTGTGTACATCTAGCCAGATCCCCACCCAGATCCAACACCAGTCTGTGTACTTCTAGCCAGATCCCCACCCAGATCCAACACCAGTCTGTGTACTTCTAGCCAGATCCCATCCAGATCCATACAGTAAAAGCTGTCTGGTGAAAACCCCTGCTGAAGTGCTGTACCTTCACACACAAGCTAGTTGACAGGAAAATAGTCATACTCAAAGTAGTTATATTGCACCATGGTGACCATTCTTTTCGACTCTCATGTCCTTCTTGAAGATGGTTCGGAATGCATAATGCCCCCATGAAGACTCGACAACAATGTCAATTGAAGGAGCCTTCACCTCATGATACCTGGTGCTGGTGAGAAACTGTCTCCTGTATATAGCCTCCAAAACAAATGCAGACACTTGGCTAGACTGCCACAGTTTGAAAGGGTCAAGCCCCTAATCCTGATTGCGGCAGTCAACCCCACCTAATCACACAAACCCGGGCCTCCAGATGAGCCAGCAGCCATCTGCACAAGTCTGGGTTGGACCTTGCAGGGCTGAGCTAGAGACTTGGAAAGAAACCTTCAGCAAAGACAATGGCATTGACATAGTTGACATAGCCCCAGAACACTGAGGCCATAAGAAGTGAGGAGAAACTCTGGCTGGAAGCCCTCACCCCACCTCATCCTTTAGACCTCGTCCTTGAAAACGTAGGATTAGTTACCAGAATCAGGATCAGAGAATTTTAATTACTGTTAAAATATCAGCAGGTGGTGGCCATTATGAGAAATATCTACCATGGTCACAGGACAAATGTAAATAGTACCAATGAATTCCTCATCATTGACAATGTGGGACTATTTACTAGAATTAATATTTTAGAAAATAGCTGTCAGGATTACCAAGGGACAAATCTGTGATGGTGCCATAGCCAACAATGCTCCTAATGACATGCTCCAACTGTGTTCCAAAATTCATGCTGTTATCATCAAAATACTGCACATAGAGGCTGGACTACGTGCTATTCTTGTGGATACACACAAAGGGGTGGGGGGGGGGGGGGGTTTGGGGGGGCTGGGGTAATATGGTCTAAATGACTAAATACTACTTCTGAATATGAATATGTCATATGTTCAGATTGGATAAGTTACGACAGTCTTATATCATATTTTGGAAGCCCCCCCCCCCCAATAATCTTTATCTGCGTGCTGGCCACTCTAACCAAAATGGTTACCTCACCTAGAATTTAGTATTGAAAGTTAAACTTTTAAATTGTAAACGACAACTAAATTTAACATGGAGATGGAAACTCACTTCGGTTTTAGCTAATTTTAGCTTGTTTTGCTTGCTATTTTTGTCGATATACACCAATAATGGATGAAAAAATATATTTTATGTGTAATTACGTTTAGGTAGCAAATGCTACTCCTGATTGTGAATCCATAGATATCCCATATGTACAGATTGGACAATTTGATCAAAAGTTACAACAGTTTACATGTTTTGGTAGGGTTGGCACCTTGTTACGCCCCCTACAGGCCAAATATTTAATTTGTGTGCGGGCCACTCGAACCAAAATGGTTCTATAGACCCTCACCAACAAATTAGGACTGAAAGTGAAACTTTTACAAGAGTTGTAAATGACATCCACATTTAACATGGAGACGAAACCCCACTATTTCTATGTAAGTCATTTCTACTAGTAGTGTTTGGACTACTAGTAGTGTTTTGTGTTACTACTTCCTTAGGTCCAGCACATAATAGAGTTAATCGATTAAAATAGTTTCCATCTACGGTACTATTTGCTCTATCATGCAGACATGAATAAACTGGCTGTGAGATAACTGCTTGTGTGAAAGCCTTGCACAGTATAAACAAATATATGTAAATATATTTTGAGCTTTACATTTCAGCCAACCACAATATGCAAAACCTGTTACCTATTTTGCTTTGTTTTCGTTTGTAATGATACCGTGAACTTTTATTTATCCACTGCAGACAGTCACTGAGCTATAATACCCAGTGTCCACATTACCAATTTTCTACATGGGTCTGCTGTGGTTCAGACTTCATAACAGCCGAACGAACCTTGAAGAATGAGCACTAATCACGAGTAGTAGAGCAGCATCTGGTATGTGTAAAAGGTTGACTTGTGCTTTGTCGTACGACAGTGTTGGTTGCATCGAAAATAGCAGAATGTGGATTCCTTACAATGTGTCGATTCATTGTGAGCTTGTAAATTATATTGATATTTTCAAATAAATAGCATGGTGCATATACAGTACACTTTAAAGAGGAACAAGCCTGTAGGCTGTGAACATTTTGAGACTGAGCATTCAGTCGACTCAATACAAAACTTGTTTATTGTCAGCTTTGGCGTTTCTGCTTTTGTGAGCCTTCCTTCCCTTTCCCAATGCAACAAGTACAAGTGTATGTAGTATGTGTACAGTATGTGAGTTGAACCTGCGAAATGCTGTCAGGCTAGGATTAGCTGCCTGGACCTCTAGGCCGGCACAGGCCTGTACTTAATCATTTTGATGGATCACTGTTTAAGTGCAAGAATTTCTGGGGAATTTTCTTCTTTTCCAAATCTAGCCCCCCTAAAGAATATAGTAGGACAGCCCTGACCTGAAATTTGGGTAAACCCAGTAACTCAACTCATAACTCAACACATTAAATACCACAAGCGACCCACTTTTTGAACCCGAAGTAAGTTAGGTAGGTAAAGAAGTAAGTAGGTCGGAGTGGCTTTACTGGCTTATGGTCGTTATCAGTGCAGCGACCTGGGTGTGTCTAACCAGGAAGATGGATTGCTCGGCCATCAACAGCATTGTGAGCTTGGGTATTTTGTAAGATTTGTGATTCCTTCATGAAAATGTTTGTGAATCACTGGAACAAAACAACGTGTAGGATAAAGGAATGAGATTCGACTTGAATTCATCTTGGAAAACTCACCCCAACACACCCCCCATCTGGCCTGGGACAGCTGGCACACGGAGGGTGGTGGCAGCAGGTAGCTCACAGGGTAGTCTGTGCACGTGTTGTTGGTAAAACACCACAGGCACTGCATGCAGACAAACAACATTTTAAACAACTTTTTTGTCCAATGGCACTCCATAAAAATATATATTTTAAAAACAATTCATTTTCAATAGGCAAGAGTTGCCAACACATAAGGGACAATATCGCGCCATCCCTAATTTCTATCCCTTAAATAGCTCACAAAACGTAAGGAGTTTTTGGATCAGCTATTTGTGGCTTTTTGGTCAAGTAGACTAAAGGAAAGCTACAGAGACAACAACACTATTTGCACTGAAAACAAGCATACACATGGTGAAATGGTTCAGTACCTTCTATTTCAATAGACACTGCATACATTTTAAAGTCCTAGGTCATGCAAAATCGTATAAATCACACAAAATTGAGCCTACACAATAACATCATGTGTGCATAATGTATATTGTATCCTTGTGTAATGCTGATTGCTGGGGGTATTGTAGCCATGACTCCTCACGTGAATGACAGTCATGTTACAGGGCTAGAGGTATTGTAAACAATAGCTTACCTTGGCTGTTTTCACACACGTGTCACAACTCGTGTGGGAGGTACAGGCTGGAAAAGCAGGATGGAATGGATAGTTAATAATACATTTTAAATAACCTTAATCATCCTAGACATAAATGTTCAGCATGCTTGTTTACATCTGACATTAGCTGCCTGTGACGCATTTACAGTAACTTTCAGACAGCAGTGACAGCACTAGACAGCGGGCAACTACCCGAGACATCTAGTAGAAGGGTTGCGACATTGAGGGGCCAGAAACTGAGCGCTGGAGTTGGAAATGCATTGCTATAAACGAGAGCGGGGCAAATAAGAGCTATTTCAATCATATGTGTGACAACCAGTGTTGGGAATATTACTTTACCTTGTTAATACATTACTTATTAATTATTACCTTAATTTTAAAGCAATATATTATATTACAATATTACTGTCTGAGCAAGTGTAATATATTAATATTACTATTACATATTACTTTAAAGAAAAGTTTTTACAAAATGTATAATTAAATATTTAGTGTCACTATTAATCAAATATTACGTGTGCCAAAGCCATATGAAATCAACTTAAAAAAACATCACATCTGAATAAATAATTTGATGACAAATTATAGAAAATAAGTAATTATTTAACTTCTGCAGTTGTCAAGATAATTTCACAAGAACACTTACAACGATCGAGACAGATTGACAGAAAGTAATATTGAAAGTAATGCAGTAATGCAGAAAGAAAAGTATAATATATTAGATTGTTTTTGTTACGTAGTATATTTATATTACAAGATACTGCATTTTGGTAATATACTATGTAATATATTAAGTTACGTAGTGCACATGTCCCAACACTGGTGACATGTCAACTGTTTTAACAACTAAAATCTATTTGATGTTTATGTTGTGATATCACAACTAAACTATCTAAAATAGAAGGGATTTAAAGATCATTAAAGCTGGGCTGTTGGCCCGAGACCAATACATCTCTGCCTTCTTCCGGGGACTTGTCCCCATTTGTTAATGTTGTAGATTAGAAGAAGCCATCGCCATTGGACTGACCCAACGAAGAGAACGGACATGTCCGTAACTGTCTTACTCGATGGCTATGGCAAGTAGGTCACGTCAGGTTGTTAAGAATATATCCCACATAATTCAACGAGGCAGCCGAATTTTTGGTAATTGTTATAATTACTAATCAATATAATGCATAGTTATGAATTGCTCTGTACTTACGTGTGGGTGTTGGTGGAGCTGGTGGAGCTGTGGTTGCACATTCCACTCGGCCAATGAGGCTACAAACAACGACAACAGCGACCAAAATAAACGCCGACGTAGTTTTTCTGCCCATTATTACAAACAAACGTATAAAACAATAGTAAAAAGGCACGCGTGTCAATTGAATGTATCCTGTATGTCTGCCTGTGTTGTTGGCTTTCGTTTCTCGATAACACAGACGGACTCGATTCAGTTCTGTTTCCTCGTACGACAGCGTCGCGCGCCGAACGTCAGCAGATCTACAAGCCCATCACGAGTCTCTGGCGAGTCGCAGCGTGGGCTTGTAGATCGGTGACGTCCGGCGAAGACACGTGACGCTGCTTGTTTTGCTCTCTGCTTGCTGGATGATGCATCAACCGGGACAGCCCGGGCGGGCGAGGCGCGGTCCGCTCCTGGTCTGTTCATTCTACTATGGTACGGTGAAACCGCCCGCCCGGTTTATAGGGTGCAACAGAACTACGATCACAACTGTCTGCTAGGGTGCCAGGTTTACGTTTCGAATTTATATTTGTTTCAGTATTAGCATTATAGTACACATACAGTATAGTACACATACACATTTAGTATAACATATTTGCCACTGTACTACATTTTAATCTGATTAGTGATACACAGCCAATGGGATCACCAAAAAGTCCTCGCGGTCTTGTATCCATTCAGTCCCTGTGCATCTTTAGTAACTCAATTGGTGGGGGAAACGTCAAATAATATGCATTGTCGGGCTTTGATTTACAAACCTGGCATCCTTGAGAGAAATTGTACTGTGTCGCCCTCAAGTGCACAATGAGATACACTGCATCTAGCATGATGAATGGACGGTCTGATGGAATGGAATGATGGATGTAAGGTAATCACTAATCATGTAGGCTTGACTTTGGCCTAAATCATTCCATATTAGGTCGCCTAATGTGTCTATGGGTGGAATTGGGTGGGCCAATTCAAAGTTGAAAATATTTTGCCTCTCTTACTTCCATTGTTACATATTTATTTCTTTCCTTCTTTCTTTCTTTGATCAGCAGCCTATATTATAAAAAGGTGCCCTGACTGTACACGAGATGATGGGTCAACATTAGTCAACATGTGTTAGTACATTTTTAACTTTTAACTTCCCTTCCTCATACAATATTTCACACCTATGTATTATCCATCCACTCTACAATTAGTAGGCCTAGCCTATAAGAAATCTAACAAAAAGAGGAATTCAACCTCAAACAAACATTCTCTACAACTATATTACTGGTGTTTGTACTTAACACTATTTAACAACAAGAGTCCAACACTTAATTAATTTAAATTATAGTTTTAGGGACATAGGCTACTGTATGCGTTCTATCTGTACAGACCTGGCCATTGTGAACTAAGTTTTTGTGCACCCCTGCACTACAAAACAAGATAAGGTAATTATAAAAATGTGATTATGAAACTACAGGGCTAAAACAGAAGAGGCGATTGTGTGGGTTTTATTAACCAGTCAACGGATTATAGGCATTTAATCAGGCTTTTAAGTAGGCTAGACTTTGGAAAAGCATGTAGGCCTGGTGCGATACAGAGGCCGTTTACTGTATCCGGCTATTTTTATGGACAAGTACATGTAGACCTAAATTTCCGTATCCGTTTAATTCCCAGACCGGATTAGCAACCTTGATTCCAGGACAGTCCATTTCAGAGCGTTTTTAGTAGTTAGCCAATCGGTGTCGTTCGGTCGCTCCATGCAGAGCCGTACAGATTACGCAAACTACGTTCACTTCACGGGTACAGCCTAATGGTGGCTCTACACTATTACACACACATCCCTTACATCCATTTTCTTCAGATTGTAGTAGGCCTACAACATAAACCGTGCACAGACTAGTTGTTAGACTAGCCCAATACTTTAAAACAGTTGACATGTTGCGCATATGCTTAGTTAGAATAGTTCTAATTTGCGCAGACCTCGTTAAAAAGTGATTTCCAACTCCAGCTTGTCCCTGGCCTATTATTTTGGCTAAGCGCTCGAGCGCTCAGTGTCTGGCCCCTCAATGTCGCAAGTCTTCTACTAGATTGGTTCTGGGTCCAAATGCATGTGATCTTGATCCATGTTGCTTAGCAGCCCAGCCGCCCACCCACCACCGTGGTGCTGCCGTTAAGTTTAGAAGGACAAGTAGTACAAGTTGAACAGCATGTATTATCTGCAGCATTACGCGAAGGTTTCTCTTTTAATTGTTCTGTTATCTATGTGTCATGTAGGAACCAGCACCAGTGGTCTTGGAAACAACGAATCTGTGGCTAATAATGCATCGGACCATTTTCTGTATTTTGCGTATGGGAGTAATTTGCTGAAGGAGCGGATCCATGTGAAGAACCCCTCAGCTACGTTCGTGACAACTGGACGATTAATGGTAGGCTGCTAATGTAGGCCCAGAGAATTGAATCGTTATCGTTGTAATTGAATGAATTAATTAATTAATGTTTTATTAACAGAAATGAGAGTTACAGTACAAGTCAAGTACACGCTGCTACAATACAGCTTGGAGAGTTACAGTACAATTCAAGTACAACTCCAACCTGAAAAACTGATTGGACACACTAGAATACACTATCTTGTTTACTATAATGGCCAACTTGTTCATTTCATTAAGACATTCAAATAGGGCTAGGGCTACGTACAAAATAATGACTTCAGTAAAGTCAGAAACAGCAAATCATAGAAGTAAAATCATAGTGGACGCATGGTGAATGTTGTCTCTCTCGTTTGACACTGTTGGTCTGGTGTGTGTGTGTGTGTGTGTGTGTGTGTGCGTGCGTGCGTGCGTGCGTGCGTGCGTGCGTGCGTAGCATTATTACTGTGGTAATTCATATGTCAAACATTGATTAAGTGCTATTTAAAAGTGTGAAATCCATCCCCTACTTGTAATTCTATGTCATGGACTGTCCGCATTTTGAGTTTGCTCGTGTTTGTTTCTATTTGCAGTGATCAATGATCCTATTGCTATATTGTATTTCAATCCTTTTCTGAGCAGAATTACACCCTCCAATTTGGACACAGCAGACCAGACTTTGACGGATCCAACTCCTGGCACGGAGGTGTTGCCACTATTGAGCAGAGTGAGGGGGAAGATGTTTGGGGCGTCGTGTGGAGACTGAACAATGAACATCTCATTTCTTTGGACAGGTCATTGTTGATCACTGTAAAGATTTGTTGTAAATGGTACCGCTGAAAATAACAATACAACTATCCATGTATACTACTGTTACTGTATGTAGGCCTACACCAAGTGCTCTGCCATTTGTTGATTCCCAAATTTCTTATTTGATCTTTATGTGAATCATTGTAGCAAATGCACAACATCACAAAGTAATACAGTATTTGTAAAAACAGAAATCCTTTTGTATTTGTATTTTACAAATAACAGGCAGGAGAGAATGTACCGACCATTGGAGGTGAGCGTGCTCACAGACGAGGGGGAGATGCTCTGTCGGACCTATCAGATGAACAACTTCAACCCTTACCTCACCTCTCCACCTTACAAAAAGGTTTACATTCATTCCTTATACCTTGTCTCTCCAACTTCGATTTGTACCTTACACCACACCTTTCCAAATGACAAAAAGCCAGGTTAGGGCTACAGTCGAATCAAACCCCACCTCTCCACATTACAAAAAAAAGTTTATATTCAAATTTCAAACCATACCTCACCTCTTACTACTTACAAAAAAGTTTAATTTCATAGCTCACACCTTTTTTAGAAAAAGGCAAGCAAAATTGAACAGTGTGGTAACGGTTCACCGCGTGGGGGGCCGATTCCAGCGAGTTGTCCACGTCAATGTAACTCTGTTGAGAGTTACAGAATGAGGGTCTGGGGGCATACTCCACAAGATTCAGTCCCCCAGGAACGTGGCCAGCCTGGTTCCGGTGAACCTTCCCAAGTCTACAATGGTTGACAAATGGCCACGTTGCAGCTATTCGTACTCAGACAGACCCGTAGACATATACTGCACATACTGTACACACATTTGGTGAACAGGTGCATAGGATATACTGTCCACACTGTTGGTGAACAGGTGTGTAGGAGGACTAAGTGCATATATTCAAAAGGGACCTCTGAATAACAACAAGAGAACACATTGCTCTTATTTTCATCAGGACAGTCCTGATGAATGTCAGCGGGACTGAAACATTGAATAAAGAGTGTAATGTTTTTGACAGGTTTCTGACTGTGTGGGTCCCTGTATTTAAATTTGCAAGTATTAAGTAGGCCTACCAAGTTTTCTGTATGAATGCAATGAATGAATGCAAAGCGCTCTAAACCTCTCCAACCTGTTTTGTTGTTCATTCCAGGTAGTGTGTCTGGGTGCCATCCAGAGTGGTCTACCGCGACATTACATAGACAAACTGGAGGCGTTGGAGACCAATGGATACAGCGGTCCATCTGTTCTGGATCAGATCCCGGATTTGAGTCCTACTGATACAAAGCTGTAGCACACAAAGAACTGTACTAATTACCACTAGCCAGCGTACCGTTATAACAACATTACATTTGATTGTGTCAGCAAAGCAAATAAAAAACAAAAAGAAACAAAAGATTTTGGTTTACCATATAAAGCTGAAATATCTTCATATAAAGTTTGAAACATTTTTAGCACAGGACATTGTGATGATCAGTAGACTGTATTGTGGTACAGTATTAGCAGATCTCTAAACAATCCAAATTAGTAACTAAGTATTAAGTAATTATAGTTGAATTCCATAATCGGATATGGTGTTGTACACTAAATCAGTATTGTATTGAGCTGTGCTTGAAATGTAGTCTATACTGTAAGTAAACTTTCAAGCCATTAATAAAAAAAAATCAATCAAAATGATTCAAATGATTTTTTTCCCCCTTTAAATAGCATCTAGGCTAGGCCTTCTGTCTGGCTACCGCACGTCACGTCTGTATGAAGGTTGTTTATTTAAAATAGTGCTTAATCTTATGCTACTATTTGTTACCGGAGGAGTGTCATGTTTATGCACAGATAGGACTCTGTGGTTTCACAACAGCTGTGACGTAATTTTCTATTTTCACTTTCACTTCCTTCTACTGTCGGGCACAATCAGCGACTATTTGTGTAAGTCAGTTTATACCAGGTGGGCGGACCACAGGCAGCGACGATACGCCGGCAGATCATCTGTAGAAAGCATCGTCGAGATCGTGAGGACGTGTTAGTTTTTAAAATAAAGAGTGATATGACACATACGTGGTGAACATGTGAAGACTTTCTAATGGGCGTGAAGGAGCACAGCGACCATTCATCACAACGCTGAACACAATGGTCGGCTTTAAGACTGACTGGGTAATGTAAACTATCTGACACTTTGATTGAGGGACAGCACGTGGCTTTACGTTGTCAACTGAAATTGTATAGCCGCTATGGGTGGTGAAAGTCACGATTCTAGAGGGCAGACGCCTGTAGGCTACTTTTTAGTTGTTTACGTATATCCCGACGTTCTATTATGTCTTATAACGGTGGTTCTCAAACTTGTTCGTGTCATGGAGCCCCAGATTGTATGCCTGCCTCCCTGGGACTCCCATAAGAAAAGATATTTACGGCTCTAGCAGTGGCTCTTTTCAACCATGCACTAGGCACTAGGATCCATTTGCACACTGAGTTACAGACCCTCGATAGATAACATTTAGTTTCTCATTTACTGTAGCTGGGACCCAGAGACCCCCTGAATTAACATCAATCAATCATGACTAGACACTAGACCAAAGGGATGGTAAACTTTCGAGACCACCAGACAGACTAGTGTAACTATACAGTAAGTAGACATAGTAGTAAGGTAGTTTGTAGTACTTTATTACTGTAGGCTAACTACTCAGTAGCCTACTTTTACTTAGTCGAGTAAAGATGGAAAGACATTTACTCCTACTCAGCTACATCTTCAGAGGGAAATATTATTTTAGCCTACTTAGCCCACTGCAATCATTTGAAAACTTTAGTTAGCTTAGTTAATTACATTTTAATTATTGTTACAAACTACATAGCTACAATAACCACTTCAGAAGTAACCACTTCCAGGACCTACATATAATCAATCAAGCCGATCAAGCTCATAATAAAGTTGCAGCAATGTTGTTTGCCTGTTACTTTAAATAATCTTTCATTTTATGCATTTGGAAATGTGTGAAATGGGTTCTTCTGCATAAGGAGAACTGCACTTTCTACTTTGGTAGTTGACTTTATTATAAGCACATTTTTGTACCAGTACTTTTACTCAATTAATATTCAGACTTGTAACAGTATTTCTACATTGCAGTATTAATACTTCCACTTTTAGTTAGTTTTAGTTAGTAAAATATTTTAGAACTTTTTCCAGGCCTGCACGTGAGGAAGTGAATTGGCCTACTAAAAGTTTGCCAAAAGGTTTGCCCAAAAGGTTTGCCCAAAAGTTTGCCAAACCAATATGACTGGTGTGTGCCAGTCACAGTTATTCCACCTATTTTCAACATTTTTTCTGAGAGTGTACAAATGCAACCAAAAAGAAGCATCTAAAGAAATTCATCAAGATGTGTTTCACCATGTTAATGATTTTCCCCATTCGGTCATTAGTATACCTTAGACTCTAAGGCTTAAAGTCTAAGGTATACTAATTAACATATTAAAATGTTGAAAATGGGTGGAATTTACCTTTAAAAACAAATAGCCTGCCCGGTTGGTAACATCACTCCATTTCTTATTTCTAATATTATATCCTAAAAAAAAAAGCCTGGGTGAGTCCAGAACGAAAAGTGGCATATCGGAGTGGGAGTGAATCTATATTTCACGTGTTCTCTGCTGTGTGGTGGACCTTCAAATCATTACCGTGGGTGGGGAACGGATTTCCAGTGCTACCTCTCTGCCTAGACAAAAAAAAACAAAACAAAACACAGGGCTCTTTCAGGCTGTGATTCACAAAGCCCAAATCAATCCTCTTTATTTGACTGTTTGATTTTTTTTGTTTTTCAAGTCAACAAAAGGAACATTGCATCTGAAGCTGACTTGGCATCTCACAACCTCGTCTCTGCTGCTGCTGCTGCTGCTGCTCAGCGATGGGTTATGAGGGAGAGGGATGCCGCCCTGGCAGCATGTGCCAGCTCCTCACCTGGCACAGAGAGGTCCTGGTGTCTCAGCTGAAGAGCACCCAGTGCATCCTGGACAACCTGGCGCACGGCGGCTTCCTGTGTTCGGAGGATGTGGAAATAGTGCAGCGTGCCACCACGGCGCCCGATAAGGTAGTGAAAATGAAAAGAGGAACTGACGTTTTGGCACAACTTGTTTGGCAAGTCTCTGGTGGTCTAGATTAGGCTATTTTTTGGCGATGCCGTTACACCACAAACACGACAGTGCATGGTTGACAGGGCTCGAGTCGTTAATGTTTTTAACCTGTTCATACCATTATGATCATAATCGACAGGTGCGCAAAATCTTGGAGCTGGTCCAGAGTAAAGGAGAGGAGGCCTGCGAATGCTTCATTTATGTCCTTTATAAAGTGCGCGATGCTTACATAGACCTCCAGCCATGGCTAAAAGAGATCAACTACCAGCCAGCAGAGTTCACCCAGAAGATACAGGTGGTCAACACAGACCCCAGTAAGTACTGAAGTACTGCTCAAGTCAAGGCAAATGTACTGAATTCATACAGCACCTTTCACATGACAAGCAAGGACTCAATGTGCTTTAAAGAAAATACAGAGCTCAGTAATTGTACACAAGACACCATGGTTAAAATACAGCAATAGAAATACACATGTAACTAGATGAAGGCTATTGAAAACAGGTAGGTTTTAAGTATGCTTTTGGACAATGAAAAGGGGGTAGCAGACTTTATACCAAGTTCCAAAGAGTAGGACCATAGTGGCTAGAAGGGGTCTAGATGGGACGTATGGGTCAAACATATTGGAAATATAGGAAGGAGCTATACCATTGATCGATTTAAGAACAATAAGAAGCACTTTAAGATCAATTATTTGTTTCAATGTTTCAGTGAAGAGATGATAAAACTGATGTAATGTGTTCAAATTCTAGTGAGAGCTCTCGCAGCAGTGCTCAGAACAAGGTGGAGTTTCTGTAGGAGCTAATTTGATATTTTAAATGTTTAGGACCCATTAATACTGATATTTGTACCTTTTAGTAACTGTAAATGCGCTCTATCTATACTCTATAGTGCCAGTACACACATGTTGTAGTACTTACAGTATATTCAGGCTATGCGTAGATTTTGTACCTGTAAGAGTGGATTTGACTGTACTGACCTCTGAACACGCCGTGTATCCGTATTCACAAATAGTTTCATGTGAAGTCCCAGACCTTGGCAGGCATTCACCAGTTAAGCCTGCTTTCTGAATTCCTATCATGCTTTCAAAGGTTTCAGGTGGCACCATTCACAAGCCACACAGCAGAGTTGTGTAAGAGAGGCCACAAAGGAAGTCCAAAATGCTAAATTGGTGCATTATTGGCCTCGCATACTGTAGTTCCTGTTAGATGTAAACTGCACTCACACAATGATGATGCACAATACAATCCGATCATAGTGCATTCATTCAAAGCACTTTAACTGCATATTCACCCATTGGCCTGTTCATCAGGAGCAGTTAGGGGTCCACTGCCCTGCCACTATACCTCTACCTCAGTCACTGCTGTATATTCAGTATTTCACAGTAACATGTCGAACACTATAGGTATTGTCAACATTATGACACTTATCACAAGGCTCTAGTGTCAGGACATTCTTTGTACAGAAAATCGAATTGATTAAACAAAAAACACAGATAAGCTCACAGACTGACAAACGAAAGGTGGTGCACTGGTATCCTTTGTCCCCCAAAGGGGGACCTATGACCACTTTCAAGTTCTTGAAATAAACACTTTGTGAAAAATGCATGGGATTTATTTGTCCAAATTCATTTTCTGGGCCTGTTATCGTCATGGAAGAGGGCGCGACTGCCACGCTCCATTTCTGACAGTATGATGTGGTGCAATAATATTGGAAGCGTGTAAAGAAAGGCACATCTGGTAGCAAACATTTTCCTTCCTTATTGTCTAGTTTGACTTTGATGCACGGAGCTATACTCACCAGTTGGTTTCCCTCTCAGTCAGCAGGTACTGTGAGAAGCTGAGGGACCAGCTAGGCCGGGACACGCACTTCATCACGTCGTACGCACAGCGTGAGGAGACCCTGCTGGACGATCTGTACATCGATACCCTGATGGAGATGCTGAACCTCTCCAACGAGAGCCTGGGCTTCCTGGAGAGCCCCGACCAGCTCCTGGGGGACGAGGGGGTCTTCAACCGCCAGGCCGAGACCATCTACGTGACGGGCGACGCCGGAGTGGGCAAGTCCATCCTCCTGCAGAAGCTGCAGAACCTCTGGTCAAAGCGCGAGCTGCGGACGGCGGCGGACGCCATGTTCTTCTTCAAGTTCCGCTGCCGGATGTTCAGTGCCTTCAAGGACACGGACGCCATCTCCCTCCGCGACCTGCTGTTCCGACACAACTGCTACCCGGACCAGGACGTGGACGACGAGGCGTTTAGCTACATCCTCCGCTTCCCAGAGAAGGCCATTTTCACGTTCGACGGCTACGACGAGATCCACGGCGACCTGGACCTGGTCAATGCGCCGGCGGTCGCCTCACCGCACGACAAGGCGCATCCGCTCCTGCTGCTGATCGGCTTGCTCTGTGGGAACCTCCTCCGGGGCTCACGGAAGGTTCTGACGGCGCGGACGGGCACAGAGTTCCCGCAAAGCATGATCCGGAAGAAGGTAGTGCTCCGCGGCTTCTCCCCGGCCCACCTCCAGGCGTACACTGCGCTGCACTTCAAGGGGCAGGAGCACCGGTCCCGCGTCAGCACGCAGCTTGACGCCAACCCACACCTCGGCGGCCTCTGCTCCACGCCGCTCTTCTGCTGGATCGTCTTCAAGAGCTTCAAGCTCCTGCACAAGATGCACGACAAGTGCGAGCTGCCCGAGGCGACGTGCATCACCCTCACCGGCGTCTTCCTCCTGCTCTCCGAGGTGTGCCTCAGCCGCGCCACCCTGCCCCCGCCGGGGAAGGCAGCGGCGAAGAGGAGCGCCCGGTGCACCTCCCAGACGTTCAAGGCGGGCCTGAGGCCTCTGTCGGCCTTTGGGCGGCTGGCCCTGCAGGGCCTGCAGACGGGCACCTTCATCTTCGGCCAGGAGGAGGTGACGGCCTGCGGCCTGACCGAGGAGGACCTACAGGTGGGCTTCCTCCGGCCTGTGAGCCACTACGACGCCTGCGGAAGCTCCGCCACGTACGAGTTCCTCCACATGACCCTGCAGTCGTTCCTGGCGGCGTTTTCCCTGGTGCTGGACGAGCAGGCCGACACCAGGTCCGTGGTCAGGTTCTTCGCCGAGTGCAGCCGCAAGAAGGAGACCCCGTGCCTGCCCTGCGCCTCCTGCATCAGCGGAGCCTCTCCCAACCTCCCGGGGCAGGACCTGTTCCGGAACACGGAGCACCTCCAGTTCGCCAACCTCTTCCTGTGCGGGCTGCTCTCCAAGGCCAACGCAGGCCTGCTGGAGCACACGGCGCCGCCGGCGACGCTGAAGAAGAAAAGGGACTACCTCAAGGGCTACCTCTCCAACAGCATCCGGTCGCACCTCCGCGGCCTGCCCAACTACACCCACGAGGGCACCCGGCGGGTCCACGTGATGCCCAACTTCCTGTGGACGCTGCGGTGCATCTACGAGACGGGGAGCAAGGACGTGGCGCAGCTGGCGGCCAAGGGCATCACAGCCACCTTCATCAAGGTGGCGTACTGCAACGTGTGCTCGGCCGACTGCAGCGCGCTCAACTTTGTGCTGCAGCACCGCGACAAGCCCATCGGAGTGGACCTGGACAACAACAACATCGGCGACTACGGGGTCATGCAGCTCAAGCCGTCATTCTGCAGGATGACAGTTCTGAGGTGAGCATGCATGCACGCACACACACAAACAATAAGAGAAGATTCCATGTGTAATCTTAATCGATACAATTATGAGGTGATTTTGATTCCAAACTGTGTGTTCCCAGGCTGTCCGTTAATCAGATCTCGGACAGCTGTATGGAGGTGCTGGCGGAGGAGCTCTGTAAACACAAAATGTTGGAGTATCTGGGGTAAGTAGTCCATTCTCTGTCTGTCTCTGTCCCATGCATAACTCAAGCACCGACCAATCAACTTCAAACTCGCTGTGCATCACTAGAAAATCTGTAATAAAGTATGGAGCACCACAGAATTGGACATTTTGAAAGTGACTTCAGAAATGTCCACTGACCATTGTTCAGCACTATAATGGTGGTTTGTCTTTACGCAGGATAAGCAGAACATAAGTCATTAAACGGACCTGGATGTTTTGATCTGTCTCTTTTCAGGCTCTATAACAATCACATCACAGATGTTGGAGCCAGACTTGTTGGACGGATAATTGAAGAGTGCCCGAAGCTTCTCACAGTGAAGTACGATTTTAAAAATAAAGGTTTTCCATGGGGATGTCTTATAGATACTGTAAGTGAGTGGTGTTATATTTTCGTACATTGACATCATCATATGTGTATGTTATCTTTAGGATGGGCAAGAACAAACTCACCGCCATTGGAGGGCAATATCTGGCCAGTGCCATTCAGAAGAGCACATGCATTTTTGACGTGGGGTAAGAGTTGACCTGCCTTACACAATGACTATTGCACTAAATATTTTCACATGCTTTGATTAGCGCAAAAAGCAACAATTTCCTGCCGGTGTTCCGGAGGTTAACTACAAGTGGGATTCCAAATAAATGAATAGGCAAAACGTTTAATTGTTATTATAACATGAATATAACAATAATGATCACAGTATTATTTATTTTTTAGACTCTTTCTTTAAAATGAGTTTTCATCGTCATGAATAGAAACTTAAAGTATAGCTACTGTATGTACTGTATATGTAAACAATCTTCATTGACACATCATTCGCTTACAGGCGTGGGGAATTTATTTTTTGTCAAAATTGAAGGCTAAAGGCTTACAAGATAATATTCCCTGATCCAGAAAAATAACCATGGTTATGATGACATAACAACTGCTTTTCAGAATGTGGGGGAACGCGATCGGCGACGAGGGAGCGAAGGCGTTCGCAGATGCAATGAGGAAGCACCCGAGTCTCACCAACCTGAGGTGAGTGTAATGTCCGGGTGTCAAGCGTCAGGGGGGAGTTCACATTGTCTTAAATTAGGGGTGCCCAAAAGGTAGATTGTGATCTACCAGTAGATCACACAGACCATACAGGTAGATCACATGACATTCCTCCCAGCACTTGGACCCTTATAGATCTGTTAAATTATATTTAAACATCTGAATTACGTAATTCTCAAGTATCCGCACAATTAGAAAATGGAGAATAATTATTATTTTGATCAATGTTTTGCCAGTTCTCTTTCGCAATTGTGGACAAAAACGTGAAAAGTTTTTAGTTTTGAGTTCAAGAAACTAAACTCAACATCACAAACTGTCAAGTGTCAACTCAAACCTCAAATACTGTTTTCAAACGTCATTAATAGCATACACAGGAAAACCCTTCCAATTCTCCCCCTCTATTTTTCATTATAAAGTGCATTATTCTTGAACACTATGAACAGTAAGTAACACCATCACCACTATATTTCAAAGCTCAAACTTTCTAGCGGGCCTTGAAATGGATTTTCAATCACATTGTCGATGTTGAGCCGCTCATTTTGAAAGTGCTCAAGTCAAAAATGTGTGGGCACCCCTGGTTTAAACTAACCCATCCCATATGGTTGTAAGTAATCGCTGGGTGTCTTTCTTCCAGTCTCTCTGCCAATGGCATCACATCTGAAGGAGGGAGAATCTTGGCTGAAGCACTGCATGACAACACCTGTCTGAAGATCTTCTGGTAGGAACATTCAGTTTGCATACTTACCTTACTTATTTGCTTACTTATTTACTTACGAGTTACAGATCTGGATGACAGGATCATACCAGTGTGTTTTTCCCAATGGAAATATCAAAAAATGGAGTCGTCTTATATTTGGGGATTATATTATTTGACATTCAATGTTATTTTTACACAAAGAGTAAAATCTTACAAAATCTCAAGTTACCATAATAATCCATTCATAAGTCGTGGCTTGAATGTTTTTAAGGGACTTTTTAAGTTGTTAATAACATGCATTAAAGGTAGGGGAAGTGATTTGAAATTCATCCTGTAGTTCCAGCCTGGTGCACTAGGGCGCTCAAGAGTAGCTACACTATGTGAACCTGCTGCTCGATCCTGATTGGAGGAGAATTCGCCACCACCTGGGGAACTTTTATTAGCTCCTCTGCTAACGTGGGGGAGGGGAAACTCTATATATGGTTTCCACACCTTATAATAGAGCATTTTAACAGAAAAAAAATATTTTTTGGGTGATATCTGACAAAAGTGAAATCACTTCCCCTACCTTTAAAATGCACTAATTATAAGTAACTTAATTATGTCAGACAACCTTTAAGAAAATGGACCTCCCACTACAGCACAGATCTAATAGAGCATTGCAGCTCCCGCCACTGACGCCTGTTCCAGAGATGAATTCTCTGTTTCATTGACTCTACAGAAAGTATTTATATATATAGACATTTACGCTGAAGAGAAAAACATTTTTTAAGACATAATTAGAAATAAGGAAAAACCCTAACAGCAGTTTATTTGTTTTTTCCTTCTTTGTAATTATTCATTTGGTCCAAAATATTGTATCTGTTATCATGATTTGTCACGACCCCAGTTGGCTTCGTACAACGCTTAATAGGTCTTTAAATAAATCCTATGAGGAAATGACAGGGGAATTCACTTCTGGAACAGGCAAGGTTGCAAAGGACTGCAAAGCTTGTAGATGAGCCTCACGCACCACACGTAGGCTAACTTTTATAGGGGTTGTTGAAACATTAGAACTGTGTCATGTTTCAGGTTGGTGGAGAACCAGCTGTGTGACTCCGTGGCGCCACACCTGGCCGAGCTCGTTAGAAAGAACACAGGACTGTCTCACCTCTGGTCAGAGCAACACACATGCAGTTACACTGTACACACACATACACACACACACACACACACACACACACACACACACACACACACACACACACACACACACACACACACACACACACACACACACACACACACACACACACACACACACACACACACATACTTATGACAATGACAACTGCATTTCATGGCAGCAATTGTATGAATGCCAACTGTATAGAAATTACAGGAAAAAAATAGAAAAAGGTGTCACCAAAAATATTTATTTAATTTTCTCTGCTTGAAGTTATATAAAGTGTTGTCATAAAAGTTGAGTGGGGCAAAATGTCTGGTCATTGAGCCATGTAATTTTCAGGGCCTAACCAGCTGTTCTTCTATGTGTGTGTGTGTGTGTGTGTGTGTGTGTGTGTGTGTGTGTGTGTGTGTGTGTGTGTGTGTGTGTGTGTGTGTGTGTGTGTGTGTGTGTGTGTAGGCTAATCAGTAACCAGTTGACTGTGGATGGAGTGAGGCAGCTCTCCGAGGCCCTGTCTGACAACACAACTCTCACAGAGATCTGGTGAGGAATCATTATCTATGTCTAAACAGCAAGGGAAGAAGATATATAACAGCAAGGGAAGATATAACAGCAAGGGAAGAAGATGGCATGCAAAACAACCCAAGATATTTCAAATTAAAGTGCCTATATTTAAAATGATTTGAAACACTACTACTGCTACTAACTAACTACAGCTGTGTCACCACTAAACCAACAGCATTTCATCATTGAAAACAGAAAACTCTCTGAGTCAGACCTTTAGCTTTATGCATGCTGCGTGTCTGTTGCAACTTCAACAACTGATGTTATTATTGATGCTTTACTTGCCTAATAAAAGACCTGTAACTGAAAATGGTATGGGTGCGGCCCACATACCATTTTCTCCTGCCCCCCCAATTGGGAAAGGTTACATCCGCCCCTGGGGTAGGGTATGTTAATGCAATATAACATACAATCGGCGTGGTCATATTTTTGTCTCCCTGCTCTTCTCTATTGAGACATTTAGATTGTATCAAAGCACTGGGCGTAACACAACAATACTAGACTGAGGTCAGAATTGATCCAACCCAACCGAAACAGACTTCCTCTTCCTCTTGGAGTCCCAGGACAGGAAACGCCATAATCTCAGCTCCCCCTGATCTGTATCAGAGGTCATCTCTCACTTGGACATATGATTCGACATGAATTTTGACCTGGTGGGCTAGCAGACAGGCTCTATCTGCTCAATGGTACATTTTTTTTAGCACTTGTGCATTAAACAGGTTTCAGATCCAGGGTAAACAGTTTATTCAAGGAAAAATACAAAAGCATTTTAACTCAAGCTAAATACAGGACATGGTCACACTGCACACATTTATTCTACTTATGAGGACGGATACTGGCAATCGCCGATGCCTTTCAATGGGAATAGAGCTGATTACGAAAGGCCAATTTCATTCTCTTTATGAAAGTAAAGTTATAAAAGTAGCATGTGTCTTGTATGGCTCTCGGTTGGCAACCAATTGATTTCTAGTACTGATTCCTGGTTGTGTTTTACAGTATCAAAGGCAACCAAGTCTCCGTTGAGGAAGAGAAGCTCTTTGAATCTGAGAAAAGACTCAAGTTCCACTGATGAGATCTTTTGGGACAACAACTTGAACTTGTTTTTTTTTTTTTTTCCAAGTGCTGATATTTCTGCATCTAAACATCATTTTCTGCACACTGCTCTTTAAGAGTATTATGGCCAGGGTTCTGCAATTATGTAATCTACACTGTTACATAATTAGTTACATAAGAATTTTATTCAAGTAATTTCCCAGCCGTTAGTAGTAGTAAGTAGGGGGTTGGGTAATATGGAAAAAAATATTACGTTTTCAGACTTTACCCTATTCTCTTTTCTAAATATAAAAGCTTACATTTTCTAAGAAAAATAAATCAACTGCATCAGTTACTTTACTTCCTCTTACTTCCTCTTCCTCCAGAGCTTGTCCGACAGTCACTTCATCCATAAACACTGTTTAAGTGTGTTTTGCTCCATAAATAGAAGCAGTTGGAAGTTGGAAGTCAAGAGACGTTAGTTAGTTCTCTCTTTTTTATGGTTCACGTGTGAATTGTTGAACACCACCTGTTACTGTAAGGGTTGAATGTTACAGTTATTTAAATTGATTTGACCAAGAGCTTTTGGTTTTGTTTTGTTTTTGGTTTTTGGTGTTAACCACATTTAAACTAGCATCCCTATTTTCGGCTTGTCGTTATATGCAAAAAATGTTCAACTTCTTTTTTTTTGTAACCGCTCTACGGTTGCATTGTGACACAGTGTTAGCCTGTTATTTGGCTAGTATAGCCGACATAAACTGGCATTAGTTCGGGAACCTGACTTTGGGTATTATCTCCTCCACCTTAATAATGCCAATTTGGTATTGTATCTTTTATCATTTTTATTGTCGATTAGACATTCTTGGAATGTGTAACACTACTAAACGAATAGGCTGCAGCCTGCACCCCCCCAAAAAAAGTAAGAAAAATAAAAAAAAGGGAATCATTTCCTCCACCTGAATAATACCAAAAAATAAGCAATGAGTAATATGTAATAGTAATATATTGTAATATATTGTATATTGTATTGTATTGTCTTGTAGTAATATGACGATATAAGATACAATACCAATTGCTATTAAGGCGGAGAAAAGAATTCAAAAAGTTAGGTTTCTGAACATATGTGGGTCAGTTTAGTTTACCTATAAGGGAGTAGTTCTACAACAGTATTGATAATTGTACTTACAACAACAATTGAACACTTCCCAACATTGTTTACATCATGACATCTAGCCATTTGTACTTGTGTGTCAAATATGGAAATTTGCGGGCCTTCATACTCACCATCGTATCCTTGTCTGTCTATGATAATGGTTCCCTGAGATCTCCTATGACAGAACAAGTGGCATGCTGTTAGACTGGACACAGGAAATGCAACAGCAGTGTTATCAAAGGATTCGCTCTTTTAATTTCCTTTCTGTACATATTGGCTTTTTTTTTTTTACATAAATGGAATGTTATAACATGTACTTTATGACCACGAATTTCCAGAAAAAAAAGGAAACAAAACAAAAAATCTAGGCATGTACAGTATTTTTTTTAACCTGTTAAAAGTACACTGGGATGTATTATCAAAATAAATTACGTTGCTGAATGTCCTAGTCTCCTGTCTTTTCAGTTGTGAGGTTTGACATCCTCACTAAAGCAAACATTCTCCATTCAATTCATTGATGAGTTATACTTATTGCCAATGGATAAAAATATATAATTAATCTACCATCAAGCATAACTCTCATCCTCCGAGATAGTCCCTCTACAGTCGACAACACTTTGATTAAACATGGAGTATTTATGTGCCACGCAGATAAGATTTTTGGACAAAAACATCGATCGACTTTGGACCGGCACGGGCTCAGAACAGAAGCAGAAGCAGCAGAACAAAATGTACAGTCACACGCGAGGATCGCCTCGCCACAAACCCCCATCCCAACCCCAATAATAATAATAATAATAATATATTTAAAAAAAAGATTAAAAGACTAAACCAAAGTGGGGATTCCAAGGTGCTTGACTGATTATGCAGTATAGCTCAGGGGTTGGCAACCTTTTTTGGCTTTGCCTTTTTTTCAGTTCCTTGATAGTCGGTGTGCCGCATCAACATTCAGTACAATTATGTTAAGTTCAAATAAAAGATCGTTTCACGGCTCTCCATAGCCATTGTCTTCAGAACATTGCAATGATGATCATTAGACTCAACCCGTCTTTCAGTACCACACCGGAACACATCACATTTGATCGACCTCTTCCTTGTCTCATAATGATCTTTAAAATAAAAATAAAATAACACACTTGTGTGTCAGTGATTACGTGCCAACGGGTGGCACCAGTGCCCAAGGTTGCCTACCCCTGCAGTAGCTATAATAATAATAATAATATCATAAGGCTGTCATGGTATTGTATCCTTAGCGGTGCCTCTCACGCTCTCCCCCGTACATTTTCTTACAACACAGAGGATGGACATAATGGGATGCTACACATTCTTTGGCCACTCGGCTCCCTACGCTATCGTTTTGTGTCGATTTACTAAACTGTGGATGAGCTGGTTATTAACCACATGAACCCTAGCAGCACCCCCCTTACACTGGGGGTCGAGCGTTTGGTGCAAATAGACGATCGACAAGCTTACGGCGTGACGCATTGTGAGTTTGTTAAGATCGGAGGACTAGTGGCACCAGACATTGTAAAGAGCCCTCGGGTCATCTAACTAAGGCAGTGGTTTTCAACCCATATACACATCAAGGTCCACTATTTTCTGGGCATTTTGAGCCAGGAACAACCATCTGATGACATTCCACCTCTCAGACCCAAGACCCAATTAAGATCCCGTTGATCGGTCAATAAGATATATTTCCACGCTGCATTGATGTTGGTACCATTAGGAGAGGTAAGAGGCAAACGTTGATCAAAATAATGATTCTACATTCTCTAATTGTGAAGACTTGTGAAACCAAGTGGACCCATTTGGTTTGATTTTTACAGCCTTTTATAGTTAACGATAACGGTCCACTTGGTTACCAAGTATAAATCATGTAGCTGGGAACAACCTGGAACCCGCCCAAGGACCAAAAAGTGTCTAAAGTGGGTACAACACAGGATACAACTGAACATTTCTCTTTTCGTGGGTTGTGCAAACAGGGAAACTCCCATCAAGACGCAAGCGACTTGTCATCTTCATCATCATCACAAGGGGAATTTGTCATTGCTTTGGCTAAACAAAAAAAAATGCTGAGAGAAATGGAGAATCAGCTTTGATAGAAGTGATGAGCAGTGGGTTTCACAACTGAAACTGCACAGGGAGGTTCATGACCGGATCGTTTTCGGCAAAAGAGATATTTGGCATGGGGGGGGGGGGGGTTGCACAGCCCTGGGGGGGCTCTGGTTACATTAAAGTACACAGGGAGGGTATAAGTGGTTAATGTGACCCCTTAATACGATACCCACACATCTTCAGAGTGGTCTTCAATGGCTCGCCCAATGACAGCAGAGGTGATGTACCAGAGGGACATCTTATGTAGGGCAGGGTTAGGTTTATTCGTTTTTTTCAAGATGTCCTCAGTAGTTAGCAGCGTGTATTTAAAAAGCTCTTAAACCCTAAGAGAGAAATATCTCAAGGCTGAAATGACATGATATTCTCATGAAGTCAGTCATATCTCTCTCTCTCTCTCGCACACTCTCTCTTGCTCTTTCTCTCTAGATTGTTTTTTGGCATGGCCTAAGTCAGTGGTTCTCAACCTTTCTACGACCAGAGCCCACACACCCGCCTGCAAGCACAGACAGAATTTTAATGACAACATTATTATTAATATTAATACTTTGAGTAATGAAAAGGATAAAAAAAAAGCCGGGCAACAGAAAGAATGAACAGAAGGCTCGGCCCCGATCCAAGTCAGAATTTCTAAAAGTGAAGAAGACTTGGGCCAGGGGCCGACTTCGATCGGGGCCCATGAAGCCTTCCTGTTCCTGACAAAAAGGCCCTAACTCCACTTGAGCTTTTTCCTGGAACATATACAGTATATTATTGTGAAAAAATGTCGCAGTTAATGATGAAATCTTGAAAATCGCCATGGAAAAAGCCCCATTGTCTCCCTTTCGACGGATGCCAGTCCATTTAAAACTCTAGATTTTTTTTTGTGCAGCCATGCCCGGCTGGCCAGTGCATGCAACCTCGCTCTCAGGTCTCTTATAGTTCATTTTTAAGTGCTGCGTAGCAAGCACTTCCTTAGACGATTCACCAGCTGTGTGCGTGCTAACCGGCACGACCTCAACATATCTGCGTGTCTGCGTGCTAACCGGCACGGTTTGCTCTGCATGTTGCCACATAAGAGAGAAACAAGCAAGTTGCCACATCTCTGTTATTGCCTACGCACTTCCTTAGACGATTCACCAGCTGTGTGCGTGCTAACCGGCACGACCTCAACATATCTGCGTGTCTGCGTGCTAACCGGCACGGTTTGCTCTGCATGTTGCCACATAAGAGAGAAACAAGCAAGTTGCCACATCTCTGTTATTGCCGGTTAGCAATAACAGAGAAACAAGCAGCAATGAGCAGCAAAAACCGTGCCGGTTAGCATGCAGACACGCAGATATCTTGAGAATCGTGCCGCTTAGCACGCACACAGCTGGTGAAGACCACCACACACGCAGCACTTTCTTTCACACGGGTGTGATTTTTTAATTATTGTTTTTCATTAAAATCTTTTGGCCAAATACAAAACATAGTTGGGGGCCCATTCTCAATATCCTCACGGCCAACCAGTGGGCCCCCCATCCGCAGGTTGAGAACCACTGGCCGAAACTAACCGCTTCTTCTCTCTCAGTCACTCTTCCACTTCGGTTGACGATATGCTGGGAGGTTAATGGTTTGTCTGAACACACTAGTACCTCGGTATGCTATCTTTTAGGCAGCTATTACAGACATACAACAACAGGACACGAGGAGGACAAAATGGTGAACGTCATTCTGTTTGCTTTTAAGGCCAGATTTGCTTGTTTTTCTCTCTCCCTCTGCTACAATTCCTTTTAACGCGCGCCGAATGTCATGTTCGCGCACACATATAAACACGAAACAGTGCCGCATGAACGAATGAAAGCAATACCATGATAAATAAAAGTGATTGGAGAAACAAAAACGTGAGTGAGGTGCGTGTGTGGCTGTAAAAAGTCTAGACTATGTACAAAGAGAAGAGTTTTTTTTGTTTTGTTTTGTTTTGTTTTTTTGTCTTTTGGGGTTCAGTTTGTTACAACCTCATGTCCCAGAAGTACACAGTACTGATCAAACAAAAACAAAAAAAATATATAATAAAACAAAATAAATTGAAAGGAACATTCTCTGTCTCTGTCCAGAAGTGCCTGCTGGGAGCCCAATAAACCACTCCGTTTGGTTGTTCCACGGCGCCACCGTGTGGTTGGACCGTGAATCTCAGCACAGCTGCCAAGGATGTTGTTAATCCAGTACAGTAGACACAGTGGTTCTCTCAGGGGCTAAAACCATTGATAATTCTAGGAACCAAATGGACCCAGGTAGGTCTGTAACCCGAAGAGTGGACAAATGGAACCAAACAGACCCTTGTGTACACTCTCAGAGTTGGCCCTCGCGGTCCTTTGAAATACGAATAAGGTTGAGAACCCGTTCTGGTAGCAGTGATGTGGTACAGAGATATATATGCGAATGCACCGCCGCTGACGCATTCGGCTCAGGCCAGAGTGATCCGTTGACGCCAGTCCCATGAGCGCGGAGGACCCCCAGTTTATAGGGCCTGCATCCGGGGCCCCACTGGGCGGGCAGAAATAAAGGCACAGGTATAGACACAGTCGGTGGAAGAGGTGGAGAGAAGCCGGAATTACGCACAGCCGCATCCCGGTGTTCCGCGCGCCGAAAAACCCCCAAGTTGCGTTTCACCATGTTAATGATTTTATCTTTTAGGACCTACCATTTGTACACTTTCGGAAAAAAAATCTTGAAAAAGAGTGGAATTCCCCTTTAGTAAAAAGATGTTTTTCCCTCGTGATTGGATTACATTTGTATCCTAACCTCAAGATGCATTGGCAAACATTCGACATTTTCTGGTACCTCTGGAGCAAAGTTATAGTACTATTTTATAGTACTGTTTTTGTATGTGTCAAAAATAGGCTGCCTTATGTTCGTTAATTCACGTGAATCTTTTATCTTATTCTGTGTATCTTATTCTAACAGTGTGGCTTTCAGGACAATATAGAATAACAGTGAGTGTGCTCAAGAGCACAATGGCGTTTACTCAACCATGTTACTACTACATGAATCCAGACTTTGTATTTATTGCTACAAGGGCTTAAAGACAACAAACTCATTGGACGCCCATACTTCCCTGCTTGGTACTCAGCATCAAGGCTTGGATTAGGGTCGTAAATGCCTCCATGTCCAGGGAGTGTACTTGTACGGCATGGCTGGGCCGGTGTACATGAACATCAAGCTGAACAAGCTGACAAAAACAGAAGCTATAGGCAGTGGCGTCGATAGGTGGGGAAAGTTAGACAATTTTAGGGGGGCCCAAAGCGGGGGGGGGGGGGGGGGGGGGGGGGGCACTAAAAGCTTGCATTAATAAGGTTTTATTTGTATTGATTATTATGAAAAATATTTGATCTCAAAGTGCACCAGATTGAAGCATTTAAAAGGGGAATTCCATACATTTTCAACATTCTAATAGGTCATTAGTATACCCTAGAGGTGCTGGGTGGACATGATAAAAACGTTTCCCCATTCTGTGTTTCTTAGAAATGGAGGTCTGGAGAAAACCACTAACATGGTGAAACACATCTTGATGACATCATCAAGATGTATTTCATCATGTTAATGGATTTCTTTAGACGCTTCTTTTTTTCTGAGAGCGTACAAATGCATTTGTACGCTCTCAGAAAAAATGTTGAAAATTGGTGAAATTCCCCTTTAACTACTCAAAAACCACCTCCTCCCCCGTGCCGCTGGGAAAGGGGGGCCCATGTGGAAAAGCTTTGCAGGGGGCCCAGAATTGCTAGCTACGCCCCTGGCTATAGGCTCCGGCCCTGTGGGACGCATGGATCCTGAAAGCAAGCCTAATCTACTACGTTGCAGCTGTCTGACTGAGTGTCTTTCATGATGACACCATGCAGATTCTTTGCCATACCATACCAACATACAGCAAAGTATGAATTAGGTAACAAATTATGAAAGAAAAAGACTGTATAATCTCTGCAGGGCTACTACCATGTCTTGTCTTGCTTTTCTCTGGGATTACTGGTACACTTTTGTTGATGAATCAGATAAGTGAGAAACAAAAACGTACTCTATCACACGACATGTGTAGTCAGTGCAAAAACAGTGGGAATAAAAGCTTGTCGCATCGAGCTTGCTAGAACACCTATTACTACTGTGTCTAAATTGTTTTGAAATCTGTTACTACCGTAGTATTACCGATGATTGCTATTTATATATATATATATGCTTTTTAAATGTATGGCTTTAAATCGATTTGTTTCGTTAACCGTCGCACGCACGCGGCTATAACCTTCCAGGACCCGCACCGTCTCCACCCCCTCCAGTGTCCTGATGTACAATCAGATAAAAAGAAAAGGAATAACTAAAAAAAACAGATTCCCTGTGCATTGCCAGGAGGAGTCAACATCAATGAAATGGAGAAGTAAGGTTGATAACGACGACGCTCTGCGGCCGATCGCCGCCCGAGACGTACGTGTGTCCGACGTTTCCCGCAAACAGCGTCCTTTACCGCTTTTACGCCCCGCCCCCGACAACAGTTAACAGTTTCTTTGTTCTTTCCTGATTGGGACAGCTGTGCATCCGAATTGGTGCAACTCCCTCAAAATGAGTCTCTGTGTGGTGTGTGTTTGTCGTCCCGTTGTCCGTCCAATGGGATCAGTTCTGGGACGATATGGCGCGTGCGTGCCTGCGGATGTGGTGCGGTCAGCAAAATATGTTGTATCCCTGAAGATTGCTTTTTCAATGAGTTATGGCACACCGTGTTACTATAGAACGTCCAGGGGGGGAAGGGTGGGGGTCCGGCGGGGCCCTTTTACGGGACGGACGAGTGTCTGGAGGAGCAAAGGGTGGGAGAAAGCGCTAAGGTCAGTGTCACTCGCACTGGCCACGAACGTCACAGTGTGTCCAGCAGTCTCCATGGCACCCACAAAGTGGGTTGTTTGGGAGTAGGAGGGGGTTGTCGTCAGTGAAACCCCCTCGATCGCTCTTCCATCTGTGTGGAGCGTGGATAACCTGTCAAGAGGACAGACGCAAGCGCACAGGAAACAATGTTTAAGCGTTGAATTGTAAACATCATAAATCACAACAGCACAAGTATGAAGTAACTCAAGTAGGGCACTGCCTTTCATGGAGTTGTTTCGTTGAGCTGTACGAGGAACTGAGTGAAATCCCTGTCCGGTCATTTCTGTGGGCTTCATTCCAGCTCCACTTGGAAGCAAAGGCCACCCAAGGTGTTCAAATACTACCTTCCGCTGTTTAGAAGTTGCATGTAAGGGTGGGTGCGCATCCACAGCTTTTTTTTTTTTACCGCTGTTTTGAAAATCTGTTGCAGACAGAGTGAGACAAACACATAACCGAGTGTGTGCTACACTTACACATGTAAATACCTGTGCAAAAAGAACACGACAAGGCCCTTTAGTCCGACGGGTGCTCCGGACACGATCTGTTCACCTCAAACCACTCATCGATACAGCTGTGAAACGACAGAGAGCAGAAAACAAAACGGAATGACGAGTGAAACAGACAGAGAGAGAGAGAGATACTGTATGAGTAATACCTCGATTTTTACCGATGACACAAGACAGAAGAATGATATGCACATATATAAACCGCCTTTCTCATCAAGTAGATTTCAATACAGACAGGTGAGTGCTACAGTGAAGTGTCAGAGTGATGAATAGACGCCGCAGCGTTCAGCTAGAAGATGGAACGTGGCCCAGATGCAGAACACGCTGTTCTCACGGGCTCCACTTTGCAGTCAAATCCTACTATACAGCAGAATGATGTCTGATGCCTTGTCCTAATGTAAACCACTTGTCTTGGAGCAGCCTTTGTGTTTGTGAAAAAGTGCCGTGCAATAGCAGATGCCTTATCGCTTATCGCCGGCGGAATGCAAATAGTACCAGTGAGAAGCACAGCCTTTATGGATCATAAAAACACTTTTTCATCTGCCAGGCTTTTGCCGTGTGGCCGGTACTCTCCACCACGGGTTCCCGAGGGGTTTTCCATGGGGGACCCCAGGGGAAATTAGCCAAAGATAAGCTCAAAATCCAGAGTAAGAGCATCTGCGCAGAGTTGGGTGTCATAAGGAATCTTGTGATTACGATATCGGTTTCCGGTTCTGCTTATCATTTCCGGTTCCAATAGTGGTTCCCTATTTCTGCCTCTGTGGGGGCTATCCCAGATCACATTTCATTATGAGCTAGCATTTTAAATATTTGTTGTTGTTGTTTTCTGTCTTTATTGACAGTATCAAGTGATGACAGACAGGAAAGAGGGGGGGGGGGGGGGCGGGCAAGATGTGGTCGTCATGGTTGGGACTCGAACACACAACACAATGTAAGGCCACAGGGCCTATATGTGGCATGCACCTAGACCAGGGGTTTTCAACCTTTTTGACACCACGTACCACCAATTATTCAGCGCCACGGACCACCATTTCATGACATTTTAGACCCAAAGACCTAAAACTAAAGAATTATTTTGGTTTTGTTCACAATTCCAGGCTGGATTTTGCAAACAAAACAGTGTAGACTTCTTAAAGGTAGGGGAAGTGATTTGAAATTCATGGTGTAGTACCAGCCTGGTGCACTAGGGGCCCCCAACAGTAGCTACACTATGTGAACCTGCTGCTCTCTCCTGATTGGAGGAGAATTGTGGTGACCTGGGGAACTTTTATTAGCTCCTCTGCTAACGTGGGGGAGGGGGAAACTCCATATGTGGTTTCCACACCTTATAATAGAGCATTTTAACAGAAAAAAAATATTTTTGGGTGATATCTGACAAAAGTGAAATCACTTCCCCTACCTTTAATTAAATAGTGCTAATTCACATGATAAATATTTTAACTCTTGAGAGTGTAAAACATGAGACCAAATGAAACCCATTTGGTTTCATGTTTACGCTCTCAAAGAGTTATATCTGGTTATCCAACTTTCCATCATTTAGCCTGGGGTGTCACACTCTGCCCTGAGTGAGAGTAATGGGGCGAAGGCACTCGGTTTTAGTTCTCAAAATACTCCGTAAAAGTTTCAATTAGGGTCCAAAGTAGCAAAAAGTACTCCAAAAATATTCAAATGACGAAAAAATAGTCAAGTAGGAAAAATACTCAAGTAAAAATACTTTAGTAAAAATACTCAATTACTCAAAATACTCAAAATACTTGTTCAGGGAAAATACTCAAAATACCATAATGTTCAAAAAAGTACTCAGTCAATGAAAAATACTCAAAATACCCAAAAGTTATCAAAAGTACTAGGCGGAGTCCGTGGTACCATCAAAGTGTTTATTTCACCTCAGTGTTCGAAGATGATGCAGACAGGAACAGCAAGCAAGACAGCAAGACAGACGGTATTTACAGCCAAAACTGGCCAGGTTGGCCTGAGGTCCTTCAGGTTCAGAACACTCTACTCAACTGAACTCTTGGGCAGTGGCAGCTGCCTTTTAAAGGGCTAGGCCCCACCCACTAGACCCTACCACTGAATGGGAATCTAATTCCCCCCCCCAGTTTGTACCCAAAATGTCCAGAGACATTGTAAATATAATAAAACAAACCACATCATGACATTAACTATTAAGGAGTTTCAAAACGTGAGTTTTGACCATAAATATTTCATATTATATACACAAACTGCACACACAGATGGATTGGCCCAACTTCAGGGACCAATCATGTTCTCCAATTTCTGGTCGGGCACTATATAGGCCTGCCCCAAACACAGCTCTGGTTTGCCTGCCACTGCCCAGGAGGGAACATTCTGGTGAGACAGAAACAAAAGTCCAAAACATGGTACAAACACACAACAGAAATCACAGAAACAATAGGCAAATAACCTAAGTAATTAAGTAATTAATTAAACTCCACTTAAAGGGAAAACAACATGAAAAATAGCACAGGAGTGATGTTATTGTTTGCTCAGTGTGTGCACCCACCAAACAGTTCAACAAGCTACCTGGCTAACATGTGGGGTAAAGGGTGTGTGTGTGTGCGTGTGAGTGTGAATGTGTGTGCGTGCGTATGAGTGGATCAGGCAGTGGCAGGCCGAACTGCCACTTGGAACCCCCTCAGGGACCACTGGTGGTCCTCGGATTACCTGTTGAAAACCACTTGAACCCTCCCCCCCCCCCCCCCCCCCCCCCTATAAGCTTGCATGTTTAACTAGTTTGGGTCCTGGACAAAGCAACCTTTGGGCAGCCTCTTGCTGAGGTGTTTCTGCAGTCAGTCAGTCTTACCCTTTATGGTAGATGCAGAGGCAGGGCAGGCGTGCGATGGTGTCTCCCTGAACCAGCTCCTCCAGGCATATTGCACATTCTCCCGCGTCCTTCGACAGGACATCCTCTGCACAAAGAGAAAGTGAAGAGAACAAACAACATTTAGGATTAGAAATCCCCAGTCATTGTCTGGTATAGTCTGGGAGCACATTTCGCATTACGGCATCATATAGGCTCCTAGATGGTCCTAGATGGCGTGTGTGTAGCAGGTGGCTACAGCCTCTGTCGTGATGGCCTCCAAAGTCTAGTATCTATACATACTTTGAGGCTGCATGTTGGGGAAAAAAAACACTGTGGACAACGAAATAGCCACTCTCTACCCTCCCCAGCTGAAACTGCAGCTTCTCTCGGCGGCCAGCAGGGGGAGCTCTCATCCCACGACTAGAACCAGACCAGACAACCCTCAGCAGCCCTCATGTCAGCCTCTAGTCTATTTGTATTCAAATGCACTGGGCTGCCCTCTGAAGTGGAAAACTATGACATGGTGCACACACAAGGAGAGCAAGTGAGCGAGAGAGACAGAGAGAGAGAGACAGAGAGAGAGAGAGAGAGAGAGAGAGGAGAGAGAGAGAGAGAGAGAGAGAGAGAGAGGAGAGAGAGAGAGAGAGAGACAGAGACAGAGACAGAGAGCAGTGTTGCCAACTTGGCGCATTTGTCACTATATTTAGCGCTTTTTTAGACCCCCCTAGCGCCAAAATTAGTGAAAAACTCCTGGCGGAAAATCTAGTGCTTTTTGGCTGGTGAGTTGGGGCGAAATTGATTGACAGGCGCCAGAGATAAAACCCTCATTTTTCACCATTTTTCCTCCTATGACAGTGGTTTTCAACCAGTGGTCCCCAGGCTAAATGATGGATAGTTGGTTAACCAGATGTAACTCTTTGAGAGCGTAAAAATGAAACCAAATGGACCCTTACTGGTCCATTTGGTTTCATTTTTACGCTCTCAAGAGTTAAAAATATCATCATGTGAATAAGCCCAAGTCTACACAACTAGAAAATGTAGAAGATTATTGGTCATTTAATGGTCATATTCCCTTCCAGGCAAGCATCTAGCGCATTCTAGTGCATTTTGGATTTTGGCAGTTGGCAACACTGACAGAGAGACAGAGAGTTTTGACTGTGCCTTGGTTGGCTAGGCTGGCCTGCAGGCAATTCTCTGTGGGGACTGTCTGTCACCTCCCGGAGATTAAAGCCCCCATGTATATACTGCAGTTGTTGCGCACCACCGGGGAGCGGGAGAGTCACGCCGACCACGCTCAATGAAGTATATCATCTCCAGCCCCTTAAAACCTATAGATTGCATCGCTGTGCCAAAAAACCCAATTACAAACTCATCAACGCCTTGCCGTCAGGGACGCGAGTCAGCAAGACGCAATGTCACTTCAATATCATTGGGCTTCATTATTACTCGGATTTATGTGGATTGTAAAATGCTTACGCGATGCTGTACGTAATCATAGATTTCAGCGTGGGCCTATAGCGCAGGGGGGAAAGACCCTATATGACCGCTTGTCAAGGTTGGGGGCCATCATGGGACCATTTGGTTCCGCAAAGGTCTGTGGAACCAAATGGACTGATGGTGTGCCAGAGATGAAAAGAAACCATATCAAAAATGCGGATCCGGAGACTAATGCATGTCAACCCAGGGAGCTGTTTGAAATGAAAACACTTGATAAACAGGCAGGCAGACAGACAGACAGATAGACAGACAGGCAGGCAGACAGACAGACAGAGCATTTCTCTGTCACAGGATCCCTGCCCTGGCATGGCTCAGTCAGAAGAACTCACACAGTCATCATCACAGAGTCATGTGTCCGCCAGGCCATAATCATTTAACCCTTACATGGTGGATTAAAGCTGCAGCTCAGATCAGCTCAGCCAGTCTGTCTGTCTGTCTTCCTGCCTGTCCTCCTCTGACTGTCCAAGACTGTAGCCTCAGCACAGACAGGCAGTAATTACTAATTATAGTTCCACCCTATTTGACCGGATGTGAGAAATCTTCCAGTGTACGGTCATCCTATATCATCCTATATAGTGGTTACTTCATACCAGGTCCACGAAGCACCAGTTGAGGACATTTTAGCCCCAAAGAGCCAAAACTAAAGATGTTTTTCTTTTGGTTTTGTTCACAATTCCAGGCTGAATAAAAATGACCATTGGTCTTCTAATCTACATTCTCCAACTGTGTAGACCTATTAAGTGTGGTGCTAATTCAGATGATGAATATTTTGGACCCTTAGTTGTGGGTCCATTTGGTTTCATGTTTACACTCTCAAAGAGTTGCACCCGTTCAGCCAACTCTCCATCATTTAGCAGGGGACCACCTGGAAGTACCCTCTCAAGGACCACTGGTTGAAAACCACTGTACTGTAGGACTCTGTGCACGACTGTAGAAACCAGCTTTGCATGCCATGTGTCAGGCCTGCAATGTACAGGGTGGAGTGGAAGCAACAGCAACTGAAAATTGGAAATAATAGTGATTGGATAGTACTTCAGTTCAAACGATTACATGCATCAGCCGACAAGCAGCCTATTAAACATCAGCCTTTCGAGGAGGACACACCACACACACACACACACACACACACACACACACACACACACACACACACACACACACACACACACACACACCACACACACACACACACACCCAACACACACACACACACACACACACACACACACACCAACAAAACAGCAACAGCATGAGCCTCACAGTTAACTGACTGCTGCTGCACAGCATCAGCTGTGAGTGACATCATACGACAGGCTGATTCGGACGAAAATAGACACACACTCGTCTGGGTGAGTCACCGCCGGGCGGCTCAATGGCAGGGTCACGGCACACGTTGCCCTTTATTGTGGAATAATTATCTTTATTGTTCGGCGTACCCTGTACTCTACTCTACGTTATTCCCCCGCCATCGCCTATCTCCATCTTCCCATTGATTAAGCGCTTTCGCTCCTTTTCGACAGAGCTCTGAAAACATGCAAAACGTTTCGTCAATAATTCATAATTTACTTTCTCCGCGAGGGGCCTTTCCGGCACCAATTACTCACACAGACACAAGAAGAGGCTTGTGGTGGGGCTGCGTACGTGCCGTGAGAAGCGCGAACTGGCTCACTATTCTGTGTTTTTTTTTCCTCCCTTGTTTATTTTGTTGCTGTTGGGCTGAAACCTCGCATTCCAAATAATACCTGGTGAAAAGCGTCAGAAGTGAAAGCACTGATCCACTGAGCTTGTGCATTGGTAGCCTTGACACCCAGGCTTTCATTTTTGTCTGTGATGTGCGAAAACGGAAATCCTGGACTATTTTGTTAGCTCCCTAGAAGTGGGAGTCAACCTTTCATGGTTGGCGTGGCTCCAAATGATGTGACGTATAGCACATCAGTGGAGGGGCCAGGGATGACGGCACGTTGGTGAGATCAAATCAGATCAGTCATCGGCCGTCCAAACTCGGACGACACACCACCTCCCTAGGCCAAAATCAATTCAGGTTAGGCCAGGCTAGTGCATCGGTAACTTTTTCTGCTTTTGAATTTGAATGCTGCAATCTCCACTCACAACCCTTTTCCCCCTCCTTGTATATTTTTTCTTTTTCCTTTTTCCTCCAGTATGACTTGATGCTTTTGACCTTACAGAGGTGAATATTTGTAAGTCTTTAATTGTTTGATGAAATGCACAAGATGGCCACTACCGTAAAAAAAAAAGTGTATTCTTAACTACTGTGTCCATTCACAGTTACCAGCTCTGTTGAAATTGACAAGTACCGTAAATCTCCTAAGCTGCATAATACACATTTTCATTCATTCATTCAACCCTGAAATCCATTCCGGAAAACACAACGAGGTTTATTCCACCCAGCAGAGACATTTTGGTGATTAAACCATCAGCGGGTGACTCATATGGTCTTCATGCACAACTGCTCTTTCTTATTGTTGTTTTCCTGCACAATGTTTGGAGAGCTTTGGGCTGCAGGGTTGTGCTGCTCGCCTGGCAAGAAAAATTATTTAGTTAGTTAGGAATGAATCCTTACAGATGTATGAATCCTTACTGATGTATTTAATAATGTAGATTACGATCCTGGGGACACACGTTAAACCACTTATGCCCAAAACTTTTTTTTTTTTTTTAATATATGTTAAACATTTTTATTGGTTAACATGACCAGTCACAAGTCACAATGTGTCAAAGTATACTGGCCAGTTGAACTAATCAAAATTGTTTTGCAAAATAGTGAAAAATAGCAAAGAAGTTTAGGCATGAGGCGTTTAGCGGTGATGAAAATGGAGTCCAGTCCCAGAGACAGAAAACCATATCAAATGGGAGGCCTGCTAAGCAGGGGGTTCTTGAAATGTAAGAAGAGTGAGACCGTCAAATGTAGACCCCCCCCCCCCCCCCACACACACACACACACAAACAGACACACAGACACACACACACAATACCTGCAAATCAAAACAAAAACTGTTCCCACCGCAACTACTGTATTACTGAGCCCACCGCCCAGCCCCCCCCAGCTCTTCCCGGTAAGCTGTGCTATTTGCTGTTTATGTGTCTATGGGTGACCCAGACACAGGGCAGGGAGACATCAACACAGACATGCGTTGCATTCCTCTTCCAGGAACACAGGCCTCCTGCTCTCTGCCTGCCTGACAGGCCAGTGTTCAGCTGGCCTCAGATAATAAGGCCAAGAAGACACAGGAAGCGGAGGCAGCCATGCAGTCGCTAAACTAGAGTATAAACGCCATGCTGCTGCACGCTATATTAACACCCTCCCAGTTGCCAAAACCATGAACGAGTGCCTTTGATGTAATCTATAATGGTTAAAAAAGGAGTTGGACGCTTCTGTGGGTTTGTATACGAAATACGAATTGCGCCAGGCAGCTAAATATACAGTAATATCAAATATCTAAATACTGAATCAAGCTGAATCAATCAAAAACTGTCCAGTCTGCTCACTTACTTCACTAATACAATTGTGTTTTTAAAGTGAAATATACCTTTAAGTAAAAAAAAAATCAGACACATTGGAACATTGGAGTTGAGCTCCACAGTTTTTGTATTGAGTTGATCAAAACAAGCTCTTCTCCTTGGCGTGTGCGTGTGTGTGTTAGGCTGCACAACCACTTTTGACACTTGGTGGTCCAAAAACGCTACAAAAGCCTTGGACTCACACCACTGTTCATTGGAGAGGTTGCACCACTCAAAAAGGAGAGTTCCCTTTAGCAACCCTGCATATAGTTAAACTCAGTGATGTACAGTATGAGTGAATGGCTGTGAATGGCTGCTTCGCTCAGGTCCTTATTCGGCTCTATCCTCACTCCTACAACGTACAAGGATTATGTAAAGAAGGCAAGGACATCTACGGTAGAGTTATGTAAGTCACAGAATAAACAGGCAGGTGTAGCTGTTCACATTCTTTGCGACTTCAAAGGAAGGTCAATTTGTTTGGGATATTATTTATACTGTACAGTCCTGAAGGAGTGAGGATAGCAGGCAATCATTTATATCAATTACTTTGTGAATGAATGCACAACGTCAGGGGTTTTTAACCTTTTTCATCCCAGGGCCCACCATTTATTCAGAATTTGAGCCACGGACCACCATTTGAGGACATTTTAGCCCCACAGACCCCCCAAACTAAAGATTTCCTTTGCTTCTGTCCATGGCCATTAATCTTCTAGTTGTGTAGATTAGGGCTAATTCACATGATGAATATTTTAACTCTTGAGTGTAAAAATATAACCAAATGGACCCGCCAGGGTCCATTTGGTTTCATTTTTACGTTCTCAAGAGTTACATCTGGTTAAACAACTTAGCTGGGGGACCACCTGGAATCCTCTCAAGGACCACTGGTGGTCCCCGGACCACCTGTTGAAAACCCCTGCACTACATCTTCATCAAGAGTTATTTATCAGTAGCCTTGCATCACGGCGCGTTAGCTTGAGCTTGTATGAGAATGGCTGTCATGAGGCTACATTTGAAACATTGTGATTAAGTGTGTCTCTATAAGTATTTATAAATATTGAATGAGGGATAGCTTGTGAATAAATGATAACTACAAGGAATCCATTGTCCAATATTCTTTTTCATTTATTTTCTTCTCTGTTTTGTGTAAACAAACCATACTGGATTTTCCTCTAGTCTAGAGACCACTGGTTCCCAAACACTGGGGTTCCTTTATTTTCTTTGTTTCCTATGTTTTGTTTTAGAATAGTAGTTTTTAGAATAGTATAATAGTATAATAATACTACATATGTAGTAGTGAAAACAGATGATCCACAAGCTCACATGCGAAGCAACACCTTGTGAACTTGTAGGTCTGCTATATCGACCAAGTTTATATTTCGGGTCTTGAGCTAAAATATTTGGCAACCACTGGACTGGTTTAGACCCCAAAATCACGTGTGGCGACCGGCACATGCAACACACGCAGTGTTGGGCAATATTACTTAGGAGAGTAATATGTAACCTTTACTTAAGACAACGTATGACAAAAAAGTAGTGATATTATTTACATATTATTTAAATGAAAGAGTAATAGGTTACATATTACTTTATTACTTTTCCAAGATTCTCCCTCCAACCCACAAAAGAATAGAGATGTACAACATAATCTGTTTGACAACTGTGACAACTTGTAGTGCAGAATGCTGCAGTGGATTAGAATGTATGAGCTACTGCACATCTCTGTTGTTGGCATGTTTTTGTCAGAGTAACACATCACATATTACCTATTTTGGCAGAGTAATATCTTCACACGACTTCTGCTAGAAAGGTAATAATACTACAGTAATATGACCGCCCAACACTGATTACACACGTGTGTGAGTGTGTGTGTCTCAGATATCAGATCTCAGATATCCGACATGTCTGAGACTTGAGCAGTGAGTTGAGAACGCTTAAAATATCTACAGCCTGCAGAGCAAGCAGGTGGTTATGCATGCACATACAGTAGCTGTGACGTGTGTGCAGGCCACAAGGGGTGCCCGCTGCATGCCCTAATGGCCCAGGCAAAGATCATGGCATGCAAAAGAACCCACATTTCAAAAGCAAATGTTACATCCGCCCCTGATATACGGTGCTGTAGCATCAAAACTCGCTCCTAGTGGTGCCTTAATGGCCCAGGCAGCGTGTCGTGTGTTCGAGTCCCGTTCAGGACAACCTGTCTCTCGCTCCCCCTTCTCCATCTCCCTCTTTCCTGTCTGTCTTCACTGTAGTGAGTGTGTTGGATGGACATTTTGGCCTGGCTTACATAGTAAGTGGCTCACTGCGTTTACAATAAAATCATACAAGCCAAACAATCTTTTTTTTTCCCAACATGCTCATATAACCCTGTATTAACATTATGTCTTTAAAAAACTCTCAAAAGACAAAAACTTTTTTTTTTTATTATTATTTTTAAATAGGGGGGTCTGCAGGCCCAAACCTAGTTTCACATGGGAGTTCCGTGGCCAAACACGTATCAATTAGTCGGTCCCTCGACGTGAAAACGTTTGAGAACCCTCCAAAGCTCGAGTTTCTTCGGCGTTAAAGAAAGTGTTTCTAATTCTTACTCCAGTGCGGACAATTACCACAGGAACAACACGGCCTTTGTTTAATGTGTAACTAAAGCCCAGAAAAGAAACCTGAGCCATGTGCAGGGTAGAGAGAGCACCACCATGTACAGGCAGAGAGAGAGAGAGAGAGAGAGAGAGAGAGAGAGAGAGAGAGAGAGAGAGAGAGGGGAAAAAAGTGAATACTCCACAGCGGATCTAGGCATGGGGACTGTCCCCATGATGGCATGCAAAACAATATTTCAGTGCTTATATTTAGTATAAGTATTTGAAACACTACTATACTGGTACTAACTAACTACAATCGTCTCACCACTAAACCAACAGCATTTCATCATTGAAAACAGAAAACTCTCTGAGTCAGACCTTTAGCTTGATGCATGCTGCGTGTCTGTTGCAACTTCAACTGATGTTATTATTGATGCTTCCCGTGTATACTTGGCTAAATAAAAGACCTGTAACCGAAAATGGTATGGGTGCACCACAGGCGATGAAGCCCCCCCCCCCCCCCCCCATTGGGAAATGTTACATCCGCCCCTGCTCCACAGCTGCTGATTGGCTGTGGCCACTGGCAGTCCTCTATGAAGCTTCCAGTTGACTAACAGCTTAGCCAACAAAGACTTTTCAGGCTTTCTATGTACTTCCACACTAGACCTTGCAGTAAGCCCCTCCCCAAACCCCTCCCAGCTAAGCATACACAGTATACATACATAGCAATACATAGCTTTCCTATATGATAAAACATTTTATCATTTGTTTTAAAAAACAAATGTCACACACACATTTTTCCACTGCATAGGGTATGCCTTGTTGATGGATTTGGAAGAGATTTTGAAAGTCTGGTTCCAAAAATAAAAAATAGTTAATGTGTAATGTCTGTGACTTTTACATTGGAATTAATGAGCCCGGCTGGAAAGTGCCTTAGGTGGACACTGGGGAGAGGGCGGGGCTTTATGTATTATCTATATTAGACACAGAAGGAAAAAGGGAGGGGTTAAAAGAAAAGAGAGAAACGTCCAGAATGAGATACTCAGAGCAAAACGTTTCATTTATACTTCACAAAAGGACCCGTGTCGTGACACACTTGTCCAGAGAACTGCCAATAATCGTTTTGTCGCTGTCAAGGACAACGCTGCAGGTCCAAAACCATTGCATTTTTTAAATTTGGAAACGTTTTAAAGCCTTTGAAAAGCCGACCCCACAGGCTCAGGGTGAGCTTGTACAGGTAGGTGTGCTATTGTCGCTGCATTCGTTTGACACTCTTGTACGACGGAACATTCATTCAAGAAAAAATCTAAAGAAACGTGGAAATGAGGAGATTAAGAGTTAAGATTTGTAGTTCCCGGCACCCGCTACACCCCGCGGATCAGGAAAGGACAAGGGGGAAAAGAGAGACAAAATGAGACATCTTGTGAAAAGAGAAGACACACGGCCGGGGGGAGGGTTGGGGGGTGAGAGTGTAATTGAAAGAGAGGCAGCGGGGCGGTGTGTCTGGTTGACAGTGTGAGTACAGAGAGAGAGGATACAAAGGAGACAACGTGTGAATTATTATGACAGAGTCAATACGCCGACAGAATCGCACTGTGTCTTATACTCCTGAGTTATGAATGGTCAGCCTACCAAGGCCGGAAAAGGGCCAAACATTGTATCGCTTTTTTTTTTTTTTACCCCCATTTTTACCTTTTTTGCCATTCATTTTTTGGGGGGAGCATTCATTATTAAATCAAATAATGTGTCTTTGCAGTAGATCTACGTCTCTCTTACCATTATCAAATAATAGTTATGACCGGTGTCGTTGAAGTTGATCCACGTCACTCTACGTCGCTTGTTTAATACAATCCCTATGCTAGCGGCAGCGAGCAGTGATCGCCTCTTCTGCCAGCTGAGGGAACCAAATAAGAGACGGACTGGAACTAAGATCCTGTGTGCGCCAACTAACTTCTCCGACCGGAAACATGGATGGAAATATGAATTATGACTTTTACATGAAAATCGCTGGCACTAACTACCCAAAAATATGAAAAAGTGCTGGCACTCTAAGTGTACTTTACGGGAAAGAAAACCACAAAAAGTTAAAATATGGAGATGAGAGGTTTCTACCCCTCCCCAATGGAGACCTTATCTTGAAATAGGCCCCAGCCTGCTGATGGAGTGGTTGATGGAGGATGGACAGATGACAGATTGATGACTGTAGGAAACAGGTGAAGGAAAGACCCTGCGGGGGTCTATTTCTTACTGCATCTGTGAAGAACCCTCCCACTGTGAAAACTGTGAGGGCATATCCATTGTTCTGTGGAAAGTAACTAAGTACATTCCCTCAAGTACTGTACTTTTAGCACAATTGTTATACCTTAATGTACCTTAAAAACACACACATATTGTTCCAGCCGAAATCCCAACCTATAACGCCTACAGCCAGAAATGGGCTGGCTGGTGGCTCAGGGGTAGAGTTACCAGATGGTAACCTCCAGGTCTCTCCAGTTTGAACCTAGCCTGGTTATCAGCAGTGTTGGGAAAGTTCTCTTTTTTTCTAAAATAGTTCAGTTTATAGTTCCTACCTTTCAAAACGAACTAGTTCCGTTCATAGTTCATTGTTGAATTTTTAGAACTAAAGTTCATGGTTCCAAAAAAATAACTATTATAGTTCTTTTTCGTTCTTTTTTTCCCCTCCTTCTTTTTTTGTTCAAAATGATTGCAGCCCATAGCCATATACAACTGAAGATGTCCTTAGTTGATTTGTGAAGATTTTTATTATGAAGGCGCTCAGTCAGCAGGGGCGAAATCCATTCAAGCCCTCGCCGCGGGCGCCCGTTTTCAAAACGGGCGCCCGTTTTCGAAACCGGGCGCCCGTTTTCGAAACCGGGCGCCCGTTTTTGTGAAACCGGGCGCCCGCTTTCAAAACCGAAGCGAAATCCAAAGCGCCCTCGACCGCGGGCGCCCCCGGGCGCCCGTTTTTGTGAAACGGGCGCCCGCTTTCGAAACGGGGCGCCCGTTTTTGTGAAACCGGGCGCCCGCTTTCAAAACCGGGCGCCGATTTCGAAAACGGGCGACCGGTTTCGAAAGCGGGCGCCCGTTTTTGAAACCAAACCGGGCGCCGCGGGCGAGGGCTTGAATGGATTTCGCTGGCTCTCCGCTCAGTTCTGTCCAGCCCTGTGCATCTCTGTGTGCTGAAAATTGAGCAGAAAATATCAGCAGAAATAGAGATCAACAAGCTCAAAGTGCGTCACTGAGTTTGTAGATCTGCTCTCTTTTTCAGCTCATTGTAGTTTAACTCTTGAACAGGGCTCAATGCTTAGCATTTTTACTACTATTTTACAATATCAATTTATTAACATAGCCAGGTCGACTGAAAGACAGACCACCAATTAAGCAAATGAGCACGGGCTGTCGCGGGTATTGTTTCAGTCGGGTATCCCAACTCTATACAATAGCGCATATTGTTATATTAATCACAATGTGAAAGGGTCCCCCAAACCTTAAGGCCGCTGTAGTAGGCTAATTGCAGCCTACCGGTAAATAAAAATGAAAACGATCCGACGGCAAATCAGTCAATGATGGTAAGAATATAAAAGTGTTGTGCGTCCGAGCGCGCACGTGCATGGTGCGTTATTTATGATTAATCTCGGGATAGCGCCGGCACACGTGCGTGAGGCAAAAGGTCGCTGCGCAGACAGTATATGATTTAAATACACGCATAGCGCAGGGAGATTATACATTTTACCAACATGAACAGCTTTAGTAGCTCATTCAACGTGTTGGAGAGAAGCGTCCTTCCTTGATGCTGTGTTAAGCTGTCTGATGCTGTGCGCTGCTGACAGAGCAGAGGGAGGGGGGGCGGTGGGCAGGGAGAACAGATCTTCAAGCTAAGGATGCCTCGAGCCTCAACATGTTGATAGCTTGTATATCTGCTCTATTTTAGCGAACAGCACCGCCGTACTACAGTAATATAGGTATATTTAGGTATAACTCATAGAATGTGCACTTGTCATGTCTCTATCACAGCTGAATGGCCAAATGCTCTACTCGCACCGGTGCTATGAACTCTTTACTCACAAATGCGAGCCTGTCGAGCCCTGCTCTTGAGCGAAATCGAACGCAAGAAAAGTGACGTTCACTCACGCCAGAAATGAACGCGTTCACATCGCCGTTCTTCAAGCAGATATAGGGTCCGTTCGGTTCAAGTTCCTTAAAAATATGAACGGTTCAAAGAACTTTCGTTCTTTGAACGCGTTCGGGTACAACTCTGGTTATCAGACTCTGAGCCCAACGGACAGAAATGGGCTGGCTCTGTGGGCTGAACCAGGCTAGTTTGAACCCAGGCTCTGCCAGAGATAGTGTCAAAGTGTCTTTGAGCAGGACACTGAACCCACAATTGCTCCTGATGTGCAGGCTGCCATCCGTGTGTCAACGTAATGCACAATCTATGTAAAGTGCCTTGGATAAATGCACCATTTCTGTGACACACTGCAGAATAATGGATAGTTCTGTAGCCCTCTCTACTGATACCTAACAGGTGGTTGGATCATGGCAACATTTCTGTCTGGACGTCAGGGGTGGATCTAGGCATGGGTATGGGGGGCAATGCCCCTCTAAATGCCCAGACTGCCCCACCAAACATGATGGCATGCAAAACAACCACAGATATTCCAGTGCTTATATATTTAGTATTTGAAACACTACTACTGCTACTAACTAACTAACTACTACTACTACTACTAACTGTGTCACCACTAAACCAACAGCATTTCATCATTGAAAACTCTGGGAGTCAGACCTTTAGCTTCATGCATGCTGTGTGTCTGTTGCAACTTCAACTTCAACAACAACTAATATTATTACTGATGCTTTACTTGCCTTATATAAGTCCTGCAACTGAAAATGGTATGGGTGCGGCTTCATCACTCGTGGCACGAAGCGACACGGGTGATGAAGCTGCCCCCATACCATTTTCTCCTGCCCCCCGAATTGTGAAACGTTACATCCGCCCCTGCTGGCCAAACCGACCCTGTATAGCACTATAGCAGTGGCATCACTGGTAGGTTCCTCCTTCCTCCATCACTGTGTCAAGGTCAGTGAGAGGATGACATAAATCATGGCCAGGGCTGTGCTAGTGCTGAGGCTGGCAGCACGCACGCACACACGCACACGCACACGCACACGCACACGCACACGCACACGCACACGCACACACACACACACACACACAACACACACACACCTCCACATTCCGACAAACACAGAGAGACACACAAGATGCTCAAACACACACACACACAAGCACACATACCCATGCATAATTCGGCCCTCGCGCTCACACACGTCGCACACACACATGCTCACAAAACACACACACACACCACACACACACACAACACACACACACACACACACACAACACACACACACACACACACACACACACACACACCACACACACACACACACACACACACACACACACACACCACACACAAACCCATCCAAGCAAATAATGTACTCATCTGCACGTTTGTAGTACTATACAAATGTGCAGATGGTATGGCATATCCAATGTAATTATGAAATGTTAAAAATGTCTTGCCATATTTTTTGTGTTGTATGTCACCTTAATAGAATATTATACTGTCCACTCCTGTTTTTTGTTTGTTTGCTTGTTTGTTTGTTTTGTCATAATGTAGTATCTAACTCGAAATGTGTACGTATAACTGCATACGGTTCTAAGGCATGAAGCTCGCGAGTTCCACACCCCCACAGGGAGTGCACAGGCCAGCATTGAGTCTGTGGGTCACACTGTTGTCCTGAAACACCACTAAAGTAGAGCCCGACCGATGCCATATTTTTGTGGCCGATGCCGATACCGATTTTTGGAAAAACCTACACCGATGTTACCGATGTTTGGGACCGATGTTTAATAATGAATTAAAATAATTAAAAATACATTTGAAAAACTTCTAAACTTTAAATATATTCTCTCTTTCAAGTAAACAATAGAATATGACATTGACATCATTTACTTTTGTGAAATAATTCCATTTGCTGTGTTTCTCTTTCTGTTCCAGGCAAATATCGTACCGATATATGGGCTGATTTTACCGATATAATGGCCGATGTATCGGCCGATATATCGGTACGAATATCACCGATACCGATGCCGATATATCGGTACCGATATCGGCCGATATATCGGTACGACAGATATATCGGTCGGGCTCTAACACCACTAAAGGCCTCAGTGAATTGATTCCCATGGCAACCCCCTCACCTGCTGATTGATTACTTAACCATCCCATTTTTCACAGTCAGTTTGAGACTTTTCAGACGCAGCAGGCAGACACTTCCATATACTGTACAGCATGGGTTGTCAACCTTTTTGACTCCAGGGACCACCATTTATTCAGTATTTGAGCCACGGACCACCTTTTGATTACATTTTCACACCAAAGACCTAAAATTAAAGAATTCCTTTTATTTTGTCCACAATTCCAGGCTGTATTTTGCCAACAAAACAGTGGAAACTTCTTAATTAAGTGGTGCTAATTCAGATGAAGAATACTTTAACTCTTGAGAGTGTGAAAATGAAACCAAATGGACCCGCAAGGGTCCATTTGGTTTCATTTTCACATTCTCAAGAGTTACATCTGGTTAACAAATTTCCATCATTTAGCCTGGGGACCACCTGGAACCTTCTCAAGGACCACTGGTGGTCCCCGGACCACCTGTTGAAAACCCCTGTTGTACAGCATGGGCACAAAGGGGACACGTGCTAGAAACAGAGCTACACTTTCTAACCACCTGCCCATTATACCAAGACATCAGAGACACATACAGTATACTTCCCACGATTTACACACACAAGCTTGAGTTTGAAACCATGACCAATGACGAAAAACTGCCATACCTATTAGGGGAGACGCAACAATGTGCAAACACAGCAGCAGGATCTGTGAACTGTTGTGACAAAATAAGATTGACCAATGGAATACAACCACCCTAAGGACTACCGTTTGTACTATCTACTGTAGATTAGACAGTGCCCATGTAAACAGAGCTTAAATCTGATTTTGGAGGGGAAATGGAGGGGGGGGGGGCATGTGACAATGTGACAACTGTTTTTATTGTATTGCATTTGTGACATTTGCTTTGGCAATGTAAACATTTGTTTTATCACGCTAATGAAGCATCTTGGAATTGAACTGACAAGTTGACGACAGGTATTATGACAACAAGTTGCATTGTTGTCGCATTGCATTGTTGTCAAGTAGACCAGGGGTTTTCAACAGGTGGTCCGGGGACCACCAGTGGTCCCTGAGAGGGATCCGGGTGGTCCCCAGCTAAGTTGGTTAACCAGATGTAACTCTTGAGAACGTAAAAATGAAACCAAATGGACCCTTGCGGGTCCATTTGGTTTCATTTTCACACTCTCAAGAGTTAAAATATTCATCATCTGAAGTAGCCATTTTGGAATGTATGTTTTGCTTGTTTTGTTTCCCAAATCCAGCCTGGAATTGTGGACAAAAGCAAAATAAATCTTTAGATTTGGGGTCTGTGAAAATGGTTGGGGTCTCTCTCAAATGGTGGTCCGTGGCTCAAATCCTGAATAAATGGTGGTCCCTGGGATGAAAAAGGTTGAAAACCCCTGAAGTAGACCATTTACAGGCATGTACAGGTCTCTAGTAGTACATAATACACATCGTTCTCAACGTCTATTTCTCAATAAAATAATATAAATCTATCATACTTGTGCGGACAATGGGACATTTGGCCCTACACATGGTCAGTAGGTTGCATGTCCATGCGTAGATTGTATGTAGGTTGCATGTCACACCAACACACCTCAACATGCCTACACACTTCAATCAAGTATAGCAGGGGTTTCCAACAGGTGGTCCGGGGACCACCAGTGGTCCTTGAGAGGGTTCCAGGTGGTCCCCAGCTAAGTTGTTTACCAAATGTAACTCTTGAGAACGTAAAAATGAAACCAAATGGACCCTTGCGGGTCCATTTGGTTTCATTTTTACACTCTCAGAGCTAAATATTCATAATCTGAATTAGCCATTTTGGAATGTATGTTTTGCTTGTTTTGTTTCCAAATCCAGCCTGGAATTGTGGACAAAAGCAAAATAAATCTTTAGATTTGGGATCTGTGGAGCGAAAACGTCATCAAATGGTGTTCCGTGGCTCAAATTCTGAATAAATGGTGGGCCTGGGATCAAAAAGGTTGAAAACCCCTGAAGTATAGCAATATATATTATCCACACAGAGTCATGCAGATGCACAGAGAGCAGCTGTGGTGTTTGCTGAGGTCCGTATAGCCCACGGGCTTAAAGGTTACGTCACAGCCAGATAGCTGCTAGCCGCACTAGCACGGATGACACAGATACAATGTACTGGCTAGCGCACGAGTGTGCGCACGCACACACACACCACACAACACACACACACACACACACCACACACACACACACCACACACACACACACCACACACACACACACAGACTCCCTTGGGGTCACTTGTGACATCTTAGTCTGTAGACTCACTTCGGGATCCACCCTTTCCAGAGCTCGTACAGCTCCCAAAAAAATCAGGTGTCATTAGTAACTATCAGATTTGACAAAAATATGTTTAAATGAGCGAAAATCCACTTCTTAAAATTATCGTCACTTTGGGGTCCTTTCTTAGGCTCCACCCACTTCTCCTCTCTTTTGACTTATGAAACCCTCCTCTCTTTTGACTTATGAAATCCTCTAGTTTTCTTACACACTTGACTTAGGATAGTCACTTGTCAGAGCCTATTTGGCAATACTCCAATTTTGACTCATTATGTTCATGAAATATTCATTGCGAGTCAAAAGTAGTGGTAAAAGACAAGACAGACCAAATCACATCCTCTACTTTTTATAAATGTATAATTTACGTGTACGATTTTGTGATGAAAAAGATGACCTGTTCCCTAACTATGGAAGGAACTCCCACAATAGGGCACCGCTGCCAGCCGTTCGTCCGACACAAAATTCCACAACATTAAACATCAGGGGGAGATCGGCCAATAGCGTCTCGGTGCGGTCTCCCCCCTAGAAAATTCCACCGTCGGAAACCCCACCTAAAACATTAGAAAAAATTCTAGACCAATGGGCGTGCGAGGGGGAGAATTGTCTACGCCCCCGACCAATCGCGTGGCACGGGTTCCGGGCTATAGGATCAAGGTTCAAGGTTCAAGGTTACTTTATTTAGTCATGTGAGAGAAATTTGTCTTGGACATACAGACTTGCAGCAACAAGTAAGACAATGCAGGACAATACAATACAGTACAACACAATAGTAGTGACTCGTGCACCCCATCAGGCTTGCATAGCACCTTCCATAAGTAGTGCTTCGTTAAGTAGTAGTAAGAATATAAATAGAATAAATACAGCGGTACCAAAAACTAGTACAGTTCCAGCAGCATCATAGCAACATTCACAGTCTTCTCCTTCCTCCCCTTGCCCCCTCTGCAAGAGAGTTATTGAGGAGTGAAATGGACATAGGTACAAAAGAGTATTTAATTCTATTATATCTCCATTTTGGAGCCTCGTACCTCCTACCTGACGGCAGTAACCTAAACTCAGGGTACAGTATATGAGAGGGATCAGACACAGTTTTCTTTGCCTGCCCTTGGGTGGCTTGCTCAAAAATGGTCTGTGGGGTGTTGGGAGGTGTTGACATCCCCATAATCTTCCCCGCCGTTTTAGGTCTCAGGAGTTCTGACTTAAACTTAACCGTCAGGTTTCCAAACCAATTGGCGATACCGTATCTCACTATCACAGCTACTCAATTGGAGTAACACAGGCAACACAGTTTTGACACCATCACAGAAGATCCGCAAGCTCATATTGCACCAAACTTCACAAGATAGTTGCTTACTACTACCGCAATGTTCTTAGCCACTAATTGCGCTCCTACTGCGTCCACAGCGGCTAATATACCTAAGTAAATTAATTCCTCGGACTATCGTGATGTCAAAAAGCTACGGTCCAGACCTAGCACAACTGGGTGCAACTCTACCAGAGCCATAGAGAAAGGCAGAGTTGCACCATACAGAAAGGCAAATAACATCTCCGTTCACTTCCATGGAAAGGTGTAATGGCGGCTGCTCTACATACTTTTATTCAGCATTGGGACAGCTATCTGTGACAAGTTCTCAGGCGACAGCCCAGATTTAATTTCTGAAACCACTTAATCCATGTTGCATGGCACGGCCGCTGTACCACTTTACTTAAATAGTTTTGTAGTATGCCTAATAGTATCCATGTTACACGAGCATGGCCGCTGTAAATCACGCTTTACTACTGCCCGTAACATCGTCCCCTCCCCTTCCTTCATTCATTGTAGCCGTAAGCTGACCAATTTTGTTTTCCGTGGAGTTGGACAAGAAAGCGACCATCACTTTCGATCGTCGCGGGCTCGCGGACCTGAGTTTTATTTTTCTACGATGGTGCGGGATAGTCCTGTGCTTACAGCGAGACCTATGCACCGTCAGACGCATGACCGCGCCAGAATTTATTGTCGAGCGGTGAAAGTGTGTGTTTTTGTGTAGGAGATTTGAGCGCACACAGGACACAAAATCTCCCATCGTAATGCAGACGTGTGGTTTTGAAAACGTGACTGCATGTATCCATGCAGCAATTTGCGTGCATGCTTACTGTGTGCTTGCGTGGCCAATATCAAGTACATGCATACACGTTTAAGCAGAGTGGTCGGTGGTCCCCGCACTGATGTTGCCTGTATGGAGCAGTCTGTCATCAAGTTGATAGATTGATTAGGTCGACAATAATTATAACCAATGACGGTTGTTGTGTAGGAATGAAGAGACGAGGTCAGCGGCAGCCCCAGGAAAATACAACTTCATTTTAGTAGCCTAAAGCAGGGCTTTTCAACAGGTGGTCCGTGGACCTCCAGTGGTCCATGAGAGGATTCCAGGTGTTCCGCAGGCTAAATTATGGAAAGTTGGTTAACTAGATGTAACTCTATGAGAGCATAAAAATGAAACTAAATGTACCTTGCAGTTGCAGGTCCATTTGGTTTCATGTTTACACTCTCAAAAATAAAATATTCATCATGTGCATTACACAACGACAAAATGTAAAGATTAATGGTCATTTTGATCTGTACGTTTGATTATTTTGTTTTCTCCAAAATCCAGCCTGGAATTGTGGACAAAAGCAAAACAAATATAGGTGTAGTTTTGGAGTCTGTGGGGCTAAAATGTCATCAAATGGTGGGCCCGGGCTCAAATTATGAATAAATAATAAAAGGTTGAAAACCACTGGCCGAAAGGAATTAAATAATTGTGAGGCCAGCATGTTTGTGGAGTAGACCTGCAGCTTTAGTGGCAAGTCCATGTGGTCTGTGATTCAAGCTTGGCTGGTTGGGCCAATATACGAATGGATCAGCATAATAATAACAATAGGCTAATAATAATAATAGGTAATAAGCTCATAAGCAGCTAAATCAGGGGTGGACAATTATTTTTTCCCAAGGGGCCAAATGAGATACAGAAAATATTGTGGAGGGCCGGGCTTAAAGGCTGTACTAAATTCTGCATAATATTAATTTAATTTCTATATAAAAGTAGTAAATGACAGTGTTTTGACACTCTAATAAGAGTATTATCATTCTTATTATGCAATGAAAAAGTGTGGTTGTTAGGGTAAGGGTAAATTTGGATTAAAATTGTCATTTAGCTGGGGACCCCCTGGAAGTCGTGTTGTGAGCTTTCAGATTGCGGGTACAAACTAATGGGTCTATGTGTTCCATTTGTACACTACAGTAGTTACAGACCGATAAGGGTGCATTTGTTTCCAAACTATCATTTATATATTTTGCACAGAACAACAGGCCTACAGCCAGTCAGTTGGAAAGCCTCACTGCATGTCGCAGCTGCGGTCATGTGCAACCTGTTTCAGATTGATTGAGACACTAGAAAGAAACTACTAGGCAAATGTGTTTGCATGTATGCTATGTCCTGCTATGGCAAACGTTCAGGGCAGGTCAGATCCAGGCAAACCAGTAGTGGTGTATACTAGGGCTTAATTTGCCCTTCGAACATCGAACAGCAAATTCAGGCCGAGCTTCGAAGCATTGAAAACAATGCATTTCCAACTGCAGTAACAGCGCGTTTGACAGCGAGTTTCTGACCCCTCGATGTCGCACATCTACTAGATGGGGGGGGGGGGGAAGTTAAATAAATAAATAAATGCGAATGGTTCGGGATCATTAATATTCGTTCGCGTGGCGACCTTAGCGAGCGAGTGGTTCGAATTTCGAGCTTCGGTATACAGCCTTACAAACCAGCACAAATAAAATCTGTCCTAAACCAGCAGGGCCAACCAGAAGCCATAGTCAGCTCAGAAAGCAGAATAAATGACATTCAAAAGCTCACTTGGGTTACTTGCAGGTGTGTTGATTTAATTATTTCATTAGTAGCCTACTATTGGGTGTAATGGGTTGTATTTATGTATTTTATTGCGTAGGATAATATTAGGACAAATGGGTAAGTATGGTAGAAGTGTTTGTTTTGGTTTTAACTTGCCGACTATATCTTCATCAATCAGTTCCACACAGCGTGTCACTGTCCTGCATGATATATCATGCAGGACAATATAATTTGGACAAGTTTGGCAAGCCAGATTAAAAGGCTTAACAGGCTGCATGTGGGCCCCGGGCCGCAGTTTGCCCATGTCTGATTTAGACAGTAAATGAACTGAAAAATGAGTGCTGATTCTAAAATAACAGAAAGCTATGTGACAAAAATGTTTAGGGGGAAGGGACTAATGGAGAAGAGATCCAGAAGAAATAAAAGACATGCCATTGTATGCTTGACTGCATACTGAAAATATAAGCTCAACACATAGTGAGCTTGTACATTGGCTATGTTGAACATGGAAACAACAGTAAAATCAGCTATGACAATGCCCTCAAGCTCTGCCAACATTCTTGTCTACTAAATCCCCCCACCCTGAGATGACTTGGAATTGTAGGAATTCAGTTGAGATATTACATTGTGTTTTCAAATATGGTGAAAACAACAGATCTACAAGCGCACGTGTTGCAGAGGCGACACATTGTAGGCTTGCAGATCAGCTAATCTTAAGGAATAATTTCATGGTACTCACTACTATTACAATTCCTCTTATGTCCAAAAATTAAGTTGCCTTTGACGAAAGATGCAGTGTTGCAAAGTGTACAAAAATACTTGACTCAACATTTTCCACATTGGAGAGAGCACAGGTCGCCTCAGTCTCATGTGAACACCCCAGACAGGCTTCTGCTGTTTTTGCTAATTAACGACCCAATCAATGCAGTGCAAGGGTGGGGGTTATTCTCCCACTCTCTAGGGTATTATGATGGCCGGTCGTTAATTAACTGGGGGAGAGGGGGGGGTGCTCTCTCCTGCAGCAACTCTACTCTACTCACTGAACTGATCAAACTGGATCTACTTAAATAAGAAGTTCCCTTTATTGAAATACGGAATGCACCAGCTTGATTATATAATAATCCATTTTATTATGTTATTTGGATACCCATAAGAATCATACAAATTGAGTTTGAGACCCCTGTCCTACTGCGTGTTCCATGCTGAAAATTTTCTGTTAAAATGCTTCATTATGGTAAGGTAAGGTGTGCACTTCACCCCACTGTAGAGTATGTGCATGTGCACATCTTGTAACCAGTAGGACTGGAGGATTTCCCAAATCACACAAATCACTTACTATACCTTTTAAATGATTGTAGTGGGTCAGTGGGCCTAATGTTTTAACAATGTTTGGCTCTGAGATGTAGTGGAGTATAATTTCTTGTAATCAATGCACCTGCACAGTTCAACTCAGAGCATAAGCTGTTGAAGAGATCAGACCAACTTTACACACAGCTTCAGTGTATACTGTATACTATTAATATGTTTCTGTTCTATAAATGGAACAGAAAAATATATGGTCTATAAATGGAACCAAATGGACATATCATCTAACCTGACACAATGATGTTCATAATTAATTAGGGATGTATACAGTCAAGATTCCCTGGAATCCAATTTGAGAACCACTGTGTAAAACAGCATTAATAATAGGAATATTTCTACACAACAGCTTGGAAGCTAGTTGACTCAATACTAGCTCTGTAGAATATCAGCATTATGTTCGTACTTACTCCAAATAGTCTTAGGCCGTTTCTCAATTCTACCCTTGTCCCTCGCCCTTGGCCCTAACCCTCGCTGATGCGCGTTCCGTGAAAAAGTAGTGTTATCCCAATTCTCTTAGCAAGGGACGAGGGGAAGGGCTAGGGCGGGGATTTTACCTTGAAACGGAGCCAAACGGCGACCCGACTTAAAACCAAGGGACATCACAGAGTGCGGAAGTCAGACGCGGTAAGAAGCGTTTTTTTCTTAAGAAAAATATGACAATAGCCGATGCTATTCCAACGTGTTATCAATCTGCATTGCGAAATATCGCAATCTCTAGAAGTGGTTAATGTTTACCTAATGTGAACTAACGATACGGGCCGACGCGCTGCATTTCTACAGCGTTGGTCGCTCGCTATACAACTTGACTGTATTATCAGCTGTATCGGCTTTACTATTTTCTGGTGCTCGTGGTCAAAGAACTCTTTCTTCTGCAAGCTAACAGCACGTATCAGTCCGACCTCGACACCCATTACGATGTCAACATTCTGTAGTTTTGAACTATTATTACGTGCATGATGCTGCTTAATATTGGCTACTCGGTATGATATGTTATGCAAATCCGCATGTCCTGACCGCTCTGTCATGTGTGGATGGACGCACAAACGATCCCTGAATGTTGTAGCAAGTTGTAAAAGTTGCAAAACGTATTATAAATGATGTTTTTTTTTTTTTTCTTCCTGCAGGCAAACCAGCTATGGAACAGACTGCAAGCTACTGTGCAACCTGGAGATGAATTCAACAGCATTGAATGTTGTTGAATTTGAAATGTTTCATCCATACTGTACAAAGCACAACACTAGCTTGTCATAACATATGAAATGATTGAAAATGACTCCAGTTATGAATCACTTCTTAATTATGTTAAAAACAATAAACAGTGACCCCAGGCCCTTAATTCTATACTGTACATTGTTTTCCTTTTTCTAACCCTGTATGGCATTTTGCATAGTAGGCTACAATTACAATTCAGGCATTGAGTAGATGATGAATGTCTTACAGCTAGCAAGAACACCTGGTTAATAACTGTCCAAGAATCATTAATATAATATATAACTGTAGAGAGCTGTAATGTACAGCTGTGGTGAAGGTCCCTCAAATGGACACTAATTTGCCTGTGGACCCCGAAGGAATATGCTAGAGGATCCCATAAGGGAAGATATTTATTTAACTCTGAGAAACAGACATAAAGGTCCATTTGGTTCCTATAATTTTCATTAAGCAACCCCTGGAACTCCTCAAGTGGGGGCCTGGGGACACGGTTGAATTAACAAAATGAACCCTTATCCCTGTCTGTAACTCAGAGTAAACAAATGGTCCATAGAGTAATGCATGTCAAACTCGGGGTCCTTAAAGTAAAACGATTTGAGAATCACTGCTAAAGCCTTCTTTTATTGGTCCATGGGCAAATTCGTTTTTTGGGGGTCCTTGACATAAAGTTTGGGAACCAGTTGCCAATAGTGAGCTTGTAGATCAGCTATATTCTGAGAATATCACCTATATCATGGGGTACTGTATAAGGGGCAATCGATATCTAGGGACATTCCAATTCCTAGGGGGATGATTTATCCCCCTAACCCTTGGCACTCATTTTGTAGAGGCAAGGGGAAGGGACAAGGGACAAGGGCTACGGTTGAGGGTTAAGGGGTAGGGTTGAAAAAAGGAATTGAGAAAGGGCCTTAGTCTTCTAAGAAAGTGCAACCGTTGATGTATTCTAGCACACAGGTTTTTCTCGCAGTCTCTTCTTGTACTGTTGGATTCGCGATTTTATTTATGCAATAGGTCTGCTTATAAAGGTTCGTTCTGGTCGGATACTCGACTGGAACCATTTCTGTAAATATAAAAAATGAACGCGAACAGCAACGTCCACGTTCGTTTTTTATATGTGCATCAACGTGGTGAGCACGTCACCACAGAGGCATTTACCTTATAATGCAACATAACAGCACTACATATAGTATGTTTAATATATACGTGTTGATCTGGTTAAAGACACAAGAGTAATGTGGTCACACAGAGCTATACCCTGTTGTCTTCAATCGTTTCAGCAATATGTGCATTACAATGCAGCGTTTGCTACTATTATCATGGGCAATTAGTCACTACGATGGATTCATGTATACATCAATATGGGGTGTGAAATGTGTACAATAGTATGTTCCAGCCAAATACTTGCTTCTTAAAGATGACTTGAATGAGATGAATATATATTTTAGTGTTAAAGAATATAGCTGGGGTAATTATAATTATTTTGATGTGAGGACTATGTCATGAATGAATGAATGAATGAATGAATGAATGAATGAATGAATGAATGAATGAATGAATGAATGAATGAATTTTATTTGTGCATGCAGTAGGCCTACTAGTCAACTGAAAATACTGAATCTACACACCATGCATTATACTTAAGGCCAACTTGTTAATTTCATTTAGAGATGTACAAAACATTTACTTCTATAAAGCCAGAAGCAGCAAACCATAGTGAAAAGGAGAAATATACAGTACAAAGAGGGGAAAGTAGGTGGATTCTGTGCAAACTATCCTGAATGTACATGGCAATAACTGTATTAAACTGTAGGCTTATTCACATGCAAGTAAGGTCAAAATGTCACAAAACATAGCCAGCTTCTGCTATTTATACAGAGTGCAAATCTATGTGGTGTAAATTCTCCTGCATCATGATGCATGTTTAGCCTACATCAAATTCACAATTTCAACAGTGATAGGCGCAGCTTACCTCTGCATTTCATACAAAGAGCACTAGCTCTAACTAAACACATCAAACTGTAAATAGACTCATTTCACTATCTTATAGCAAACATAATGGTGGTGATGACAGCTGCTCTGTTTGTTGACCTCTGTCCCAGGCCATCATCTCACCAGGTTCAATCCTGCTCTCACCAGGGCCAGGCACCAGACTATCAGATTCTTGAGCTATTGTATTGCATAATTTATTTACTGTAGAAATATTCAATAAGTCAGTGTCTTAGACTGTTGCTTACTTTAGGCTGCATTTCATACACACAGCCTTAGTGTATATACTCTAAAAATGTCAGGCATGGTAAATCAATTGATTTAGAATCTGGTAGCGGTGATTATGATAAAATAGTAAGCATAGCTCTGATGTATTTAGGTACTCAGAATGAATAGCTTTTATAGCTGTGGCCTTTCCTGGCACTTAAATAAATAAAGCAATCATTGGGCCTTAGTAGGCCTATATGGATTAATGAGATGCCATTTACACTGCTAACCATTAAGCAATAACAGAACAACTAACCAGCACACTGATAAACAATGCTGGGTTAAAAAGCAATGTGTTAATTCTTATCTAAGCTGCTGATATCCTGCACATTGACAGTAGAGCCAAACACCAATGTACAGTATACAGTTAATTGATTTAGCAATCATGTTTATTATTATGTTTTTTATCTTCCCGCATGTCGTGGCCGAAAACAGTGATGTCATGACAGTATAAATCAGATTAGAAAGCATATACAGTTTAAACCTATGCCGAACTGTGGGCATAGGTTGCTTGAGTATAGTTAAAATGGGGTGACATGTACAGTATGTTATGCGTTCCATGCCAGCAGTGGGGATTGAACCACCCAACGTACATACAAGGGCATGTACGTCACTATGCCACTAGTTACACAGGGCTGTTGGTTCGAAATCATCTGTTGCACGCAGGTCCGTCACACAACAGGATATAAACTGCTGCAGTGAAGCTGGACTCCTCTTTTTCCTCTCTTTCTCTCGGACTCCTCATTTTCCTAAAATCTATGTGGTGTAAATCCCCCTGCCGCCGAATGGCCCCCAGCTTGCGTGGCTACTCACTCCCAATCGTCCATCATAATCTGAAGATCACGTCTTCATTCATACTCCAACTTAGCCCGTAGTAGAACTTACTTTAGCACATGTCTACCCTCAAAATCCCTATAGGCTTATGCAAAGGCAATTTATTGCGAACGCATGAGCCACTTACTATGTCACAGAGCACGGAATATTACTGCACTAACAATCTTAGACTGATGACAGTTACTGTACTCCACCACAGATTACTATTGCAACTCATTTCATGTAGTATTACCAATGTGTTGGCTTTGCTTAATGCAATTCACTCAAGTCTGTCTCCCTGCATGTTAAAAAAACATATAACTTATGTGGTTTGTCCAGAACTGACAATCTAATCAATATTCTCACATTTGGGATTTCCAATACACGCTGTGAAGCTCACAGCTTGTCCACCATTGGTTCACAAAGTGAGGGATCCCAATGGAGGGTATGCGCAATTGCGTTGATCAGCCACAGTGTCACATGACCAAAGTATAAGTACTATTCCAGTTGTTTCAACCTTTTCTCTTTCGTGCCAATATGTACTGTATGTACACTACAGTATGTGTAGAGTCAGCTGGGGAATTAAGGCTACTGCAGGGCTGTCAACCTTGACAAATTTCTATGAATACACCTGGCACATATGCGTCCCACACTTGCGCGCACACACGCTTTGCCCGGGGCCTGGGCACGGCATTTTTTGTGACAGGATGCTATGCATGATCATGGCCGCGGGAACTATTTTACAGTAGCAGGGGCTGAGCATGGAAGCGGGGGTGCGCAAAAATGTGCGTGCATGCGTTTCATCACGCGCATTTTCGCGTGTTAAAGTGCCCTTTAATTTCCCTCTCCACACACAAGTTATTGAACAAATTGACAGACAAGATGCCTATACTGTGAAACAGCATATTAATTAGGCCTGGCCTACATAAATCACTTGTTTTGAACATATAGGCTGAATGAATAGGCCTACAGAATCCTCACGCAGGATATATAATCACAACAAACGCCCGACAGCAACACAAACTCAAACAACTGACAGTTCCAAACCCATCATAAAAGGGCATATGCCTATTTAGTCCACATGAGATTTAGCAAGGCAAAAAAAATATAAAGGCTAAACAGAGGAGCTGAGGTCTAGTAGGAGGTATATTTTTATAAGTCCCAACAGCAACGAGTTGACAGCGCAGCGCGCTTGGGTTCGGCGACCCGTGTGTTCACATCATCATCACACAGCCCTCCCCGTCAGTATATACGAACAGAACATAATACATAATATCTCACATTAACTTTCAGCAGCAGGCAGCAGTTCAGTTGGCACGGCGGCCATGTGCATGATACAGAACATTCCACACAATAAATGTAGTGTACATTGCACTAATGCAGAATTATTGTTGTGTTTTAGGGTTAAGATTTATAAATCTCTGTGTCTCTGGTCCCAGCTGCATCTGCATCTTAGACATATGATGAGGCTAAAGCCATATGAACTCCCCAGAAATAAAATTGTTAGGTAATTCGACCAAGCATCATTTCACTAATATGCACAAAGCTGGGACAATATTCCATACCATTAGGAAACCAAACTATAACTATAGCTATAGCTAAACTCAAGTTTAAAACATTATATAGCATTGCTTTTTACTCACACTTATATTGGTTAAGTATTTCTTGCCTGGGCTTTAAAATTAGCTGTACAGTACTTACAGTATGTGTGAAAGATGCTATACAACAGAGCACCTACTTGCTCAGACTTGCTCTCAGAGTTAATAGTCCACCAATAAATTTAAGTGTGAATGTCAAAATACACTTCAGTGACTATAAAAGTAATGAACAGCGAAATCCATTCAAGCCTCGCCCGCGGGCGCCCGTGTTTTGGTTTCAAAACGGCGCCCGCTTTCGAAACCGGTCGCCCGTTTTCAAAACCGGGCGCCCGTTTTCGAAACCGGCGCCCGTTTTCGAAACGGGCGCCCGTTTTTGTGTGAAACGGGCGCCCGCTTTCAAAACCGAAGCGAAATCCAAAGCGCCCTCGACCGCGGGGCCCCCGGGCGCCCGTTTTGTGAAACCGGGCGCCCGCTTTCGAAAACGGGCGCCCGTTTTTGTGAAAACCGGGCGCCCGCTTTCAAAACGGGCGCCGATTTCGAAAAACGGGCGACGGTTTTCGAAAGCGGGCGCCCGTTTTTGAAACCAACCGGGCGCCCGGGGCGAGGGGCTTGAATGGATTTCGCTGGCTCTCCGCTCAGTTCTGTCCAGCCCTGTGCATCTCTGTGTGCTGAAAATTGAGCAGAAAATATCAGCAGAAATAGAGATCAACAAGCTCAAGTGCGTCACTGAGTTTGTAGATCTGCTTATTTTCAGCTCATTGTAGTTTAACTCTTGAACAGGGCTCAATGCTTAGCATTTTTACTACTATTTTACAATATCAATTTATTAAATAGCCAGGTCGACTGAAAGACAGACCACCAATTAAGCAAATGAGCACTGGCTGTCGGCGGGTATTGTTTCAGTCGGTATCCCAACTCTATACAATAGCGATATTGTTATATTAATCACAATGTGAAAGGGTCCCCCAAACCTTAAGGCGCTGTAGTAGGCTAATTGCAGCCTACCGGTAAATAAAAATGAAAACGATCCGACGGCAAATCAGTCAATGATGGTAAGAATATAAAAGTGTTTGTGCGTCCGAGCGCGCGCACGTGCATGGTGCGTTATTTATGATTAATCTCGGGATAGCGCCGGCAACACGTGCGTGAGGCAAAAGGTCGCTGCGCAGACAGTATATGATTTAAATACACGCATAGCGCAGGGGAGATTATACATTTTACACAACATGAACAGCTTTAGTAGCTCATTCAAGTGGTTGGAGAGAAGCGTCCTTCCTTGATGCTGTGTTAAGCTGTCTGATGCTGTGCGCTGCTGACAGAGCCGAGGGAGGGGGGGCGGTGGCAGGGAGAACAGATCTTCAAGCTAAGGATGCCTCGAGCCTCAACATGTTGATAGCTTGTATATCTGCTCTATTTAGCGAACAGCACCGCCTTACTACAGTAATATAGGTATATTTAGGTATAACTCATAGAATGTGCACTTGTCATGTCTCTATCACAGCTGAATGGCCAAATGCTCTACTCGCACCGGTGCTATGAAACTCTTTACTCACAAATGCGAGCCTGTCGAGGCCCTGCTCTTGAGCGAAATCGAACGCAAGAAAAGTGACGTTCACTCACGCCAGAAATGAACGCGTTCACATCGCCGTTCTTCAAGCAGATATAGGGTCCGTTCGGTTCAAGTTCCTTAAAAATATGAACGGTTCAAAGAACTTTCGTTCTTTGAACGGTTCGGGTACAACTCTGGTTATCAGACTCTGAGCCCAACGGAGTGAAAGGGTTCTGTGGGCTGAACCAGGCTAGTTTGAACCAGGCTTGCCAGAGATAGTGTCAAAGTGTCTTTGAGCAGGACACTGAACCCACAATTGCTCCTGATGTGCAGGCTGCCATCCGTGTGTCAACGTAATGCAAATTTGTAAAGTGCCTTGGATAAATGCCATTTCTGTGACACATGCAGAATAATGGATAGTTCTGTAGCCCTCTCTACTGATACCTAACAGGTGGTTGGATCATGGCAACATTTCTGTCTGGACGTCAGGGGTGGATCTAGGCATGGGTATGGGGGGGCAATGCCCCTTTAAATGCCCAGACTGCCCCATGATGGCATGCAAAACAACCACAGATATTCCAGTGCTTATATATTTAGTATTTGAAACTGCTACTAACTAACTACTACTACTACTACTAACTGTGTCACCACTAAACCAACAGCATTTCATCATTGAAAACTCTGGGAGTCAGACCTTTAGCTTCATGCATGCTGTGTGTCTGTTGCAACTTCAACTTCAACAACAACTAATATTATTACTGATGCTTTACTTGCCTTATATAAGTCCTGCAACTGAAAATGGTATGGGGCGGCTTCATCACTCGTGGCACGAAGCGACACGGGTGATGAAGCTGCCCCATACCATTTTCTCCTGCCCCCGAATTGTGAAACGTTACATCCGCCCCTGCTGGCCAAACCGACCCTGTATAGCACTATAGCAGTGGCATCATGGTAGGTTCCTCCTTCCTCCATCACTGTGTCAAGGTCAGTGAGAGGATGACATAAATCATGGCCAGGGCTGTGCTAGTGCTGAGGCTGGCAGCACGCACGCACACACGCACACGCACACGCACACGCACACGCACACGCACACGCACACGCACACACACACACACACACACACAACACACACACCTCCACATTCCGACAAACACAGAGAGACACACAAGATGCTCAAACACACACACACAAGCACACATACCCATGCATAATTCGGCCCTCGCGCTCACACACGTCGCACACACACATGCTCACACACACACACACACACACACACACACACACACACACACACACACACACACACACCACACACAACACACACACACACACACACCACACACACACACACACACACACACACACACACACACACACACACACACACACACAAACCCATCCAAGCAAATAATGTACTCATCTGCACGTTTGTAGTACTATACATAATGTGCAGATGGTATGGCATATCCAATGTAATTATGAAATGTTAAAAATGTCTTGCCATATTTTTTGTGTTGTATGTCACCTTAATAGAATATTATACTGTCCACTCCTGTTTTTTGTTTGTTTGCTTGTTTGTTTGTTTTGTCATAATGTAGTATCTAACTCGAAATGTGTACGTATAACTGCATACGGTTCTAAGGCATGAAGCTCGCGAGTTCCACACCCCCACAGGGAGTGCACAGGCCAGCATTGAGTCTGTGGGTCACACTGTTGTCCTGAAACACCACTAAAGTAGAGCCCGACCGATGCCATATTTTTGTGGCCGATGCCGATACCGATTTTTGGAAAAACCTACACGATGTTACCGATGTTTGGGAACGATGTTTAATAATGAATTAAAATAATTAAAAATACATTTGAAAAACTTCTAAACTTTAAATATATTCTCTCTTTCAAGTAAACAATAGAATATGACATTGACATCATTTACTTTTGTGAAATAATTCCATTTGCTGTGTTTCTCTTTCTGTTCCAGGCAAATATCTTACCGATATATGGGCTGATTTTACCGATATAATGGCCGATGTATCGGCCGATATATCGGTACGAATATCACCGATACCGATGCCGATATATCGGTACCGATATCGGCGATATATCGGTACGACAGTATATCGGTCGGCTCTAACTAAGGCCATAAGTGAATCAGTGAATATTCCATGGCAACCCCCTCACCTGCTGATTGATTACTTAACCATCCCATTTTTCACAGTCAGTTTGAGACTTTTCAGACGCAGCAGGCAGACACTTCCATATACTGTACAGCATGGGTTGTCAACCTTTTTGACTCCAGGGACCACCATTTATTCAGTATTTGAGCCACGGACCACCTTTTGATTACATTTTCACACCAAAGACCTAAAATTAAAGAATTCCTTTTATTTTGTCCACAATTTTTCCAACAAAACAGTGGAAACTTCTTAATTAAGTGGTGCTAATTCAGATGAAGAATACTTTAACTCTTGAGAGTGTGAAAATGAAACCAAATGGACCCGCAAGGGTCCATTTGGTTTCATTTTCACATTCTCAAGAGTTACATCTGGTTAACAAATTTTCCATCATTTAGCCTGGGGACCACCTGGAACCTTCTCAAGGACCACTGGTGGTCCCCGGACCACCTGTTGAAAACCCCTGTTGTACAGCATGGGCACAAAGGGGACACGTGCTAGAAACAGAGCTACACTTTCTAACCACCTGCCCATTATACCAAGACATCAGAGACACATACAGTATACTTCCCACTATTTACACACACAAGCTTGTTTGAACCATGACCATGACGAAAAACTGCCATACCTATTAGGGGAGACGCAACAATGTGCAAACACAGCAGCAGATCCGTGAACTGTTGTGACAAAATAAGATTGACCAATGGAATACAACCACCCTAAGGACTACCGTTTGTACTATATAGATTAGACCGTGCCCATGTAAACAGAGCTTAAATCTGATTTTGGAGGGGAAATGGAGGGGGGGGGGGCATGTGACAATGTGACAACTGTTTTTATTGTATTGCATTTGTGACATTTGCTTTGGCAATGTAAACATTTGTTTTATCACGCTAATGAAGCATCTTGGAATTGAACTGACAAGTTGACGACAGGTATTATGACAACAAGTTGCATTGTTGTCGCATTGCATTGTTGTCAAGTAGACCAGGGGTTTTCAACAGGTGGTCCGGGGACCACCAGTGGTCCCTGAGAGGGATCCGGGTGGTCCCCAGCTAAGTTGGTTAACCAGATGTAACTCTTGAGAACGTAAAAATGAAACCAAATGGACCCTTGCGGGTCCATTTGGTTTCATTTTCACACTCTCAAGAGTTAAAATATTCATCATCTGAAGTAGCCATTTTGGAATGTATGTTTTGCTTGTTTTGTTTCCCAAATCCAGCCTGGAATTGGACAAAAGCAAAATAAATCTTTAGATTTGGGGTCTGTGAAAATGGTTGGGGTCTCTCTCAAATGGTGGTCCGTGGCTCAAATCCTGAATAAATGGTGGTCCCTGGGATGAAAAAGGTTGAAAACCCCTGAAGTAGACCATTTACAGGCATGTACAGGTCTAGTAGTACATAATATCACATCGTCTCAACGTCTATTTCTCAATAAATTAATATAAATCTATCATACTTGTGCGGACAATGGGACATTTGGCCCTACACATGGTCAGTAGGTTGCATGTCCATGCGTAGATTGTATGTAGGTTGCATGTCCACACCAACACACCTCAACATGCCTACACACTTCAATCAAGTATAGCAGGGTTTTCAACAGGTGGTCCGGGGACCACCAGTGGTCCTTGAGAGGGTTCCAGGTGGTCCCCAGCTAAGTTGTTTAACCAAATGTAACTCTTGAGAACGTAAAAATGAAACCAAATGGACCCTTGCGGGTCCATTTGGTTTCATTTTTACACTCTCAAGAGTTAAAATATTCATAATCTGAATTAGCCATTTTGGAATGTATGTTTTGCTTGTTTTGTTTCCCAAATCCAGCCTGGAATTGTGGACAAAAGCAAAATAAATCTTTAGATTTGGGATCTGTGGAGCGAAAACGTCATCAAATGGTGTTCCGTGGCTCAAATTCTGAATAAATGGTGGGCCCTGGGATCAAAAAGGTTGAAAACCCCTGAAGTATAGCAATATATTATCCACACAGAGTCATGCAGATGCACAGAGAGCAGCTGTGGTGTTTTGCTGAGGTCCGTATAGCCACGGGCTTTAAGGTTACGTCACAGCCAGATAGCTGCTAGCCGCACTAGCACGGATGACACAGATACAATGTACTGGCTAGCGCACGAGTGTGCGCACGCACACACACACACACACACACACACACACACACACACACACACACACCACACACACAACACACACACACACACACACACACACACACACACAACACACACACACACACACACACACACACACACACACACACACACGTCTCTATTCAGACCAGAGTGTGCTCAGCTCCCATTAAGGAGCCCACACTGCTGGCTTTTTGTCTCTGATTTGACCTCCTTTTTAAAAAAAAAACTGGACATGAGCTACAGTATATCACGGGCGGATCTAGTCATGGGCATGGGGGGGGGCAATGTCCCCCTAAATGCCTAGACTGCCCCACCAAACACGATGGCATGTAAAACAACCTAAGATATTTCAAATTAAACTGCTTATATTTAAAATTATTTAACTAACTTGTGTCACCACTAAACCAACAGCATTTCATCATTGAAAACAGAAAACTCTCTGAGTCAGATCTTTAGCTTTATGCATGCTGTGTGTCTGTTGCAACTTCAACAACAACTGATGTTATTATTGATGCTTTACTTGACTAATAAAAGTCGTGTAACCGAAAATGGTATGGGTTTATCGAAGCGACACGGGCGATGAAGCCTCACCCATACCATTTTGTCCTGCCCCCCCAAATTGGGAAATGTTACATCCGCCCCTGCAGTATATTCATGCAAATTCCCATCACGCTGGTCAGCAAACATTATAATAATATAATCCTCTGCACCAATTTGTTCCAGTTGTAACTCTGTGAGTTTACACATGTCTGGGCTGGCCATTACTTAACACTCATACTCTCTTCCACTACTATAACAAGCTAGTACAGGTATATGTATTTAAACTGCACCCTGGCTGGTAATCCAGCACTGGCAGAGTCCGTGGGTTCGACTACCAAACCTGATGGCCTTTATTGCATGCCCGGCCTTTATTGCATGCCCCCCCCATCTCTCTCTCCCCATTTCCTGTCAGCTTACTGTCTGTCCCTCTAAAAAAAACGAATAAAGGCAAAAGCCACGAAAAAAGACATTTAATACAAATAAACTGCATGTAGAATGATGTTCACAAACCAACGATGTTCACAAACCAATGATGTTTACTGATCAATGATGTTCACAAATTAAACGTGTTATTTAAATTAAAAATGAAAAGTGAAATACAAAAAGTTATTACCTATATAAACATAAGCTAAAAGGTATTTAGTTAATGAAATCGAATCATTAAAAATGTACCTGCTTAAATGGACACCGACACAAAATGGGCAGATACTGATTGAGAGTATGCAAATGTCACAGTGCAGGAGGTGATCGATGGTGACATCACAGTCTCATTGGTCTAATCAGCGTGGGATGGAAAAGTGGGCCAATGAGAGCTGATCCCATCAGAGCCCCTCCCCCTCCCCTCCCCTGATCCCTAATCCCTCCTCCTCCTGCTCCCAACTATGAGGTCACTAGGGAGGCCAGAGATGGATGTGGAACTTCTTCTTTACTTACTTTCTAGCTAAAAGCGGCAGTTTCAATGTTGTTTTTCAGTGAAGAGATGTTGTGTGAGCGATTACCACCAAAAATTGGACTATGGATATGTCTTCAAGTCCTTCTGTGTTTGTCCCTTTCTGTCATTCTTAAAGAGGAATTCCACCCATTTTCAACATTTTCCTGAGAGGATTCAAATGTGAACCAAATGGACCCTGGCGGGTCCATTTGGTTCCATTTGTACCCTCTCAGGAAAAAGGGGTCTGAAAAAAAAATCATTAACATGGTGAAATACATCTTGATGATGTCATCAGATGTATTTCACCATGTTAATGTTTTTTCTCAGACTTTAACATGTCTGTTCAGTGTCTCTCGATCAAGCATGTGTGTTTCCATGTCTTTTTGCTATCCTGTCTGCATCTCTGTTTATCTCAGTCAAGTCTTTTTTGCCATGACTCCCTGACTCTCCATCCCTCCTCTCTCTCTCTCTTCTCTCTCTCTCTCTCTCTCTCTCTCTCTCTCTTCTCTCTCTCTCTCTCTCTCTCTCTCTCTGAGTGATGTGTGTCATGCACTGTAATAACAGGCTTAGCTGCCCCGCAGTATGTGGTCTAATCCAGTGTTTTGACCCAGTTTTGACCCCCCTACTCCTCCCGGTCCTGTTCCTAATGGTGAGTTTAGCTGCAGGTGAGACCTGCATGTACTGCAGCCACAGTAACTGAGGCTTAACCATAAATGACAGAATGAATTATGGTCAATACGCACACACACACACACGCGCACATGTGCGCATGCGCGCACACATACACACATACACAGAGCCCACATGTGCATACGTACACTAGAAAAAAATACAAGAAAATATAAAAACTTGCTACTATGCTGTATTTACATTACATTACATTACATTTAATAAAAGTATCAATTCATGATTACTAACTATGCTAATGACATCTACAGTATTTACACATATTTGGATCATAGATGGAGACACGGCGTCCATATTCATGCGCTTGCTGTCGACATTTGCTCACAACTCTAGTCTAAATCCACTCGAAGCAGAGTTTTGAAAAATAATGCCGATCTACCAATGACTATTAACACTTCTAGAGCAGTGGTTTGGAATTGTAGACAAAACCAAAAAGATCTTTAGTTTTGCGCTACTTCGGGTGAAAATGTCATCAAATGGTGGACCACGGCTCAAATGCTCAAAATGGTTGAAAACCACTGTTCTAGACTAGAGGGACATAGGCCTACCAGTAGGGGGGGGGGGGGGGGGGGGGGGGGGGGGGCATCCTGCACCAAATAATAATTAATTCGTTCTGATTTTGGAGCTCACAGACTAAAAAAAAAACTGGGCCGGTGGACCAGGGTGCCTATGAGGCCAGGAGCACTGCAGCATCACAGAGACACATGCTAATGATACAGTTACACAGAGGAGGGTTATCTACCATAGAGGACACATGATGGGTCAGTGTGATGCCTGCAAAGTGGAACCGGCTGCAGATGCCCAGGCATGTGTGTGCGTGTGCATACGGCGTGCATGCATGCATGTGTGTGCAAGTGTGTGTCAGTATGTGTGTATTAAGAGGTCATGACAAGGCTCAGGGAAAAAAAAGAATGCCATCCCTGGAATACTTAAGCATATAAATATGCTGATTAAACACCACCACAGAGAGACTGTGTGTGTGTGTGTGTGTGTGTGTGTGTGTGTGTGTGTGTGTGTGTGTGTGTGTGTGCGTGCGTGCGTGCGTGTGTGTGTGTGCGTGCGCGCGCGCTTGCGTGCGCATGCACATAAAAGGCATTCAGAGTATAAAGACCAGTGCGGCCATCAACTCCCACTCATGATTTCACCACACACTGGGCGGATCTAGAAATAGGCATGGGGGGGCAATGCCCCCCTAAATGCCCAGTCTGCCCCACCAAACATGACGGCATGCAAAACAATCCAAGATATTTCAGTGCTTATATTTAAAAGTATTTGAAACACTACTGAAAATGTTATGGGTGCGGCTTCATCGCCCGTGGCGCGAAGTGACACGGGCGATGAAGCTGCCCCCCTTACCATTTTCTTCTGCACCCCCCAATTGGGAATTGTTACATCCGCCCCTGATCCCACACATACCTATACATACCGTTAAGTTAAGTACACACACACTCACTATAGTTAACATGTGCTGTGCGGCTCGCCCCATGATGTGACACTGCGCCCCCATACCCAGCCCCCCTGCAGGTCACAGACCCCCAGCCCCCCATGCAGCCCCCCCAGCCCGGGGCAGGGGTCCGTGTAACCATGGCAACCCACCGGTCCCTGTGACGAGGATGATGAGTCCCCCTGGGCTGGCCGCTTCATGCCGCCGCTGGGAGTGAATCCATTAAACTGTAGCATTTACAGGTCTGGTGGTGACAGGGGACGGGGTGGGAGGGGTGTGTGTGGGTAGGGGGATTCAACACGTTATTAAAGCCTGATTTATGCTCCGTGAGACGGCAGTGTCACACGGCCAAAAACAGCCGACCTATAAGCTACCGAGATGAACCGCAGTGTGTGCACTTGTTGTAGCTCGGCTGTTTGATGAAATCAATCCTTTATGGTTTTGGATCCTTTCTTGTTTACTGTATGAGATTTGGCTATAGGCTCTATAACGAGCCCTTCACTAAGTCCCTCCCCAATCCGTCCTCGTCCAATAGGCATGTTAGTAGTGGAAAGCTTGACCTGCATAGCAACAGTTGCTAAACTATTTGGATTGGCATTGGACTGTGTCTAAACCCTGCCCCAATGTGTGCGGTTTTGAGAAGGGCTCACTGCAGAAGAACATTCAGGTTGGGTTGCATGTGTACACACGTGCATGTGTGTGGGTGTGTGTGTGTGTGTGTGTGTGTGTGTGTGTGTGTGTGTGTGTGTGTGTGTGCGTGTGCGCGCGCAGGGCCGTCACGACCATGAAACTTTGGTTAACCGTAAAATGTTGCGCAAATAATTGCACTTGTTATAGCAGCCCTGGATTTGAACCTGTTTTCCTATGCAAAATGCTGACATGAAAATGTCTGAGCGGAAAAAAAACACTACTTTGAACTACACCAATGACTGAGCAGCGACTTTACAGAGAACCAGGCTCAAAGTCGCTTGCGGTGGATGAAGGACTCTCCGAGGAGCACTTTGTGTGCAGCAGAGAGTTTACACTTGAAGAACACACAGCGCAGCAGCAGCAGCGTTCACAAAGACAGCACTTCACATCCTATAGTCAATAGAGCGCCCTGGAGGCACATAGAGAGCACTAATCTATTAGTAATGATTCAGTCACTGTACAGCCCAGAGATCAATCCTCACTCCCTCCATTCATACTTACACCACATTAAGCTCTTCCTACTTCCGCCACCTCTTCCCACCTCCTTCCTCACAGGTGTGTTACCGGTGGTACTAATTATTGTTAACTCCCGGACCGTCGAAGTCGTGCTTGTCGTTCTCTTACCGTGAAATAATAACACACACACACACACAATATGTCATAAGCTCGACCAATTAATTTGTCGACAACAACAAACGTTCCGTATCGTCTGCAGGGCCAAGCAAGGGGTGTCTGTCTGCAGGGAAACAGTTGCAACATTTACTGCGTTTAAGTGCATTTGCTGCATTTAAGTAGAAGCAATGTTAGATGGGAAAAGGCACAAATGATATACTCATGTGGACGGATGGTGCCGTGGTACACACGCATAATGTTTGTGCTGCGCAGAGTGTAACGCAGGCAGGCAGGCAGGCAGGCAGGCAGGCAGGCAGGCAGGCAGGCAGGCAGGCAGGCTGCCCTGAAGCTAATTGGAGTGGAGTGAGGGAGTTAGAGTTGATAAGTCCGCTCAGATATTCATCGATCTGCTTCCACTTTTCAGAGTCTCTCTCTCTCTCTCCCTCTCTCTCTCTCTCTCTCTCTCTCTCTCTCTCTCTCTCTCCTCCTCCCTCTCCCTCCCTCTCTCTCGTGAGCACAGCGTTGGCACAGTGCTCCATAGCTGGACTCAGTCCTGCAGTCCGTAAAGTAAAGCCAGGTCTTCTCAGCCTGCCAAAAACACACGCTTAAAATGCAGGGAAGAGAGAGAGAGAGAGGGGGAGAGAGAGAGAGAGAGAGAGAGATAGAGAGAGAGAGAGAGAGAGAGAGAGAGAGAGAGGGAGAGAATACGTCGCAGAGGGAATTAGAGTTGATGGAGGTGGGGGGGGGGGGATAAAATAAAGAGAGGGACAGAGAGACGCACTCTGGCAAGGACACATGCACCACACACGCTCGTGCACACACACACGTGTGCAGCACGGTTTTGCCTGATTCATCCTTGGCTCGGCGCCACGTCGCACACCACCACCACCACCACCGAAAATAGCTGATACTTCTATTTTTGACGCTGGCTTATGAATGAGGGTTCAGGACAGCATGCATGCAGGATTATTACACGGATGCTCTTTCTTGCAGCGGCGTGCGCCGCGCAACAGAGCGGCCGAATCCTATACTCCCCCCGTCTGTATGCAGTGATGGGCAAGTTACTGGGGAAATGTAGTAAGCTACACTACTCATTACTCTCGAAAAAAAAAAAAAACAAAACAAAAAAAAAAAAAAAACACTACAAGCTATCCTCAGAAAATTGCAGCAACTTAAGCACACTACAAGCCTACTATCCCCAAAATCGTAGCAAGCTACACTACAGCTATCTCCAAAAAATGTAGCAAGCTACACTACAAAGCTACATGACAAAAGTAGCTTGCTACATCAACTACAAACAGTATACGTTGTATATAATTATTAATAAAATTATTAACTTAATTAACTTAATGTACAACTTTCTAAACATAATATTATGTTGTTTATTTTGTCTTGTTTATTTCCCTATTTATTTATTTCCCTATAAGCACTTTGAGCTGCATGACAGGTGGTATACAAATAAATTCTACCCATTGAAAATCGGTGGAATTCCGAAAATGTGGGTGTAAGCAATCCCCAGGAAATTGTAGCAAGCTACACTACAAGCTAACCCACAGAAAGGTTGTAGCAAGCTACACTACAAGTTACGGGAAAATGCAATTTAAAGGGGAATTCCACCCATTTTCAAAGTTTTTCTGAGAGGATACAAATGTGAACCAAATGGACCCTAGCGGGTCCATTTTGTTCCATTTGTACCCTCTCAGAAAAAAAGGGGTCTGAAAAAAAAATCATTAACATGGTGAAATACATCTTGATGATGTCATCAGATGTATTTCACCGTGTTAATGTTTTTTTCAGACCTCCATTTTTAGGAAATACAGAATTGGGGAACTTTTTTATCATGTCCACACAACATCTCTAAGGTATATTAATGACATATTAAAATGTTGAAAATGGGTGGAGTTCCCCTTTAAGCTATGTAGCTTAGCTATTTGTAACGACTTACTGTCCATCACTGTCAGTGCGTCTATAAAGCCACACAGGGCTCAGCCGTCGGCTGTCCGTCATCGCCAAGGAATGGTTCCCTGTCTTTTCATGTCGCGTTCACATCCAGCATGCTCTACGGCGATTAAAAATGACCCCCCCCCCGCCGCGTTTTTTGACAGAAAGTGTGCTTCGTTTGGCACCTGAGCAGCTTATAAAGGGATGGATTGGACACGGGCTTCACTCTCAAATGAGGGTTAGAGAGAATAGAATGGAGCAGAACGTCGCTGCACCCCTGGCTCTGTCTCCTAGAATTATTCATAAAACATAACTACCACCATACCAACCTATACCTCCAGGCCTCTTTCCACTTCCTTCACGGATGTTATAGATAATTTAGGCGTTGTCAGTGCCAAACTGACGCTGTATAAAATGGAAAACAAAAGGGTGTACACTGCAGTGTACACTCCCTAATTCAGGGGTTTTCAACTTTTTTTGACACCAGGGCCCACCATTTATTCAGCATTTGAGCTACGGACCACCATTTGAGGACATTTTAAGCCCCACAGACCCCGAAAACTAAAGATTTCTCTTGCTTTTGTCCACAATTCCAGGCTGGATTTGGGAAACCAAAACAAGCAATTAACATACAGATAAAATGACTAATGATATAGTTGTGTCTAATTAAGATGTGTAAAAATCGAACCAAATGTACCCGCAAGGGTCCATTTGGTTTTATTTTTACGTTCTGAAGAGTTACATCTGGTTAACCAGATGTGGACCACCTGGAACCCTCTCAGGGACGACTGGTGGTCCCGGACCTGTTGAAAACCCCTGCCCTAATTGCATGATTTAACCGTGTGGATAGCAACTTGTTGGGGTCATTTATGGCTTGTTTATTTCACAAAGAGAAAGAAAATACGGAGATATCACCTACATCTCATTTATCTCTCAAATACAGCTACAAACGTTGTCCTTAGAATCCATACTGAGACATGGGTGATCTTTAGATGATCTTCAAATGAGAAATAAACATTGGTTCGGAGCTTAAACTGAGAAAAGATATTTTCCTCTGGGTTTAAACTAACAACAATGCAAATATTGCTAATCCGTTGATCTGCCTTTTAACTTTTCTTTCCATGTGTTTGGTTGTTGGCAAGATAAACGTTAAGTTGGATAAAGAGCTTGTGGCTGCCTGCCTGTCTGTGTGTATTAAACAACCATACAGTGAGGATGATAATAGCAGCCAGAATAGACAGCAGCATTTGCCTTCCCCGAGAGTGTTTTTGTTTGTCTCTCTCCATTGTTTTTTATTTGTATCTCCATTTACGATTCAGGCATTTAGCAGACGCTGACATGCAGAGCAGCTATAGCGTGAAATTGGAATAAGGAGAATAAGCAGCGCGATAGTCAGTAAACAAGGTAAATAACGGCATAAATAAAGTGCAGAGGGAATAGTGTAGTAACTCCAAGAAGCAAAAATAATGCAAATCACGTACATGACCGTACGCATGCATATACAGGTCAACTATGTCATCATCACCACGTCTGCCATTCAGACGGTCCATAAAGGCGTTTCTGTCTGGCGCAGGCTAAAGTTCAGCCGTTCTGTAATATTACAACCAGTCTATCATTAAACTCAGGTCCTCCTCCAGACAGCAGGCTCAAAGTGCACACTTTCATCACGCCTCCACACATAAACATTCCCTGTCCGAAACCCTGGCGACGCCACGGCTTAAACTGAGGCTCTGTTTGGGGGAAAAAAGAAAAAAAAGTACATTGATGATTGACTAAAGCAGTGGTTTTCAACCTTTTTCATACCAGGGCTCACTATTTATTCAGCGTTTGAGCCACAGACCACCGTTTTGATGGCATTTTAGCTCCAAACAGACCCCAAAACTAATGATTTAATTTGCTTTTGTCCACAATTCCAGGCTGGATTTGGGAAACAAAAACAGTCAAATATACAGATTAAAATGACCTCTACATATACATATCTCTATTACATAGACAAAATGGATATAAAGCACTCGAGTATAGAGAGTGAACTGTGGCCATAGCCCCGCCCCTTGCTATGCATTTCAATACAAGTTGCTCAGTGGCGTTCTCATGCACACGGAACACAACGCCACTGAAGTGTAAGTGGCGTTCTCATACACACGGAACACAACGCCACTGACGCACGTGATGTCATGAACGTCCGTCCAACTCCGTTAGGTCCGCCGCCATTACCATACTGCACTTACACTTACACATTTCGCCACTAGGCCCCGTAGCTCGAAAATTGTTTCACAGGAGTTTTGGGGAAACATATTTGACCCCCTCAACTTTGTTTTCGACCGATCTCGCTCATACTCTGTCAAACCGCAACACAAACAGAGCCACCACACACATACTGATCTGTAGCGTTGCCACATCAAACTGCCATTGCTCGTATGTCATCGGTTATATATTTTTATTTTATTGTTTGCGTTCGAGATCTCACTTTCTCACCCCTCAATGTCGCAACTTTTCCAGTACACACGCCCCTCCTCCGGCCTCAACCACTGCCTTACGCTATAGACACAGTTACGACATACAAGTTGTTACGACATCTACGTTCCACACCATTGCAGCGAACGGTCCGGTCGACAGAAGAACTTCCATCACCATTGAAGACAGCGGACGTATTTACGAACTGGGACGGAAATCCGGCTTTGCAGAACGACATGGGTTACACCCTGCTAGCAGTCAAAGCTACCATCGTCCAGCCTCTGCCGCTGCTGTCCAATGTCCATATTCCAATACTACCCACTCATTTTCGACCGATGCACACGTGTTGTGTTGTTCTAACAATAAACTGCATGTTCGACTACGCGTCTGTCCGTATTCAGCGCTGCATGAGCAGCGCTCGAGCGCTCAGTTTCTGACCCCCCAATGTTCGCAACTGTGACTCTACATGCCATTGATGTCGCAACTCTGACTCTGCATGCCCTTGCATGGCCACAGTGTTACAGACAGTAGACAGAGTTGCGACAACTCCGTAGACATGTACAGGCATGCCATCATGGCGTTCATGTCAAAACACTAGCACCTTTGCCCACTGACTGGAGGGGACATCTAACTCACGTGGTTTTCAACCAGTCGGCGGGCGGGGACCACCAGTGGCACTTCTGAGGGTTCCAGGTGGTCCTTAGCTAAATTATCGAAAGTTGGTTAACTGTATTAACAGTATTGTATTACAATTTCCACTGCAAAACACGATCGTATTCCACTCATTTCGACCCATGGATCCCACACGTGTTGTATCTAACAATAAACTGCACGTTCGAAAGACATCATGCGTTTGGGGTCTGTGGGGCCTAAAATGTCATCACATGCTGGTCCGTGTCTCAAAGGCTGAATAAATAGTGGACCCTCGTACTATCAAAAGGGTTGTAAACCAATGATCTAACGGATCACTTCACTGAACACACTGGTTTTGCTCATCTAATCGTGCGGACGCGCGTGCTTACACAGCCATACCTCACTTATAAAACTATTTCAACAACACAGACGAAACGATCGAGACACACAGAGGAGATCTAGAGACGTGAATTGGCGTGAAGAAAGTCGCTTAAAAACACTGATTGATCATCAATACGTGCGCACACACGCAGCCTGCAGCACTCTCTGACGCCGTACCGTCTCCAAGTCTGAACTACGGTGAAAAATGAACGGTGCGGCCGTGCTTAGTAGCCTACACTGACGTTCGTTTCCACCACACAGCTTCTGCAAAGTTCTTTCCTACCTTTGACTTAATGTGTTGCTAAAAGACGCCCAGATGATATATCCAATTGATTATATTTGCACGCATGTAGCCTGCAGTGGTCAGCACTTAGCACTGGAGAATGGTTGTAGTGTGGCAGAACAACTACCCCAAATTGTGGTCGCTCTGCCACAATGCCTCAATGCAATAACAATGTATTTACGGCCTATAAAAAAGCACTTTGAGGTGCATTTCATTTCATGAAGGGTGCTATAAAAAATAAAATGTTTTATTTTTTTAGGGTAATAACAATAATAACAATTATTATTATGATTATTATTATTATTTACGAGTACATTTGTTTATAATGCTTTGAATATAATATTAACATTTTAAACATAATGGGTGCATTATTATTTGATTAAAAACAATAAACTCATGGATATTTAGTCCCTCACAGATCCAACGCGTGGCGCTAGAGGTTCGGGGCGCGAAGCGCCCGAACTTCTAGTTAGTCTACATTCTCTAGTTCTGTAGACTTGGACGAATTCACTTAACTCTTAGGAGTGTAAGCATTGCGGGTCCATTTGGTTTCATGTTTATGCTCTCAAGAGTTACATCTGGTTAACCAACTTTTCATCTGGTAAACCAAACTCAGCGGGAGACCACCAGGAACCCTCTCAAGGACCACTGTGGTCTCCGGACCACTGGTTGAAAACCACTGGTCTAAAGCACTCTGCAATGCAATACATTCATTCACCCACTCACAGGAAACCATGGGTGGTAAGGCACCCAACAGGTCCAGTGTCTTGCTCAAGGGCAGTGCCGTTGCTGCTAGGCATGCCGGTAGGCTGCAAGACGTGCCGTGCCCGTAGGGCAACATGCCGTGGGGGGCAACCAAATATGTCAAATAGTGTTACCCCAATCCTAATGTTAACGCCTGTACCGGGGCTCAGAAAGCAAGCGCTGTTCGGTTTGCTTCCCATATATGTTCCCAAATTGGAGTGTGACGCACGCACAGACACCCACTGACTTCAAAAACTTGCGCACTGTGTTTGCAATGATTTCTCTGGTCCTTTGGAGAAAAAAAAGAGTTTGAACACAGGATGGTGGCATGTCTAAGTTTTGGATGTATATTAGAGGTTTTTTACCCATTTAAAATGGCGGAATTCGAAAATGTGTGGTGGGGAAAATGAAGTAAACTACACTCCTTGCTACTCAAAACAAGTGGTGTAGCTTCACTACAAGCTATTCCCAGAACAAAAGTAGTAAGCTACACTACAAGCTATGGGAAAATATAGTTAAGTTATCAAAAATTGTTAAGTGGCTCAAATGCTGAATAAATGGTGGTCCCTGGTGTCAAAAAGGTTGAAAAACACTGGTATAAGGAGAATCCTGCCGTTGTGGGTCTGCTGCTCTCCCAGACGTCCTATCTACCCCCCCCCCCCCCCCCCCCCCCCCCCCCCACACAACACACACACACACAATAGGCAATCAACTGAGTGAGCCCGCAGGGTCTGGGACGAGTGGGTGTATGAGTGGCGCAGTGTGCCTCTCATCACCCCCCCCCCCCCCCCCACACACCACACACACACACACATATACACACACACACCCCTCCTCCCCACTGGAGCGGAGCAAACAGGCTGCCCACGGTGTCCCTGCATGGGAGACTGCTTTGTTTGACCACCTTCACTGATAAGACTGTCAACAACTCTTACTGCATTAGCTGTCCCTGAGTCACGTCTCTCCCTCTCTACCTCTCTCTCTCCCTCTCTGAGGTGTCAGGTAGCACCTTCTGTACCACTGGCACAGAGGCAGGTACCAGCAGAACACCCCCTACTTTTTTTGTTTTTCCATGAGCCAAGTGACGCGGCGACTATTATTGGCTCCTCTGACGGGGTAGGAAACCTCATACTGTATGTGTTGAAAACAGTTTCCAAGGATTTATGGGGGAAAAAAAGTAGCAGATCTGCGAGCTTGCTGTTTGGAGCTTGCACATCGGATATACTTTTGATGCTTTCGTGTGGCGCCATATGATCAAGTACGGCGTTTGTTTACGGGGCAAAGAAAACAGAAACCACACACAAATCGGGAACAGAGTCGGACTGACCGTAGGGGGTACAGGGAGTTCTCCCGGTGGGCCACGACCCGTAGGGGGCCGGTGGTATCACGGTATGATTAAAAGCACTGTTTTTCAACCTTTTTGATCCCAGGGCCCATTATTCATTCAAAATTTTGATGACATTTTAGCCCCAACAGACCCCAAAACTAAAGATTCATTTTGCTTTTTGGTCCACAATTCCAGGCTGGATTTGGGAAACAAAACAGTCCAACATACAGATCAAAATGACCATTAATCTTCTACATTTTGTAATTAGACTTGGGCCAATTTAGATGACTATTTTAACTCTTTGAGAGCGTGGTCCATTTTGGTTTCATGTTAACACTCTGAAGAGTTATATCTGGTTAACCAACTATACCAGGTAGAATAGGTCCATCACGCACTGGTTGTGGTGGGCCGGTCTAGGCCAAATCAAGCTAAAAATGTCCGGGCCGATTTTTTCGCCCAGTCCACCACTGCTGGAAGATGAGAGGTTTCCCCCCCCCCGACGGTGACGACATAGGGTAGCTGTTTCGCACCTTGAAGAGTGGCGATCTCTGAGTCACGTCTTGCATCGACAGCACCGGGAGGAGTGAGTGGGGCTTAGAGTGAAGCACTGCAGTCCTGCAGCTCCTCCGGTACGGTGCGGTACGGTACAGTACACCCAGCAAATCACTGCTCTGCTCTCCTCAACAGGGGCGGATCTAGGCATGGGCATGGGGGTGGCAATGCATCGTGTTTGGTGGGGCAGACTGGGCATTTAGCCCAGTCTGCCCCACCAAACATGATGGCATGCAAAACAACCCAAGATATTTCAAATTAAAGTGCTTATAATTCAAATGATTTGAAACACTACTACTGCTACTAACTAACTACAGCTGTGGCACCACTAAACCAACAGCATTTCATCATTGAAAACAGAAAACTCTCTCAGTCAGACCTTTAGCTTCATGCATGCTGTGTTCCTGTTGCAACTTCAACACCAGCTGATGTTATTATTGATGTTTTACTTGCTTAATAAAAGTCCTGTAACCGAAAATGGTATGGGTGCGACGAAGTTGCCCCCGTACCATTTTCTCCTGCCCCCCCAATTGGGAAATATTACATCTGCCCCTGCTCTGCTCTCCTCTCTAGTGTGTGTGCAACCATGTGTGTATGTATGATAACGCTGCTGTCGGGCAGAACACTCTTATCTCCACATTCTAACTTTTTGTGAATTGAACTACTTGATCGTTCCACAGAGTTGCACGAAAAAGTGGCAGATTCCCAAGCGCAAAAACGGATCTGCTCATAATTCCGAAGCTGCATTAGGACAGTGAGGAGAGGGTTAGTAATAGACCTTTCAGTAAGCACCGCCCTCTCCCCAGTGTCCACCCAAGGCTATAGGACACTTTCCAGCCGGGCTCATTCATTACAATGTAGCAATGTATCATATTACACATTAAATACTGGTTCATTTTAGGAACCAGACCTTCAAAATCTCTTCCAAATCAGTCAACAAGGCATGCCCAAGGCCTAGGCAGTGGATGAATCTGTGTGACATTTATTTTTTTTAAAACAATGTCATCATATAGGAAAGCTATTGGTGGAGCGGTTTGTCTATCACATGTTATGCTTAGCTGTGATTGGACCACAGCAGTTTGGGGAGGGGCTTACTGAACGAATTGTCTCCTCTCCCGTGGCTGCTGACACTTGAGGCCTTCCACATAGTGTAGCTGGTTGTAGGAAATACAGTATACTAAATGTTCTTCAAATCCATAACAATATTACAGGCAGGGGTGTAGTGGAGGGGGGACGCGGGGGGACGGCGTCCCCCCACTTCTCACATCTAAAATATTTTTGGGTCTGAAAAAAAAAACACTTCTAAAAGTACTACTACAACACTGATTACAGGTACAGATCAGAGCAATGGTCACCGAGTTATGGCCCTTTGAAATGTTAGAAACTACACACTGAAATGTTACACTACAACACTGTTAGAATAGACAGTATGTGGCTCCATTTTCGTTACCACTAAACCCCTTATCCCTTAACTTCTTTGCCTTTTTAAACGATAAAAAAAAAAACATTTTCAGTAGTTTCAGCCAGTCTACAAGCTCACAACATGTTAATAGATTGACATGTTGAAATATTCCAAAAGGTTTTTCAAAATAGTAAGAACGAAATAAGGGATTTGGGATAAGGGGTTTAGCATGTAACGGAAATGGAGCCCTATACTGTAATATGTGCACTTTATTTTTATATCTGGTGTAAATGTCATGGCAGACCCCAGAACAGTGTTGGTTTCAAAATCGGTGCGGATCCCAGCAACGGTGCACCTTGCAGGTCTGCATGTTACGCACGTGATGTCCACCGTCCACAGCCAACGAAACGCAATACGGTATATACTGTAACCCATAACTGGGCGTAAAAATGCGTAAAAATGAAACCAAATGGACCCTTGCGGGTCCATTTGGTTTCATTTTTACGCTCTCAAGAGTTAAAATATTCATCAGGTGAATTAGCCCAAGTCTACACAACTAGAGAATGTCGGAGATTAATGGTCATTTTGAACTGTATGTTTGTTTTGTTTCCCAAATCCAGCCTGGAATTGTGGACAAAAGCAAGAAAGAGCAAGAGAAGAAATCTGTAGTTTGTGGGGCTAAAATTGTCATCAATTGGTCGTCCTCTGTGGCTCAAATACTGAATGAATTGAGGGCCCTGGAGTCAAAATGGTTGGTCTTACTCTTACTTTTATCTTGAAATTAAATTAATACTACGCAGACTTTAGTTCAGCCTTTAGTTTTGGCCCTCCACAATATTTTATGTATCTCATTTGGCCCCTTGGGAAAAATAATTGCCCACCCCTGCTGTAACCCGTAGACAGCTTTGTACTAGCTCGCAATGTGAACGCACAGCAGCCCCACCTGTTTTATCTGCCAGCCGTGGGCCATATAACCAATTGTGTATGTATGGGACATAGCTAACAGTGCACAGACAGAGAGAGAGAGAGAGAGAGAGAGAGAGAGAGAGAGAGAGAGAGAGAGAGAGAGAGAGAGAGAGAGAGAGAGGAGAGAGAGAGGAGAGAGAGGAGAGAGAGAGAGAGAGACAGACAGACAGACAGACAGACAGACAGACAGACAGACAGACAGACAGACAGACAGACAGACAGACAGACAGACAGACAGAGAGAGAGAGAGAGAGAGAGGAGAGAGGAGAGAGAGAGAGAGAGAGAGAGAGAGAGATTATCTGGAGGGTAGAAACAAAAGAGAGTCAGACTAGCAAAAGAAAAAGCTGGAATGAGATAATGAGGATGGATGCAAACTAGTAGAGGACTGTGGGGGGAAAGTCGTCGGAAAGGAAAGGAATTAGGCCAACACCAGAAGTGGGTGCGACCGACCAGCGGACGACGGGTGACAAATTGACAAGGAACGGCAGAAGACAGGCTGTAGCGCAGCGCCGAAGAGGTTTTTAAAAAATAATAATACAAAATAGAAAAGACAAAAAGCTGGGAGAGCTGACTCCCTCCTTCTCCTCCCCTCCCCTCAACTACTTCCATTTTCTTTTTTTTACATTTCTCTCTCTCTCTCTCTCTTGGCTTTCTACTTTGTGTGTATCTGTTCTGTTCAGCCCCTCTGGCTCTCTGCATGGCTGGCTGTGTGCTTGTCCTGTGCTGTTGCTGCAGAGCCAGGCTGACAGAGATGGAGCTACAACTGTAGAGGCATGGAGGCCAGTGTTGCCAACTTGGCGCATTTGTCACTATATTTTGCTTTTTTTTCCCGGCCACCCTAGCGGCAAAATTAGTGAAAAACTCCTGGCGGGAAATCTAGTGCTTTTTTTGCTGGTGAGTTGGAGTGAAATTGGTTGATAGGCGCCAGAGATAACACCCTTGTTTTTCACCATTTTTCTATATGATATAGTCTTTCCTTCCTAGAAAGGACTGTTGGTAACCAACTGTACCCTTATAGATCTGTAACTCTTGAGATTGTAAAATGAAACCAAATGGGCCCTTACAGGTCCATTTGGTTTTCATTTTACGCTCTCAAGATTTAAATTATATTTTAACATCTGAATTCCCTAACTTTTACGAATCTACACATTTAGAAAATGTAGAAGAAATGCTATTTTGGCCAAAATTTGACCAGTTATTTCTCCTAAACGAGTCCGAGAGACTATACACTCAACATCAAAAGGGTGGTCCTCTGTGACTAAAATGCAGAAGAAATAGTGGGGCCCTGGTGTGAAAACGGTTGAAAACCCACTCCTCTATAGTGCATTTTAGTCAGTGATGGACTGGGCAAAAAAAAAAAAAAAAAAAACGGCCCGGACATTTTTAGCGTGATTTGGCTTAGACCGGCCCCCCACAACCAGTGTGTGATGGACCTATTCTACCTGGTATAGTTGGTTAACCAGATGTAACTCTTTGAGAGCGTAAACATGAAACCAAATGGACCCGCAAGGGTCCATTTCGTTTCATGTTTACACTCTCAAGAGTTAACACTCTCAAGAGTTAAAATATTCATCTAAATTGGCCCAAGTCTAATTACAAAATGTAGAAGATTAATGGTCATTTTGATCTGTATGTTTGACTGTTTTGTTTCCCAAATCCAGCCCGGAATTGTGGACCAAAAAGCAAAATAAATCTTTAGTTTTGGAGGTCTGTTGGGGCTAAAATGTCATCAAATGGTGGTCCGTGGCTCAAAATTCTGAATGGATAGTGGGCCCTGGGATCAAAAAGGTTGAAAACCAGTGCTTTTAATCATACCATGATACCACCAGCCGCCTACGGGTCGTGGCCCACCAGGAGTCCTCCCTGTATGCCCAATGGTCAATCCGACCCCGAATGCATTTTGGAAGCGCCACTAGTGCATTTTGGATTTTGGCAGGTTGGCAACACAGAGGCAGAGAGAGAGAGAGAGAGAGAGAGAGAGAGAGAGAGAGCTAGCAGGGCACAGCAGTAGAATGGACTGGAGGAGAGGAGAGGAGGGATGACAGGGAGGGAGAGGAGAGGAGAGAGGGAAGGGGGAGTAGCACAGTGATAATCTCTCTTGTCTGGCTCCATTACGCTCGCCAGTACATGACTGATGAGCAACACCAGAACTGCACACTGGGAATATCATCGCGCACGCGCACAACGTCGTTGTGAGGGAGGGAGCAGCACGGTGGCCACTGGCCCTGCTCACTGCACTGCGCACGCACGCACGCACGCACGCACGCGCGCGCACGCACACACGGCTGTCCGGTTGCAACAGCAGCTGTGCTACGAAAAACGAAACTGGAACTAAGAGGCTACACTACAGCGTCACGGCCCCCGATATAGTGTTTGGAACACGAACCCACCCCAGAGAGAGAGAGAGAGAGAGAGAGAGAGAGAGAGAGAGAGAGAGAGAGAGAGAGAGAGAGAGAGAGAGAGAGAGAGAGAGAGAGACAGAGAGACAGAGAGAGAGCGGTCACCAGAATGTCACCTCCGGCCGGCTGGCCTCGTCGTGTCCTCATCAAACACCGCTTTCCGACAGGTTTAAGCCTCAGTTATGTCGTTGAGCACCGGCGTCCTGCTCAGTAAACTAATAAAATCCACAAGCTCATCACGACGTGGTGTACGTGGAGTCAGATTCGTGACAACATTATGAGCTTGCACTATGAGCTGCTAATTATATCACGCAACACCAGTGCGCAAACCAGGGCGGATGTAACATTTCCAAATTGGGCAGGAGAAAATGGTATGGGGACGGCTTCATCGCCCGATGAAGCCCCACCCATGCCATTTTCCATTACAGGACTTTTAAGTCCTGTAATAAATGGTAAGTAAAGCATCAATAATAACATCAGTTGTTGTTGAAGTTGCAACAGACATACAGCATGCATAAAGCTAAAGGTCTGACTCGGAGAGTTTTCTGTTTTCAATGATCTTAATGGTGTTGGTTTAGTGGTGCCACAACTGTAGTTACTTAGTAGCAGTAGTAGTGTTTCAAATCATTATTAAGCACTTTCATTTGAAATATCTTGGGTTGTTTTGCATGCCACCGGGTTTGGTGGGGCAGACTGGGCATTTAGGGGGGCATTGCCCCCCCATGCCCATGCCTAGATCCGCCCCTGGCGCAAACTAAGTATACTGTATATAACAGGCTTTAACCGACCAAGTCTTGCATGCGTTCATCAGGTCGAAATTGCCAAAGCTGTACTGTGTAGACTGACCATACGTCCGTATTTCCCGGGACATGTCCGTATTTCACGTCCTGTCCCGGGTGTCCCGGTTTATTTTTAGAAATTGAGGAAACGTCCCGGTTTTTGTAAAATTACTTTCATTCAGTTCCTTTCCGACACGCCTTTGCTTACATCGGACCAGTAAATCGACAGGCACTACGGGGCACGTTCGGAAATTGCGCACTGAGTACACTGAGCAATGAAAACTAATAGGCGAGTGCGCTCCGGTGTGGTATTTCCGAACGTCCCCCTAGCGCTGCGCACGATGACGTCAGCCCTAAGCAGAGTCAGTGCAAGAGCAGCAGCAGGCACATAGAGCAGGCAGCCTTCGTCAGTCAGTTAGTAGACACTAGACAGCGTGGTTGTCAGTCTCCGCCACCATGCCCAAGCGCAAGTGCACGTTTACAGACGAGTTACAGAAAAAAATCCCCGTATTCAGACCGGGGCGAGACAAAAGTGAAGCACTGTGCACTGTTTGCAAAGCAGCCAGCAGGCACATATGTTTCGCTCTGCAATGGTGGTGCAAGGGACCTAAAATTCCACATTGACACAGAAAAACACAAAAAGCTGTTCGAGGCGATAGTAGCACCTGTTCGATATCTGAATATTTCGTGAAACCAGGGAAAGATAGGGTGACCATACTAAAAGTACAAAACCAGGACACCTTGGGGGGAAACAGAAATAATTACAAATTATTTCTGTTTTATTTAAATGCATTTATTCAAAAAGTCAAAAGTGCTTTACAATGTGCTTTACAAAGAAAGAAATAATGTCAATCAACTTCTCTCAGACATAACTCTGAACAGCAACACTGAAACTCAGCCTCAATTTCAGACATGAATGCAACAATGTCTGTTGTAGGCTATTGAAAAAGGTTAACAATTGTCTTCTGGAAAAATGAAAATAAAATATCTAACAAAAAATCCTCTTGTATATTAACAACTTAGAAAGTAACTGTAGTAAAATGTACCAAAAACTAACCAAAATATAAATTTTGGTTAGTTTTTGTTGCATTCATGTCTGAAATTGAGGCTGAGTTTCAGTGCTGCTCTTCAGAGTTATGTCTGAGAGAAGTTTATTGACATTATTTCTTTCTTTGAAAAGCACATTGTAAAGCACTTTTGACTTTTTGAATAAATGCATTCAAATAAAACAGAAATAATTTGTAATTGAAGTTATTTTTGTGTGTGTGGGACCCGTGGGACCCGTGGGACCCGTGGGACCCCCCCCCCCCCCCCCCCCCCCCCCCCCCCCCCGCTAAGGTGTCCTGGTTTTGTACTTTTAGAATATGGTCACCCTAGTACTGTGTAACTTCCCTCTTCTATACCCGGATCTGAACCCGGATCTGAACCCAGAGGTCTCGATGCACAATTGCTGGATTTCTTTTAATTAGAGAGCTAATAGAGCCCCATGATTGGTCCTGTCTGGGGCAAGGATTGAATTGAGTTCAAAACCAGAAACTGAATTGCGTCAAGTCCATGTCCAACCAAGCTTTTGTAGAATGGAATGCAATACAATTTTCACTTCCAATGTAGTCTTCCGGGTGAATGGACTTAACCATTATTGGCTGAGCGATGTCAGTTTCTACCGGTAGTTACAGTACTTTTAAAATGTATAAATGTAGCCATTATTGATTTTTATTACGTCTCTGCTAACCCAAATATACAACTGTACTACAAATGTACGTAAAAACTAGACATAATAGAATAATAATAACAACAAAAGAAAAAGAAACTAGCACACGCACACAAAAAGTAATCAAAACTAGAAATTGAAAGAAAAAAAGTTCAAACACTATGGAGACATTACGCTGTAGCTGTAATAACCTTGCTGGATGACGCAGTACAGCGGCGCTGGTCAAAGCGGAACTGAGCGGAACAGAATGTAAATTAGCTACAGATTAAGCGGTGCACTGGGACCCGAGCTCACAGCCATTCAATTAAAAGGCAGATCAAATGAATGCGTGGATGAATCAGAACTAAACAGCTGACTGGGAAGGCAATTTATCTTCACTGGCAGCAAGGAGGCTCCATCTGTAGTCCCATAGGGTTGTTCCACCATTAAGTACTACGTCAATGTACTGTTTAGCACTGCATATACTGTCAAGCAGCTAGTGCACGCTGCAGGAACTATAGTACCGTTGGACTGGAGGTACGCCAGTATTTTTGTTGTTGTCGGGCAGAAACTTCAGTATGTTGTTTCTTCTTGAATAAATGTAATGGGGTTGCATTTATTTAAAACACACAAAAGCACCAGAGGATCTTCTACAAGATCGACGAAGTTGTTTGGTGGGGCAGATTGGGCATTTAGGGGGGCATTGCCCCACCCATGCCCATGCCTAGATCCGCCTCTGAACGCAGGGTCGTTGAATGAGTTAAAACAGCCCCCCCCCCTCCACACACACACACCACAAAGCCGCACACTTGTAGTCAGCCAGCTAGCTAGTCAGCCCAACCAAGTGAAGTGGGGTGACTGCCCTGCTGCATAGTCCACTGTGTGTGTCCTCTGCCATGTATCATCGAATCTTCATTTCTCTCTGTTGTCACTTGCATCGTCTTTGCATCGCTCAAACCTTTTCCCCCATGTTTTTCCTTGCAATCCCAAAACTCCTGATCTCATGTTTGCCTTTGTGAGCCCAATGATATTGAACGAAAACAATGTCCTTTTTTCCCCCTTCTCCTCTCCCCCTCCCTTCCTCCTTCCCTCCCTTCCTCCCAACCCATCTGTCCTCATCTCCTCTCTCTGTGTCCCCAGACTCCACACCTGACTGAGGTGGCAGTAAAGGAACACTGCCTAGTGCCTCTCATACATTTTCATGTCACCCCCAGCAAAAAAATGTCAAATATTGCCTCACCTTCGATACAACTACTTTATCCATCTATATGTTAGCTTAAAACGCCACTGTTACCGGTGGCAGGCGTCAACAACAATAAGTAAGACAAGTACAGTAAACACGTAATTAAGACGAGACAACACAGTCGGTGCAGTGCACACACGTGAGAGTGCACGGTCCACACAGAATGCATGGCAAGCAGTCAGGGTATAGGGTAAAGATGACTCCAAGTATTTCACAAGTATTTCACACACCGACTCAAACACTTCACAGAATGTGGTATGCATGCGGGGTGGGGGTGGGAGAGGGGGAGGGGGGTGGCCCGGGTGGGGGTAGGAAAAAGTCCAAGTCACGATTCAACCTCTTATTATCTAGTCTCTCCATTACCACATTGTAGCACTGTAGCAGGATGGTGCAGCCTGCTAGAGAATCGTGATGCATCGCTGCAGCTGCAACAGGAGAGGACTCAAGGTCGGCTCCCCATGCATTTGGGGACATTACTGGGAAGAGGTGGTGCGTGCAACGTGCGTGCGTCTCTCTCTCTCTCTCTCTCTCTCTCTCTCTCTCTCTCTCTCTCTCTCTCTCTCTCTCTCTCTCTCTCTCTCTCTCTCTCTCTCTCTCTCTCTCTCTCTCTCTCTCTCTCTCTCTCTCTCTCTCTCTCTCTCACATACGCACGCATGCACACACTGCAAGGCTCCTGAAGGGATAAATGCCTGCATGTCTGCTCTGTATCCAAAGTCAGCTGAGTGTATTAGCCGCATGCCGTCTAAACCAGGGAAACTCCCACCTGCCAAGTGAAAAGAAAGCAGCACGACTCCTCATGCATTGAAGGAAACAGGAGGAAGCAGGAGGAAGGCAGCTGAGGTTGGTGGAAGATGTGTATAGCCTGGGATCACATTAGGAATTGGCGCTGGGTGATAAAAATGGGTTGCAAAATCCTGGGGATAAAATTTATATACACTGTACTGTAGTTGTTGATGGTGATAAGAGTCAAAAAATATTGACAGTGCCCTCTCTCTCGCATACGCACGCACGCACACACACACACACACACACACACACACACACACACACACACACACACACACACACACACACACACACACACACACACACACACACACACACACACACACACACACACACACACACACACACACACACACACACACACACACACTGCAAGGCTCCTGAAGGGATAAATGCCTGCATGTCTGCTCTGTGTTCAAAGTCAGCTGAGTGTATTAGCCGCATGCCGTCTAAAGCTCTGTAACATGCATGAATGTCTCCCCCTCTCTCTCATTCCGCCGCTCAATTCAATTCAAGGGGGGTTACTGGAATGAGAAAACATTGAAAACTGCATGTACACTTAAATATAAAATAAACAACCTGTGTCATATGTCAAATTAGAGGGAAGACTATTTTAAGATTTGTTCTTGTGTTTTCTGTCAGAAACATATCAGTCAACAGCATTGGCAGGCTCTCAAAGACCAAAGATATCTTGTGCCTGGCATTTAGATCTAGATTCAGCTCCTGCAGGTGACACATGTTGTGTAGGCTGGTCCGGGGGTTGAGGATGGTGTGGTGCTGGTTGTGCTTCCTACGGTATTTGTCCTCTAAGCTTCATGGTGTTGTGCCAGGGTGGTTTCATGTGTGAATTCAGTGGTGGACATTTTTAGCGTGATTTGGCCTAGACCGGCCCACCATAACCGGCGTGTGATGGACCTGTTCTACCTGGTATAGTTGGTTAACCAGATGTAACTCTTTGAGAGCGTAAACATGAAACCAAACGGACCCACAAGGGTCCGTTTGGTTTCATGTGAACACTCTCAAGAGTTAGAATATTCATCTAAATTGGCCCATGTCTAGTTAGGAATTGTAGAATATTAACGCTCATTTTGATCTGTATGTTTAACTGTTTTGTTTCCCAAAACCAGCCTGGAATTGTGGCCCAAAAAGCCAAATAAATCTTTAGTTTTGGGATCTGTTGGGGCTAAAATGTCATCAAATGGTGGTCCGCTGTGGTTCAAAATTCGGAATGAATAGTGGGCCCTGGGATCAAAAAGATTGAAAACCAGTGCTTTTAATCATACCGTGATACCAGCGCCCCCCTACGGGTCGTGGCCCACCGGGAGACCTCCCTGTATGCCCAATGGTCAATCCGACCCTGTGTGAATTCGTGCTGCCACTTAAGACAGTCCTTTGCTACATCTTCCCACGTGACAGGGTCTGAAAAGACTTGTTTACAGACGTCCTTGTAGTTTACCTTAGGGGCTGTCTGATCTGTCTCTTGGCAGATGACAGTTCCGCATAGAGAGGATCGTCCTTTGGGACGACGCGACCATGTGTCCATCTGTCGGACATGGCCGAACCAGTGGAGACGTCTCTGCACCAGGAGAGAGTGCATGCTGGAAAGCTGTGCTCTCTCCAGGACTGCTGTATTGGCGGTATCCCTCCCTTTGATGCATAGTATACACCTAAGGCATACACCTAAGGTAGTAGCTGTTTAGCCGCTGCGCTTGGTGTGAGTAGAGACTCCAGGTTTCAGTACCAAGCAGGAGTGTGCTGTGATGAACACAAGCTCTGTACACCTTTATCTATGTGTGGAGAGTGAGTTTGACATTGTCCCACACACTCTCTGTGAGATTCCCAAAGGTAGGGAAAGCTTTTCCGATGCATCCAGCATCGAGTGACAGGTTGTCAGTGATGGTGGACCCAAGGTAGATGAAGGTTTCCAGGTATGTAGTTGTTGGGGTCGCGGTGGCACAGTGGTTAGTGCCGTCGCCTCACAGCTAGAAGGTTCTGTGTTCGATCCTGTGCCCATACCCGGGGCGGCCCTTTCTCCACACAGAAAGGGCCCTTCTGTGTGGAGTTTGCATGTTCTCCCTGTGACCCTCATAAAAACATGCAGTAATCCTGGGCTCTAAACTAAACCGCCTGATGGAGGGGCAGGAATTGGTTGGAATAACATGTTCCTTCCACATGCCATGTCAACCAGGGAAACTCCCACCTGCCAAGTGAAAAGAAGGCAGCACGACTCCTCATGCATTGAAGGAAACAGGAGGAAGCAGGAGGAAGGAAGCCGAGGTTGGTGGAGGATGTGTAGAGCCCAGGATCACATTAGGAATTGGCACTGGGTGATAACAAATGGGCTGCAAAATCGTGGGGATAAAATATGTATACGGTACACTGTAGTTGTTGATGGTGATCGAGTCAAAAAATATTGACAGTTCCTTGACCCGTTGCCTTGTTTTTATTTATTTTTTTAGGCACCAACATGCACCCCTGCTTGACACCATGTAAAGTATCATGTCGGTGGTAGACATTCCTGTAGATCTCCACGAGAACTATGTAGTCTATTCAGTGCAACTATAATCACACAGGTTTACCAGTATAGAGAGACATAACAGTAGACTCCTGTCTCCCTATTTATACAGGGTGATGACGGCGGAATCCCTCATGTGCTGTGGGGACAGTAAGACAACACAACCCAGTGCAGTGCATGTGAAAGTGCCCACACAGAAGAATGGCAAGCAGTCAGGAAGGGGGAAGACGACTCCGGAGAACTATTTCACACCGGCTCAAACACTTGAGTCCAAGTCACGATTCACTGTCTATTATCTAAAGTCTCTGTGAGCACATTGCTGTAGTAGCGGGCTGCACCAGCCAGAGTCGTGATGCATTGCTGCAGCTGCAACAGGACGACTCAAGGTCGGCTCCCCGTGCATTTGGGGACACGAAGCAGCGGAGCGAGGTTCACGCACGCAGGCACACGATCTGTGAGACTCATGGATGGATAAATGCATGTCGGCATTGCGTGCTGTTTGAAAGTTCAACGTCAGCTGCTTCGCAAAGCCGCATTACTGTAAAGTGTACCATGCATGCCCTTCTCACTCGAATTCAACAATATAAGAACATTGTATATACAATATCAGGTACAAAGGGAATAAAGAGCTGTGCTAAGTTACAACTTAGAAGGAAGTCTATTTGTTCTTTGCATTTTATATCAGAAATAGTGAAACAATTACATCACTATTCAGCGTTGTATAAACTTTTCAAAGTCTATACTGGTACCTGCAGTCTATACTGGTACCTGCAGTGGTCAAATTGTTAGCACTCACAGTGCTAATGTATCCACACAGAGGTGCACTACTCACTTCACACGCGTGTGATTTCTTCAACACAAAACAAAACAGAAGGTATCTGCCCAACAACAACGATTTTGGGAAATTTCTCTATTTCTCTATTTCTCTATACTATTAGGAGCAGTGGCTGCTGCTGAACTATTTTCTTATGTCAACCTCTGTTACTTGCAACTTCTTCAAAATCAGCCTTTACAGGTGTGGTGCAGGCAGAAAGGCAGCTAACAGACAGACAGACAGACAGACAGACAGACAGACAGACAGACAGACAGACAGACAGACAGACAGACAGACAGACAGACAGACAGACAGACAGACAGACAGACAGACAGACAGACCACATCACAAGCCTGTTTCACAGCCTTTTACTCCAATGCCATGGGCATGTGTGTGTGCATGGGAACTCTCAAACACACTGCAGTGTAGTCCATGTGGTTCCCAAGCGCAGTCCTGGCCCATTTTAATGTAATTTCACAACCCACTTTATGCTTCTCCTCAAACAGGCCGGTTGCATTAGTAAAGCAATGCCGTAGAAATGCCATACTCTGAGATGTAGTGCGGCAGTAGAAATGGTAGCAGCCCGGGGAGTTTAAAGCAAGATTGAAAAACCATAATGTCTGCCATTTCTTTTACTAGCACCTGAATAAAAGCCTTAAGCTGTCCGAACTGCTCGAGTGTATATCGCTTCTGCAACAGTTCGCATGGCACAGCGGAGCAGACGAATTAGGCTGATTTGCGCTGGTAGACTCCCCTTTGTTTTAATGTAGTAGGGCAGTGGTTTTCAACCTTTTTTCATACCAGGGCCTTACTATTTATTCAGAATTCGAGCCACAGACCACCATTTCAGAACATTTCAGCCCCACAGATCCCAAAACTAAAGATTTATTTTGCTTTTGTCCATAATACCAGGCTGGATTTTGGAGAAAACAAAACAGTCAAACATAACAGATCAAAATGACCATTAACCTTCTACTTTCTCTAGTTGTGTAGACTTTGGGTAATTCAGATGATGAATATTTTAACTCTTAAGAGTGTAATAATGAAACCAAATGGACCCACAAGGGTCCATTTGGTTTCATTTTTACACTTTCAAAGAGTTACATCTGCTTAAAGATGGAGTTCCATGAATTGTTTCTACCCTAAAACATGATCATCAGGTATTAATGTTATATGAAAAGTAAGATTTTTTTCCCCAAAAGTGTACAGTGTTTGTTAAACTGTCATTTTTATGATTCCACCCTACCAGTTCATTAAGTATGCCTGGTTTGCCTGGTGGGTGGTGATGGGTGGAGATCCACCTGAACTGAAGCCACAACCACAGCTTTAGTTGCATGATAAAGGGGGAGGAGTTAGGGGAGGGGCTGAACACGTGATGTCACTATATTGAAGTTTTTTTCATTGGCACGTTTGACTGGAAAGGTTCAGCCCCCAGGAAGAAACCCTAAATACAAAGGGAAGACATCATTGCACATAAAAAACACACCAAGGGGTCTATTTACATACTGCCACCTCTTAAACATGTACAAAATTGGAAAAAATACAAAAATCACGGCACCCCCACTTTAACCAACTTTCCATCATTTAACTTGGGGACCACCTGAATCCTCTCAGGAACCACCTGTTGAAAACCTCTGTAGTAGGGGAGTAGTATAAAAGTAGCCTGAATGTGCAGTATAAATACTTTCCACTTGTTTTTTTCTTTCCACTTGTTTTGGAGAAATGTTTATCTAATTGTGTTGAGCTGCATAGCACAAAAAGACAATGGCCGGCGATGAAGCTCACTAATTAACTCGTCCGATTTCATATTCATGTCGTTAAAATCAGCTCCATTATAATCTGTGTTCTGTAAGGACCAGCAAACACAAAGCAAAAAAGTGTAGAGGATGGAATGACACAACAACAGGCCTTTCAATTCAATCCAAAGGGAGGGTGTTATGAATACAAACACCATCTCCCATCTGCTTTGGACGCCACTCAAGACGTGTGTGTGTGGGGGGGGGGTTGCGTGCGTGCGTGCATGTGTGTGTGCGTGTGTGCGTGTGAGAGAGAGAGAGAGCAATGAAAACAGCGCCAATATGTCATATTGATTGGCTGTATATGCACTATTTTAATGACAAGCAAGATTGTAGGTGTACTGCATCACGATTATGTTTCTCTGTCACAACCAGTGTTGGGCAGTAACTAATTTTAGATTACATATTACTGTAATATTATTACTTTTGCTCCAAAAAGTAAAGTAACGAGATTACTCTGCAAAAATGGGTAATAAGTAACGCATTACTTTGCAAGTAACGCCAAGTTACTTTTTTAAAATGAGCTTGTTGTTGCATGTAAAAATAGAACAGATTTACAAGCTATCGACAGGTACTGTAACAACAGAGATGTGCACTAGATTGTAGATCCAGTCCACACACTGCATCCTGCACACAGTTATGTACACTACAAATCACTTGCTGCTTTATTTTGTATTTTATTTTTAAATACAAGACCTCAACTGTCTTTGAAAACAATTGTGAAAATCTGGTTTTGTTAGCTGCGTGTCTGTTTTGTGTTTCAAGGTTTATTTTTATTTTTCATCTAAGAAAGACATTTACAATGTCGGATTTAGTTGGCTTTGTTTTCAGGAAAGTAATAATGTAATATGTAATATATTACTGTTCGATTCCAGTAATAATATTGATGATATTACTTTGTCTAAGGGGTAACGAGTAAAGTAAAGAAGTTACTTTCCTAAGTAATATTGACCAACACTGTTTCTCTGTCACAACCTCGTGACAAACTCGTGACGTTTGTCGCAACGTTCTTTTGTTGTTTAAATAAACGTGTTTTGTTACGGCTTTCCTGCTCTTGCTCCATCCCGTGTTGCAGTGACTTTCGTGGTGCGCATTGGAGTATCTGGAATAAGAGAGAGTAGCGACACTCGCTGTTGACTCCAATGCTATGCAGGGGTTGACACTAAGGTCTCGGAGGCACTTGCCCATCGGGCAAGTGCAAGTCAGGTTCTACTTGCCCTCAGCTCATGGTCACTTGCCCCCCAAAAATATATTGTAAATTTTGCAGATGTAACTCTTGAGAGCGTAAAAATGAAACCAAATGGACCCTTGCGGGTCCATTTGGTTTCATTTTTACGCTCTCAAGAGTTAAAATTCATATTAATTAGCCCAGGTCTACACAACTAGAGAATGTAGAAGATTAGGTCATTTTGATGTGTATGTTAATTTGCCTGTTTTGTTTCCCAAATCCAGCCTGGAATTGTGGATAGCTAGAAAGCAGGGAAAGACACAGAGGCAGAGTGCAATGACTGCCTTCAAGACAAATTTATCTTGTGTTGTGTTATAGTGCACTGAGTTGCACACTTGCCCGATCGGGCAACCAGGTAGCAGTCTTCTCTTGCCCGACCATTTTTTTTTACTTGCCCCAGGCAAGCGGGCAAGTGTTAGTGTCAAGCCCTGCTATGGCTGAAAAGAGACGGCTATTGGCTGAAAAGCACACGAGGCATCGTAAGGGGGGATTCAAGTTCCAAACAAACCACTCTGGCCATCCAGGTCCACTGACAACAGATCGCACGTTTGAAGTTAAAATGGCGAAATTATGGTTTATTATATAACTTGTTTTGGTTAATGTATATTATGAGAAAATAAAGCTGTGCTGTGATGCAGTGGTTAGCTAGGCCGATGTTTGGAACTTGCAAGGCTCCAGTCAGCTCGAGACGCGAGATCAAAGCGTGTCGCTACTCTCTTCCACTAGTGCGCATGTCATACAACGTAAGTCATAGGAAGCAGCCTATCATGAATACGCTGCTACTACACGTTTGTCTTAAAGAGCAGTCAATCCTGAATAGGTCGCAAATAAAAACAGGCCTGCTGTACGTCAGGCTTAACCCTGACAAAAAGAACATTTTGGGTTCACTCGGCAACAGCGACGACAATGGCGATGAAAACAGGACGGGTTGGAGAAATACAGGGACAGAAAGAGACCAGAGGAAATGCAAAGAAAGTAGTAGAACGGCATCCTTTTTCGCGTCATTCCAAAAGCGGTGTCACATCAGCGGGCGACATTTCTGTTCCCAGCTCAGTGACTCATGCACATTTTTATGAGATAGGTCTGACCTGGCTGAGACCATTTTATTATTATGTGTCAGGGTTTGATGGGAGGACCGTTGGCACACTTTTTTCCACTTCAACGTTCCGGCTTTCAATATTTTTGCGAGCTATAATAAACCCGCCCAAAAATCAAGAATATAGATCTTCAAAACAAGCCCGCCATGGCACGTATACGTGCAAAATAAGAAGTGTGAATGGTCCTGTCGAGAAAAAAAAGTGGGTGGGTTGACAAAAAAAAAACAAGGTAGGTACGACTGTACCTGGCCAATATCCCACGACAGCTGTGTGGGCACCAACAGGCTCTGCACCCCTCGTCTGAGTCATAATTGATGTCAGCATTTCTCATTATACAAAGAAGCAGATCTATTCCTTGTCGATCTGCTAATTTGATGCTTTTGAATTCAGGCATAATGAGGTTTTATCTCTAGCTGATGAAAGGTTTGGAAATCCCTGTCTAATAAAATAAAAATGCACAGGTTCAGTTTCCACACAGAGTTGGCAACATTTGAACTCTGAGAAAATCTTTAAATATATATATACACAGGTATATATTTTAAAAGACTCCTTCTGTCGGTTCCTGGGAAAAAAAACATTTTGATATGTGGGTCGGCAGTCAAATATAATTGTAAGGCTCCTTGGCATTAAAAAGTTTGAGAACCACTGAAAACTGTTTTTAGCAGGATTTGACAAAAGTCTTCATGGGTCCTCATGGGTTAACTCCCAAGTCAAGGGGGATTTATGATAGAAACTCGGATTATTTTGGCTTTTCGTTTGGAAGGGCATGTCAATATAAAATAAACAAGCGGGAGCCTTGCTTTGAAAAGCGTAACGGATCCAGAGACGACCAGGGAGACGAGACAAGACGACTGTTTAATTAGATTGGAACTCTGTTTACCTTGTAAAGCCTCGGTCTACTCTGTACCCAGACGCCCCTCACTGTGCTCACAAAATCACATCGGCTGTCTCTGTCTGGTGGAAACCTTGCATGTCCAAAACTGTGTCTCCAACTACTGGGTACTAATTTGACTACATGTTGGCCTGGGGCTCTTTCCTACCCATTTTGCTTGTCTTAGCTGGCTCCGGGTAGAAACTATTGAAAGTGGAATTGACATTCACAACTGTAATTGCAACCTTGCACTCAATGCCCACAGTGCCCACAATCGCATATACAGTACCTGACAAGTGAGTAAAGTGATCCACAAAAGTGTGTGCGACACCCGCAGCCACAATACTGGAGGGAGCAATCTGGTATCACCCACTTTCAAAACAAATACGCGTAAACTGTCCATCTACCGAGCCACCCAAGCGTGGAATGCCCCGCTGCAAAAGATGCAGATCACTTGCATCGTTTAAAACAGGCCTGAAAATCCACCTTTCAGAAGGTCCAAGGTCCATTTTCCTGCGATGACAATGAATCTGCACTGCAATGTTGGTCTTATACAGTAAATATGACACCCCAAAAACGATTTGATCTCACCAATGCGTCGTCATCCCCGTCTCCTCCACTGCTGTGCTACGTCACATCATTTGGAGCGCCACCCACCCCGAAAGGTTGACTCCCCCCTCTAGGCTACTGTTGGTAACAAATAAGTCCAGGCTTTCTGTTTTCGTGCAACACAGACGAAAATGAAAGCCTGGGTGTCGAAGCTAGTGATCAATATACTGTACTGCATGGTTGTGTTCCTGTGATGAGTAACCAATTTTGAACTTCGAGGCAGATAGTGAGTGCCAAGAGTGAGTGAGTGAGTGAGTGAGTGAGTGAGTGAGTGAGTGAGTTAGTTCTCAGTCTTACCGTTATAGGTGACTCTGGGTTTGGTTAAACACATGACCAGGTGAAGGTCCATCTCATCCGAGGAGACAAACTTGGAGCACACAGGGCACTTGAAGCCTGAATGAAGGAGAAGCACACACACATGCATACACAGAACATTAACTTAAACTTGTAGATCAATATAAAACAGAGCAATATTCATAAATCTCACATGAACACAGGCACACCGTAGAAACACATTTCTGAGAGTATCTGTGTTCTAATATGTTAGCCAAAAGGTAGATAGAATGTGATCTACAATGAGATCACTAAGGTAAAAGTCAAAAGTCAAAGTCGCATGATTTGTCACTACGTTACCGCAGCGAAATTGGACCTCCGCTTTTAACCCATCACTTGGAGTGGTGAGCTCCAAGGAGCGGTGAGCTGCGGCTTGCCGCGCTCGGGAATCATTAGCTGATTTTGACCCCAATCCATCCCTTTGATGCTAAGGTTGTGCAGGTAGACCACATGACATGGCCTAAAAAATATCAAATACATTTAAACTCGACTTCAAAAGGAGTCTGTGAGTGAGCTCAAACCCACAATGCAACAGACCTACTTTCACTTCAAGAGGGGTTGCGCAAAATGAGAGTAGCGTTGCTTGCAACTTTTATACATACAAGACCCAACCAAGTCCATTTTCACCCTCTATAACATTTTTTGGTGAGTAGAATAGATCTTGTTGAGCTAGTCGTTTTGAAAGTAGCCCTCAAGCCAAAAAAAGTGTGGGCCGCCCTGCTGTTGGCTGTCGGCCAGGAAACTCTCATCTCCATACTCTTTGTTTCGAAAACTAATGCTCTGCTTCAGGGCCGGATCTAGAGGGGGGGACAGGGGGGGGGGGGGGGGGGGGGGGGGGGGTGGGGGGGGGTGAGCAGAGTGGTGAGCGTGCATCCTGCAGAATGGTGAGCGTGCATCCTGCCCACCCAATGGAAGGTGATATCAGTATAGTATATAATAATAGTCTGGATAGACATCAGTTTGTCCACAACACCTTTCCAATGTAAGCTATAGACTCTCTAAACAATGCACCAATGTGTCCCTTGGTCGTTATGGTTTAGCTGCTGTTCCAGCCACAACCAATTATCTCAGCACCATCTCAGACAAACAGAGCAAATTAGACAGCGTCTCCCGCACAGCTTGTCAACGCTTGACATTCATATCCAGACGCGTGCGCATGTGTGTGTGTGTGTGTGTGTGTGTGTGTGTGTGTGTGTGTGTGTGTGTGTGTGTGTGTGTGTGTGTGTGTGTGTGTGTGTGTGTGTGTGCAGTAACATCTGTGATAAACACGATAAGCGCCCGGAACCAGTGCCCTTTAAATCGTTTCCATCCAGACCGAGTTTAAGATGCACATGACGTCACTGGGCTTCATAGCAGATGTGGATAAGAGCTGTCAAAACAAAGAACCAACGATTGGGAACAAATTGGGGAACAAATTCTTCCTACTGTGACTAACTATTGTGCGAATTTTATAGCTTTTCATTTGACATACAGTATTTTACAATAGTGACACCTATGTGTCACTAATATATTCCATCTATTCCTGAAAAGTTTCAATGGGAAAATGAAGCCATCGTTCTCACGATAAGACTAAATCTAAATATTGTTTTAACAAAATATTAGTGGGGACCAATTGTATAGATATAAAGTAGTGTTGTAGTCCGATCAGTACATGAGTTTGAATCCTATACAAGTTTGAATTCCGAACTTCTACTGAGTGCTTTTTTTGGACCACTGGTTAAAACATGGAGATGAGAGGTTCAGTTGCTGTAGCAGCAGTCTTCTGAATGACTCATGACTCACACCTTAATAATAATATAATAATACCACCTCCGGTTTGTGTGTGTGTGTGTGTGTGTGTGTGTGTGTGTGTGTGTGTGTGTGTGTGTGTGTGTGTGTGTGTGTGTGTGTCTGTGTGTGTGTGTCTGTCTATTTGTTATTTACAACTGCAAAAGCATCTAGAAGCAAAACTAGCCAATCTACATGGTCACACTGCACCACTATGTCACAAATTCTAAGGCGTGCGTGCGTGCGTCTGTGCGTGCCTAACAATACCTGGCATTACAAATAACAAATGGCACAAACAGCTTGCCAAATGCAGTTCTGTTTCAGCTGTAGGCAATTTGTCTGGGTGGAGGAGAATGTGTCACTATAGGTGTCCATTACCTGCCAGTGCCAAGTGCCAATCCCGTCATATATTTACCTCTAAAATTCATTGTGAGTTGGGATATAAAAAAATAATAATAAAATGTGCACAAATCCACAAAGTCAACATCATCGTGTCTTGGTTGTACATAGGGTTTTGTCTATCCGCGTGCCTCTGAATAGTTCTATGCATGTACGTATAAGTGTGAGCCTCCATGTGGACATGAGTATGTGCCACGCACAGAGCATCTGTGTGTGAGCGGTGAGCGCATGTGGTTTGTGTGTGCGTGCGTGCGTGCGTGTACATTGCGGTGCGTTGCTTTGCGGCTGCTGGAGACGTTTGATTGTGTTAATGCTGGTGTGTTCACAGAACATTCTAAACCTCATCCTTCATGTGGTGACTCATCACTCATAGCCCCACCCTGACCCATCCTCAGGCTCATCCTCTCTCTGTGTCGCTGTCTCTCTCTGTCTCTCCCTCCCTGCCTCCCTTTCTCTGCCTCCCTCTCTCTGTCTCCCTCTCTCTGTCTCTGTCTGTCTCTCTCTCCCTCTCTCTCTCTCTGTCTGTCTCTCTCTCTCCCTCTCTCTGTCTGCCACATGTCTCATCTCTCTGTCTCTCTGTTGCATTTCTATCTCTGGTTCTCAACGTTAGATTTCTTGCTCGCTTTATGTCTCTTTCTTTGCAAAGACCCGTTTTGGCATGCATTAGCCCCCCCAGTGCTATAAAACTTTCCAATACCAAAAGTTATTTTGCAGCACTGCAGAATGTACACATTGGATAAATAGCAATAAAATACAAAGATGAAAACAAAGAAATTGCACAGAACGAAGGCAAGAGCACACTCTGGTAGTACACAACGTGTTTATCAAACTAGTGCTTTTTGAAGTGCTTCATAAAGAAAACTAATAATGAATCCACTGACTGAAATTTCTTTGACACTTAATGAGTTTCAGAGAGTAGGAAGGAACTGCAAAAACAAAATTTCCCCCTTAAGACTTTTTGCTGTTAAATTTGGAGAGCCAGGTGTAGAGGCTGACAGACAGATAAAAGAGTTACATGAACAGTATAGAGAGATAATAAATAAATGAAAAGATATAAGTTACTCTGTATAATAACTTCCATTTAATGAATGATGGAAATAGCAAGCTCTACCTGTAGTTTTACCAAAGTATTGATATCCCAAATGCTGAAACAAGGAAGAGCTAGAACACAATCTTCAGAATGTAGATTGGACATTTTAATTAGGGATATTGTATACATATATAGGGAAATAATATAATTTTTTTTAAGCTGTAGCACATTGGCAAATAGACACCCGTCTGACCTGTCTGGAGTCCACTAGAATATACGCTTAGGGCTAAATCTATGTGCTTCTGGTAATATTATCATCAACCACTGCTGTACTGCGAAAAGAAGCAGCAATTTGATGGAAATGTCACATAGCACAACACTGCATGGTGATGAGCCTGTCTACAGAGACAGACATGGTGGAGTAAACAGGCAGGCAGACAACAAGCCTCAGGAATGAGGTCATAGCTGGCCCAGGGGCGGATCTAGGCATGGGCATGGGGGGGGGCAGTCTGCCACACCAAAGCAAAACAACCCAAGATATTTCAAATGGAAGTGCTTATAATTAAAATGATTTGAAACAATCCTACTGCTACTAACTAACTACAGCTGTGTCACCACTAAACTAGCCTGGTCTAGCCCTCAATGATTTTGGCCTTGGGGGGCGGGGGTGTCGTGGGATACCCACGGCGGAAGTGCTGCGCTCTGATTTGATCTCACTAACGTGTCGTCATCTCCGGCCCCTCCCCCTCCCGTCCACTGCTGTTCTACGTCACATCATTTAGAGCGACGCCCACCCCGGAAGGTTGACACGCCCCTCAAGGCCACTTTCCAACGCGCGTTAGTCCAGGCTTTCCGTTTTCGCGCAAGGCGGACGAAAATGAAAGCCTGGGTGTCGAGGCTACCACTAAACCAACAGCATTTCATCATTGAAAACAGAAAACTCTCTGAGTCAGACCTTTAGCTTTATGCATGCTGCGTGTCTGTTGCAACTTCAACAACAACTGATGTTATTATTGATGCTTTAGTTGACTAATATACAGTAAGTCCTGCAAATGAAAATGGTATGGGTGCGGCTTCATCGCCGATCGATGAAGCCGCCCCCATACCATTTTCTCCTGCCCCCCCCATTGGGAAATGTTACATCCGCCCCTCAGCTGGCCTGTAGTGAGTGCAGCAGATCACGGGCTGATGTTATGTTAGGTAAACTAGCTCTCTTCAGATAGAACCGATGGGAGGCATGAATGAATACTGTATGACCAGTTCATAAGGGGATTTGGGGGAAGAAGAGCCAGAAGGGCCAGCATTGTATTATTTAACTGTTGTTGGGCGGAAAAGCTTTATCTCTGTTTAATTCAAACGTGTGGCACTGCCACACTATAGTATGACAACTATCAGGCAGGGCATTCATTTCCAAATGTGTGTGTGTGTGTGTGTGTGTGTGTGTGTGTGTGTGTGTGTGTGTGTGTGTGTGTGTGTGTGTTGTGTGTGTGTGTGTGTGTGTGTGTGTGTGTGTGTGTGTGGTGTGTGTGTGTGTGTGTGTGTGTGTGTGTGCGTATGTGCACCACTCGAAGAACACCAAAAATGCTGAAGGTGAGTTTCTGCCTAATCTCTCAAAAACAGATTCTGCTGGACCTGTCAGCAGTGGCAATCATTAGGGACAGTGCATTGGGTTTTATTGGAATGAAAACATATCTATGCTGCACCCCACAGGAAGAAGAGAGATGAGGGCTGACCAGGCAGGCCCCAACTTATCCTGTTATCCACGTTCTACTGGGCGCACCCGATTCAATTTTCCCTGATTCAAAAATTAATTTCGTGCAGAACAACACAGAACAGCACTGGCGGGGTGGGGGCGGTGGGGTTATCCTCCACAAACGCCAGCATAATGAAAACACATTTTTGGTACAGGACAACAAACAGCAGGTTGTGAAACATCTGCTGTGTACCGTAGCAGCGGTGAAGAAACGTCATCTCACGGCGTTCCAGTTCAAGCCACCAGCAGAACGGACAAGAGGAGAAAGGGCAAAAGCGTGACATACTGTTAGAAGCCACGTAGTGGGATCTCTGTCAAAATGTGGTTTCATCTGAACAGTGAGATGGTTCCAAATGGCAGACTTGACAAACTGACACGTTGCAAGGAACATAAATTTAATTTGCCAGTTGCATAACATATACAAAGGAGATTGGAGACAGGAACTTGAAGATGATAGAGTCAACTTTTTAGATAAAAATCAAAATAGATAGACAGTATAGCTATATTCCCGCCCACTATGTTGCTTCTACTTTGATGCTGCAGCTGTTTCCTTGCATACAGACACTTGCATCGTCCGGCAGACAGTCCAGAACTTTGTTGCTGTCAAAAAAAAAACACTAAACACTAATGAGTGAGGGGGCGGGCATTTTAGCCAATCACAGCACAGCAGTCTCCCAACAGATTCATAATGAGCCAACAGAGTGGACGTGAGGTCCACTCTGACAAGGACAGGATAAAAACAAGGCAGTCACCAGAAAGCTTTGGAAAATAAAAATGTTTTGAGACCAGATTTGAAGCCATCAGTGGGCTGTGGAAGTCTTAGATGGAGAGGGAGAGAGTTCCAAATTAATGGGGCCATATGGCAGAAGGCCCGATCGCCCATGGAGCGGGGGGATGTTTGAGGGACGGAGAGAAGGTAGGTATTGGAGGAGCGGAGATTTCGGGTGACGGGTTTGGGGGGAGATACTGTATACCCTACAACTTTGGCAATGACTTCTCCAAGTAAGATTATACGTTTTTTTTATTCCATCCAACAAATGAGATAGCGGTAGTAACTAAGAACAAGGTAGTTACTATGACCGAGCAGCAGCTGCCAGCGCAGTATGAATTTGCATGTGCATATACAGGGTATACTGTACTCTCTCACTGTCTGTGAGGAACTACATGATAGTGTTGGTGTTCAACGTGTCTAGTGTTGTCGGCTGTTTATTTAGTGCAAACCATAACCAGATGGCCTCTCTTTCCACACACGCATGCACGCACGCACGTGCACGCACGCACACACACACACACACACACAACCCCCCCCCCCCCCCCCCCCCACACACACACACACACACACAAACACACACACACAAATTTGTAACTTTAACAGTTAGAGAAAAGAAAGGGGGTCAATGCTGCCAGTGTTTTGGCAGAGGTTGTTGTTGCCTCGGTCTCTACATCTGTTTCCACGCGAGCGAGGGCACACACACACACACACACACACACACACACACACACACACACACACACACACACACACACACACACACACACACACACACCACACACACACACACACACACACACACACACACACACACACACACACACACACACCTTCCTCCTGCTGAGTGTGAGGATGTTGCAACCCCCCCACAAGCCGTTCCAAGTTCCAAATAAGGGCGTCCGTTGCATTGTGAACTGGTACATCGGCGTTCAATGGCAAAGTACAAATGATATTAATTGTGATAATCTTCTTCATATTATATTAGTTTTGTTGTTGAACTTCTGAATGCCTTCTTCTATCTCAGTGTGCTAACCTTCCAATATCTTGGAATGTGACTGGTATAGGCTGGTATAGGAGCATCAATAGACAGAAGCGATGCAATCTCACTATTTAAATAAAAATGGGTGTAGTGTTCCTTTAACTCTCCTGCTGTGCTGCCAAACTCAGCATCTTGCATGACACCATGACACACATCAACAGCGGTTATTATCTCGCCTCTGCATGGATTAATTGACTGGAAATAACACAAATTAAATCCTATCGTTATTTTTTTCTCCAAAAAAAGTTAATGATCCGTTGAGTAACAGATGACAGGTCACAGATTAATGTTTTGTGCTGTCACGTATACGCTCATCTGGTGGGCTACTACGCACAAGTGGAACGCCACCCCTAAAAACAATACCAAAAAAAGAAGAGAATAAAAAGAGACAGTATTGTCAAAGTGAAAATCATTATTGTAAAGGAAATGCACCTGGTGCTCCCATGATGATAATAATCTTGGCAATAGTTATAGCCCTGTTACATTGACAAGATATTAATAAACAAAAAAAAGAGTTGGGAGGATAGTGCCAAGCACGTGAAAAAATGTCCAGGTCCAGCCTAAACAAACAACAATGAATACAAGTAAAAAATAAGATACATTTGTCTGGAATTGCTCCCTCGTAAATCACACAAGGGGCAAACCGAGATGAGATTAATCTTGATCAAATATGAAATATGGCGTTGTTGTTCACACTACCCCCTCATATGTCCAGCTTTGAGGCTCATGTAAACACAAACAATAATCGTGATTGGCAAAACACGAGATGATATACGATGATAAAAGCGCATCTAACTTTTTGTGATGTTGTTGTCTCAGGCTAGAAGCCACTAAGCCGCACAATGAAATCGTTAATCGTAATTATACGTGTGACAACAATATGAATGTAAACATCGTCGAGACGGCCCGAGGTTGGTGTACGAGCATGTCAGCAAATGTGTGCGGAATGCAGGTTTGTATACCCACACGTGTGTGTGCGTGTGTACGTGCGTGCTTGCGTGTCCGTGCGTGCATGTGGTCTCTGGAGGCACGTTGGCATATTATCTGTTCCACAACCGCAGATAAGCCAAACAATGAGCCAGTGTACCTAGAGGAATATCCATATTATATGGCAGGGAGTGGAGTACGTTTCCCTGCAAAGCCACTTGGCAGCCGACCAACTGCATTCATCTCCTCACCGGAGGAGTCCTCACAGCAATGCCATATTAAAACTAGAGCGTCAAATTGCCTGGCGGTGGCAAGGTGCTCCGCGTGCCACCTTGGAAGGTATTCTGGTCATGGCACTGGCGTGTCTGAGACGCTTACAGGGGTTGACACTAAGGTCTACGAGGCACTTGCCCATCTGGGAAAGTGCAAGTCAGCTT